>OY744604.1:96245760-96263260 GCA_963556255.1 Allolobophora icterica
AAATGGTTCGCCGACAAATAGTTGACGACAAATGGTTTACTGCCTTTCACGATCTTCCAACTTTTAGTTTGATCTCTATTTTCATCGGTCATCCAGCTTTTAGTTTGAATTTTACTATGACATGTTTTTATCGCTCAAGCAGTATAAAAAAATACAAAATAATTTCCGCTAAAACCCGGGTTCATGAAAATATAGCTCAAACTAGAAGCTGGATGAGCGATGAAAATAGAGATCAAACTAGAATCTGGATTCTCGATGAATATATTTATATTGAAACTAGAATCTGGATTCTCGATGAAAACAAAGCTCAAACTAGAAGCTGGAATATCGTGAACTATTTGTACGTGAACCATTTGTCGTGAAGACCTCGTTATAACGACGACTAATACAAATCCTTCTTAAAGCTGACGAAGGCATACCTTACAGAGAACAACCTCAACGTTTCATCAATCGCGACAGAATTTCCGACGACTTTCTCAACCGTACTCAACTCCAAATCCCTACTCCACCACCCACTCTCTCCGCCTTCACCTTCGCCTACTTTCCCATTTACAAAGCGCCTCTTCAGTCAATCCGAACCGTAATCTCGAATTTTCTTACAGCGCCTAAAAGCGAAGTCGCTGCAGGAACGAGCTAAGTCACAAGCGCTCAGTCAAAACCAAATCGATAGGCAGGTAAGATGAAAATCTTTTCAATTGAACATCGAAAAGGTGAGGCAGGCAGACAGTAAGACGGATAAACCGCCATCAGCCACATTACTATTCCTCTGTGTTCTCTCTCTGGTCTCTCTTTCAACCTGCATACTCGGAACTTCACTTGGCATATCTGGACAACCACTCTGACTTGATTCAGCGCTGACGAATAAGCTGGTACTCTATAGAGCAGCGCTTTAGAAATGTAGAGTTTACGATAGGATTACTGAAGAGAAACGACGATGCAACAAAAGCCAAGTGCAAAGTCGTAGAAAACCCAGCGATAAATAATCCGACGATAAGAATAAGAAGAAGACGAGAGACTCACTTTCAACGACGGACGCTTTGCAACTGACACACGGTGGCCTCCGTCGCCACCGCCGGCGCCGCAGGGACCTCGGCTGGCGATGTCGTCGTCCTCCGTCGTCGGCCTTCCACTCGATGCCTCACCGATTGGCCTGCAGGCGCCCTGCAGAGGACCGACCGGCCGAGCGCATTGCCAGGTCCGACCGACCGTGGCTGAGGTATTCTGTGGCAGACGACGAACGGTTGCAGCGCCTGAGAAACTTTATTGCGAGCATCATCGACGACGAAAAAGCGACGATTGGTCATTGTGCTCATTGTGTTGACACGCACGCTTGCACAATGTCCTTATAAAGTATTTGTTATGTTCCTTTTGCTGACAGACAGACAGACAGACAGAGAGACGGACGGACAGAAAGACAAACAGACAGACAGACAGACTGACAGACAGACGGACAGACAGACGGACAGACAGACAGACAGACAGACGGACGGACGGACAGACAGACAGACGGACGGACGGACGGACGGACAGTAGTTCGCTATTATAAATTTATCTGTCTGACAGACTGACAAACTTACTGACTGACTGACTACATACTTACTTACTTACTGACCTGTTTAACTTACTGAAAGATTAACTCACAGACAGATATACTGACTGACTGACTGACTGACTGACTGACTGACTGACTGACTGACTGACTGACTGACTGACTGACTGACTGACTGACTGACTGACTGACTGACTGACTGACTGACTGACTGACTGACTGACTGACTGACTGTCTGACTGACTGACTGACTTACATTTTGCTTATTTGTTGTTACCTTGGTTACTGCCAGAGGAGGCACGAAAACAGATATCAAGGCAAGGCAAGCCAACACATACAGTCAGGCAAGCCAACACATACAGTCAGGCAAGCCAACACATACAGTTAGGCAAGCCAACACAAGCAGATTGCAGAGACAAAGGATACACAGACAGGCAGAGATATAGACACACACAGCCAGTAAGACACCGGCATAGGGATGTGTGACTGTTCGGTTAGGATCGCGCGCACCTGTCGAGAATTACGATCATTTGAGAGAGAAGACGAAGAGCGTGAAAGGCAGGTGCTTTGCGTCAATGGACACCGCACTCCTTAGATCAGTCACAGATACTTGGATGTACTTAAGTACATCTCAGAAGATTAACGGTCTGTCTGACTGTCTGCATGTCCGTCTCTCTGTCCGCCTTTCCTTCCGTCTGTATGTCTCTCTGTTTCTTCGTCTCGTTTTTAGTCCGCTTCAATCTGAGGACAGCTGCAGGTGTGAAAGAAATTGATTCGGTCTGGAGCAAGGACTTCCGCGAAGCTGTTCAAGCTTCAAGTTTATTAAACGAGGAAGCCATACATCAACCAATGCATGCGCAGCTATATTTAATACAATACAATACGACGCAATACAACACTACACGATACAATACAATACAATACAATACAAAATAGTACAATACGATACAAGTGTATTTTGATGTTGTTCTCCTTCCTGAACATCAATGACGCTGAGTAACTGTGAGTTAAGGATTTGCTCAAGGTCGCTACACAGTGATTGTGTTTAAGTGGAGGATCGAACCCATACTCTCCGCGCTGCAAGCCGAGCGCTCTAACCAATCGGATACCGTGCCCCACAAATAAGAAAATAATCGGAAAAATAACTAATGAACTGTACATAGACACTGTTACCTGGTCTTATGAAGTAGTTTGATGAAAGTGCTTGGCAGTAGTAATAAATGTCTATTAGTGTTCCAGTCATAAGAGTGTTTGATTGGACCATATATTAGGAGCCTACTCTTTAAAGTCTAGAAGTATACAATTCTGCCATCCGGCGGGTCGACTGTTGTATCATCTTCTGAGAAATATCGCTTTCCTTTAATTGCCGTCAGCGTTTGAAAGAGACATGTAATGTAATATACAATTATACATCTCTTAAATCTCTCAGCACCACACAAAATCCACGTCAAGAAGACCATCGTTATCAGCCGCGCTATATCATTAATAAAGTCAGCAATAGCCATGGCAGGTTGTTTTGTCCATTACCCCGGTATGTGGGCGGAGTTGTAGGTCAAGCCGAGGAGACAACGTGATGATGATGATGATGATGATGATGATGATGATGATGATGATGATGATGATGATGATGATGATGATGATGATGATGATGATGATGATGATGATGATGATGATGATGATGATGATGATGATGATGATGATGATGATGATGATGATGATGATGTTGACGACGATGATGATGATGATGACGACGACGACGACGACGATGACGATGGTGCGATGGTGATGATTAAGAATCATCACTGAATCGAATTAACTGTGTTCTCTCGTGAGAATCGGACATAGACAAGGACTTGGATGGGTGAGTGGGAGAGCGAAGGAGGACAACAGTAGAGACACGGAAGCGTTCATTGGGTGTGATGGAGACGGGTGCACTTGAAACAGAAACTATTTCTCTAATCGATTCATGAGACAGAGGAACGGCGTACGACGTATGCGGGGGTCAACCAGTGCGAGCCATTTCCCAACAGCATTCCATCGCTCTCTCTCAGCACCTGCAACAGATTGATTTTCTGCGTCTTTAGGCAAAGCAGGAATCTAGGCAGAAAGACGAGGATTCAAGCATACATACACACATACACATACACATACATACCTACATGCATATACATACTTTAATACATGCATGCATACATACATACATACATATATACATACAAAACTGCCATAACCTCAGTTTATGTTCAGGTTCCCTCACAAATTTTGTGTAATTATTGTAACATATAGTTTAAAAATACTAAATAGTTTTACAACAAAGTTAGAAAATCCACCTCCTTAAAATTATCATTCACTTCAAAACGATCTGACTGTATCTCTCAAAGAATAAAGTCTCCCAGGTGTAGAGATTATTTCAACGGAGGATGAAATATTTTCACTCGGGAGATTTTGTTTTAGAATAGTATAGTTTCCGGGGACGAATTTATTCTAAAACAGGTCTTCCGGGAGATTCTGTTCCCAAAATTGACTCCCTGAGGGAGACATTTTAAGGGGATACTCTGTTGTTGAACACCGGCTTTGATTCTAATCCGCTTCTGTTAGGCCACAATGACTACATGTTCCTACATGCTGAACTCATATACGTTACAAATACATAGGATACATACTTTACATAATCTTAATCGTAATCTCCAATTTTCTAAGGGCCACTTCAAACCTAAGCGCAAAGCACAGCTTATTCACGAGCGCTGAGCTTAATCACGAGCGCTACATACAAACAGTTGAGTCGGCCTTGAAACTAAAAAGGCGCCAGCTGGAAGCGACTACATTACAACCGAGGCGCCTCTACAATCAACAAACTACTCTTCAGCCTTCTTTTCGGTCGGCAAGGGACGAGAGCAGAGCACATAGATCAGAAGTAGACCGTAATCGCCTCACAGTCCACCACGATCCGTTCCTGCATTGCCTCTCTCACATTCCTCTGCATCTAATAGACCACACGGCGGCGGCGTCGGCGCATTCTTCGAGCACTACAATGGCGTCCATTGAACGCCCGACCGACCGTCGGAGGTTTATTCAATCTATATGTAAATCAATGTAATTGTATCGAGAACGGTCCCGGCTTAAATAAGTCACACGGCGTCTTACGAGGGCAGAGGCGGATGGGAGGCGGCTGAGGCGGAGCATCGGCCGTCGGGAGGCGCTGTGGGGCGTCGAGGGGTCAGATACACGGGGGCGATTGGAGGCGTTTGGCAGGGATGGCACGTTGGGATGCGAAGATGTTGTTGTTGGACGGGTGAAAAGATCGAGGCTAGGGGGTTAGATTGATATCGTGGTGGTTGTGGTGGTGGTTGTTGTTGACGGGGTGGAGTGGAGGACGGGAGGAAGGGTAGGGTTCAGTTGATGAGACTGTTGCTGATTGGAGAGAGGAGGAGAGGGAGATGGTGAGTATTGGGTAAGATGGTGTTGATGAGTTTTGGTGATTGGAATGATTACGACGACGAGTTTTTGTGGCGATTTTTGCTGTTGATAGATGATGACGATGATGATGACGACTACGACGACGACTACGAATATGATGACGATGATGATGACATGATGATGATGATGATGATGATGATGATGATGATGATGATGATGATGATGATGATGATGATGATGATGATGATGATGATGATGATGATGATGATGATGATGATGATGATGATGATGATGATGATGATGATGATGGTGGTGGTGGTGATGATGATGATGATGACGACGACGATGATGATGACAATGATAAAGATGACGACAACGATGATGATAGCGTTTAGTGATCATGATGATGATGACCGCAGTGATATGGTATACATTATGATTACTGTGCGAGAAGGATGATGATGATAATGATCATCAAGTAATGACGATAATGATCTCATTGTTAATGTATGGAAGTTCTGCAGCTCCATAGCCAGCATTGGAAGGGTTGAAGAGACCATGAATACGAGTTCAGTACAAATTTTATTCCCATCCAACTTCTCCTCTCCTCCTCCTACTCGTCTTCCTCCTACTCCGCTCCTCCATATCCTCCTCCTACTCGTCTTCCTCCTACTCCGCTCCTCCATATCCTCCTCCCATTCTCCTACTCCTCCTGTGCTCCTCATGCCATCCTCCAATCCCCTCATAATGCTCCTGTGGATCCTACTCCTAATGTAATCCTCTCATCTTCGTCAACTCCTCCATATTTTACTCTTCCTCCTCCTCCTCCTCCTCTCCTCCTCCTCCTCCACTACCACTCCTCCTATTCATCCTCCTTCTCCTCATCCTTATCCTCCTCTCCATCCTTCCGATTGACCCGCAAAGCCAGACCATATCTGACCCCAAGATGACCTTTCTCCAGTGACCGTGGCGACGTCGAGCGCCGATGATGAACGTTATGTCACAGGAAGTATGGCGCCGGAAGTGGTCCTTCTTGAGTCACGTTACTTCCGGTGACGTCTCCAAACCAATCCAGGACACAGGCCTTGAACCCTGTGTCCCCCATCACGTGCAATAATGGACCAGGCGGAACCGATCGGAGCCGAGATGAGCCGAGCAGGGCCGAGGCGAAGCTCGAACGAAATGAGTTAATCAAAAAACTGATTGAAGAACTGCAATTAGTAATCAATCACCTGCTATTGCTTAATTTGCAATTAGCGATCCGAAGACGTAAAGTCAAATAATCGTAAAAGCAAATGCCTTGCAATATTTTAGGTATAAATAGATAGATAGATAGATAGATAGACAGACAGACAGACAGACAGACAGACAGACAGACAGACAGACAGACAGACAGACAGCTAGATAGATAGATAGATAGATAGATAGATAGATAGATAGATAGATAGATAGATATATAGATAGATAGATAGATAGATAGATAGATAGATAGATAGATAGATAGATAGATAGATAGATAGATAGATAGATAGATAGATAGATAGATAGATAGATAGATAGATAGATAGATAGATAGATAGATAGATAGACAGACAGATAGACAGATAGACAGATAGACAGATAGATAGATCGATAGATAGATAGATCGATAGATAGACATAGATCGATAGACAGACAGACAGATAGACAGATAGACAGACAGATAGATATATGAATAAAAAGTCAATCGAGTATACACATTCTCGACAGTGCATATGATGTGAAGCAGAGCGTGGAAGCCAGTGGAGACCAATCGTCTGGCATTTGCTTCGCATTGGTCGTTCTTCGCATGGAGAGCGGAGACATTCCCTCGTGTCATCAAATAGGACGATGGACGAAGTTCCTTCTCGATCCTTCTTCTTTCTCTTCTCTCCCATTCAACTTCTCACAGCAACGCATCTCATCAGCTAACGAACCGTGAGGTTGCTATACGACATCTCAACAGACACCGTCTCTGTCTGTCTGTCTGCCTGCCTGCCTGTCTGTCTGTCTGTCTGTCTGTCTGTCTGTCTGTCTGCCTGTCTGTCTCTCTCTCTTTCTCTCTTTCTCTCTCTCACTCCTGTGCGTCTATCTATCAATATAACTGATTGCCTGTCTGTTGACATGTATAATTATAATACATGAAGGTATGTATGAATAATATACATGTACATATCTACGTGTGAATTTAATTATGTATAGATAGATGTGTGTGTATTATGCATGCATGTATGTACTACGTATGTTTATTTATATGTACGCATGCATGTATGTGTAGATTGATGTATGTATGTGTGCATTGTATGTGTGCTCGGTGGTCGCCTCCAACTCAGCAAGATTGATTTTGAATCTCTACATCTTAGGTTTCCCCTCATTCAATTCTCCTGCTCTGTTCGTGACTTGGGGATTGTCCTTGACCCTACCCACTCCTTTACTGATCAAGTTAACCTTGTATCCAGATCTTGCTTTTATCATCTACGCCAGCTCCGATCCATCCGCAAGTCTCTTTCATTTCATGCTGTTACTACACTGGTCCATGCATGCTCTGATCTGCACTAGGGTAGACTTTGGCAATGCTGTGTACATTGGCCTTTCCTCCTCCAATATGCACAAACTCCAGACTATCCTTAATGCTGCTGCTCGGCTTATAGGTGACATTCCTAAGTTTGCCCACATTTCTGCCTTTATCCGTGATTCCCTCCACTGGCTCCCTGCTCAACAGCGAATTCAGTTTAAAACCCTCACTCTCATGCGCAACTGCCTTACTGCCTCTGCTCCGTCTTACCTAATGAATTTTTGCAACCCAGTTTCTTCCTTGCCTGCGAGGGCTTCCTTGCGATCTTCGGCTCGCGGCCTTATGGTTGTCCCTCGCATGCGATCTTCCACGGCACAATCCAGAAGTTTCGCCTATGTTGGCCCCTCTGCTTGGAACTGTCTCCCCTTGTTTCTCCGCCAAGAGCTTCTTGCCCTCTCCCCTCTCCAGTTCCGTAGACGCCTGAAAACTTTCCTTTTTGCCGGTGCCGGCATTGATGCGGGTTGAAAGCGCCGCTGATTTGAGTAGCGCTATATAAGTTTTCGGTTACAATTACAATTACATTGCATGTATGTATGTACATATACCTATTTGTATGTATTATATATGTATAAGTTATGTACATGTATGTGTTTGTTTGTACATATGTATGTATGTATGTATGTATGTATGTATGTATGTATGTATGTATGTATGTATGTATGTATGTATGTATGTATGTATGTATGTATGTATGTATGTATGTATGTATGTATGTATGTATGTATGTATGTATGTATGTATGTATGTATGTATGTATGTATGTATGTATGTATTCAGTGATTCCCCCTTCGCAGTTCAATATCACGAATCTCGCAAGCTTCTGCGAGATCTTGTCAAGATTCTCCACATCGGATTTTATTCCACAATCTTTTAACCCCAGAGGAACCAGCCAACACGAGGCGAGCGCTTCGGTGGGGTAGAATAGGTTGAGGGTGGTTGGGTTATCTGTGACTTCCAATGTCTAACGACGTCTTATGGGACCGGCACTATCAGAGACAGTGGCGGAGGGGTCAGAACGGAGGGGTGAAGCGATGGCTGTGGAGCGGGAAGTGAATTGAACGCAGGTTTCTTGGCTGTTTCCTATGGTTCCACTGTTGTGGGGCTGGACTTTCGTCACAGCGTTCTAGGATTCGATTTCCGATGTCTACAATTGATAATAGTAATTCTAAATGCAGGAACGATAACTTAAATAGCAAAGAAAGTGTATATATTTAGGTAGATAGATAGATAGATAGACAGACAGACAGACAGACAGACAGACAGACAGACAGACAGACAGACAGATAGATAGATAGATATATCCAAAAACTTATGAGCTACATCTGCGGTATTACAATATTAACTGTGTTCGATTCGTTACTAAATGCAAAAGTCTGAATCAGGGATGGCAATTTGCCAGGGCAAAAAGTATATTTGCCATGGCAAAAAGTATATTTGCCATGGCAAAAAGTATATTTGCCATGGCAAAAAGTTTTTCCCGGGACGGTGGCAAAAACCGGTAAATACCGGCCAAAACTCGGGCAAAAAGTTTGCAGACTGCTGTTTTTGGGACCATGACAAATTTTTTAAGTTCATAACAAAAATGTACACAACCATGGTGCATTTTACTCTGCGTCAGCATTGCTTTCTAAATATGCTAATGACAGTTTTCAATTTCTCAAAGTGTCAGTCAGTCAGTGTCAATATCAGTATTAGCATAGGTTGACATGTTGTTAATGGTGTGACTGGCCCCAATTCATCACTGAGTAAATCCAATGTTCTGTCTTCAGTGTCCAATCACGAGGACCGCCAGGCATTCGGTAATAGAAAACAAGCTTCGTTGCTGTTTCATTGTCCAGGCGATTTCTAATCTTGTTGTGTGCAAACCCAGAGTTTAAAATATGCGTTCAATAGTAGGCACACTGCAAGAGCCGAAAACTAAGCACAGATATCCAGCTTTATGTCTTTCAACCCACCTTTCACCACAATCTTTTACAGATCACTTCCTTTACTAGGCCATCCATGAGACCACGACTAATATAATAAGATGACAAATAAAAAAAAGTAAATGGAAGTCATTCCAGACAAGAGTAAGGACGCACGAGCGGTTTGTACAAGGTAAAATATTAAGACAAATAACAATAACAAAAAGAGTATTTATTAATTCTTATTTTGGCAAAAGTATTAATTTTTGGCCGGAAAAAAACTATTTTTCCCAAGCCGGTTTCTTCATGATAAAATCCGGTTTTCCAATATTAATATTATTAACTTCTTATTACTTCTATGTTTTATTTTATTTCTATACTTGTTTACCAATGTGCCGTTCGCTTTTGGTTTTTCAATTAAAAAAATAATAATAATTAAATTTATCAACCCTGGTGTGAATAGGCCTAGTAACTGTTCAATAACAAACCACGTTACTGTTTACAGACCGGTGTGGCCATGTCTGCTGTAAATCGTAATTCTAAACGTAAACATTTCGTGTAAACGTTAAGCTCATGGCACCAACCCATTCACGATCGCGGCGTCAAGTCCGGGAGGTTGTCCCGAGATAGCGTATGAAAAAGAACATACCGTTAGCGAGAGATCATAGTGGGTAGGCAGGAGACAAAGGGGTTGTTAGGGGGTTTTCTATAGTGTGTCGTCAAAATTAAATACCTCAGCAGTGCTGACTCGTTCGTGAAAAAGCCGTGATGGTTTTATACCTAGAAGCTTATCAGGAGCGATGACAGATTCCTGTCATAAAATTTAGGCACAAAAGAGGCGGTGAACTATAGCGCAATATAACTGCTATTTCTCGACGAGGGCTCCGTCCCAAACTGACCGCGTCGCTTGCATAATGACTAAGTAATAACAGCAATGAAGACAAATCGCAACGGGCAGGGCAAGATTCGGTATCACACAACTCATTTTGATGGCGATATCCCTCTAATATTGTATGCAGTGAAACTGTAAAGACTAGGGCTAAGCGTAAACACTGTGCAGTGTTCTGTGACTGTCTTGTCACGAGATTCTTTCAACGATAAGTACACGTTTGTAACAACATTTTTCGCGACAAAACAATTCGAACACTATTTACTTCAACGTAACAAAGATGTTTACTTAATTATAACAATAATATTTACGTGAATGTAACAAAGATGTTTACTTAATCGTAGGAACAATATTCACATGACTGTAACATTCATTCATTCGTTCATTCTGGAAATTAACATAGCGTCTCTTCAAGAGACCTACTCAGAGGCGCGACAACAGTTACATTGATTACAACAATAATATTTGAAAGATGTAACAATAGTTGCATGATTGTAACAACAATATTTTTGTGATTGTAACAATACATACAAACATGCACGCTACATACATTCATACATGCATACATACATACATACATACATACATACATACATTCATTTATACATACATACATACATACATACATACATGCATACATACATACATACATACATACATACATACATACATACATACATACATACATACATACATACATACATACATACATACATTCATACATACATACATACATACATACATACATACATACATACATACATACATACATACATACATACATACATACATACATACATACATACATACATACATACATTTACCTAAGACACAATAGCACCCAGTGCGATAAACCCTTTACCGTCTCCGATGGCGTCTGTCGTGATCGACCGGATGGCATAGGCTACCCATTTGCCTCCATTTGCACATCGGATTCAATTGGACCGTTTTAGTTTTATGGCGTCATCGGCGGCGCTGGTTCCCTACTCTGCTGCGTCGCCAGGCGCTGGTTCTCTGGTCGTTCTTCGTCCACCAATAATCGCTTTTCCTTCCGCGCGCGCGTAATTGACGCGCGGTCGGTTTTTCCTGGCAGACGGTAATGAAGCGAGCAGACGACATCGTCCGCGCTAATTTGCAGCGCGGGTCAACGAAAAAGGGCGCGAATGGCCGCGAAACAAGATGTCTAGTAGCAGCGCAGCCTAATGTGGCCGACTAAAGTAATGTTTGGTGAGTTTAAAAGGGAAGGAAGTTAACAACTTACTCTTAAGGTGTTGGTTGAAAGGTAAAAACAGGAAAACCCGTTATTTTGACGACCCTTTTAGGTTCACTCTCTGTGACTGGGTGCGTAGATTCGCGTTTAGTTTGATGGTCTCGTTGACTAGCTATGTAAGTTTTGTAGGTCCCTCCAGTGTTTCAAATGTCCGGGGTGTTGGGGATTTCAAATTTTTTTCTCACCCTCTCAGCTATTATTATTATTATTATTATTATTATTATTATTATTATTATTATTATTATTATTATTATTATTATTATTATTATTAGGCCCTATCATCATCATCATCATCATCATCATCATCATCATCATCATCATCATCATCATCATCATCATCATCATCATCGTCATCATCATCATCATCATCATCATTAAAACTGTGTGACCACTCTCGCCACCTTAGTATTAGATGTGATCAGACAACTCTTTACCAGACGATGCGTAATCCTCGCTGCGTGCGAGACTTCGACGCGAACTGGCGCGAGAAAGTGTATCCGGCGTGAATGAAACGACCGAGCCATCCCATAATGCATTGCGGTGAATCGGGTACGATGCGATTGAACATGAAAGACGAAAGTAACTTAACCGGACAAAGAAATAACTTATATAGCGCCTACGTTTCCGTGACGACAGATGAAACGATGCACCGGAAGATGAGGATTTCAATCGGTACGTCACGTCCGGTCTTCGATTCACCGAGTCTGATTTAGACGGAATACAAGATTCAAGGTATCGAACAGGCGAAGCTCAGCCAAAGCATTTCGCAACACGAATTTGTCTTATTGTGCAGCCATCTCTTTTCTTGTATCTCTTAGTTGCACAACATTACCTCCGCTCAACCACTATTGTCTTCCTCGGGTTCCTTTACCTATCAACAACACAAGCGATTCACTCCCAGAATTCCCACCCTTAAGCCGTCATTTTGTTAAATTTAAGATGCTTCTGCAATTTCACTGTATTGCGGAAAGCAGAGATGTTGAGGGGGATTTGGATATCACAGCAGCACTGCAGCAGGTGTGGAATAGGCGCTGTCCCAAGATAAGTTGACAAAGAGAAATTGTTATGAACTGGGTCCAGTTCATTATTATTAATTTATTAATGAGGAGACTGTTCCCTAATTCTTCAGAAAAGATGTTTAACTTCTTGCCCAAGCCTTAACCAGTGATACTATATTGGGAATTTTTCGCTCACGAGTGGAGTCATAAAATTCATCATCACTAGCAGTGTGGTTGTATATGGGAATATGTAAGCTAAGCATTTTTTACAGAGCCATATTTTACAGAGCCATATTGTATTGAATCCGTTGTACATGCGGGATGGCTATAACATATATCTTTTCTATACAGGCTACACAGTTAATCAACGTGATAGGTTGATTAACAAATACAGTCTAAATTATAGGTGTCCACACCGTCCATTTATGAGCTAGTTAGACAATGAGAAACGAGTTGCCTGTGAAGGCATCCAACCGTAACCACGACTGCACCCGATCAACATAGAATAGATTCTGTTGTGGAATTTCCCGGTCTATAAATTTATAGTTCGTTATACTTAATCATTATCGTCATTCGTCACCAAAATTTGCATAAGAGAGTAAATTAAATTCAATATGGCTTTAAACATAATTATCATCTGGTCAGATAGCAGTGTATTATTGTTTGGTTCGAGCAGTTATCGATGAAGAAGTAAGTTCGATTCATATCGCCTGAACTGAGACGTCTAACGGCCTTCAGGGTATACGTTCTATGCCTGAATAAGATTCTCCGAGTTCTTAGCAGTTGTCATTTTCTTGGGTTTCTCGTTGGGGACGTTCGAGAGCCGGATATGCACTATTCCCTCCCTTGTCCATGCGGAGATTACTGTCTTCTACTTCAACATCTTTCTGGCTCCGGTGAAGAGCATCGCGTTCTGCCGGGTAAGGTATTCACTCATGTATTTTGGATAGTTATCAGAAATTAAGGATGCTCTCAGAGATTTTCGAGCAGAGTACAGCGCTTCTCGAGCTCTTCGACTGACGAATCGGATGAGTAATGGTCTATGTTTTTCCTTCGGGTTTCAAGGTATTCGGTGGGCAAGCGAAATATCAGAATCTCTGATTGCCAGTCTCAAATGGTGGTGGCACAAGTCTATTATTAACTGGATTATCCTGTTGTTGTCTAAGGGTTGATTATGTTGTTGTATACTCATATCTTTGCTTGGTTTTCCCCTCTAGTCCGTAGATGAAGAGATTATGCAGTCTCGTTAGATTTTCTGTTTCGTCTATTTTTGCCTTGAATATCTGATTTTCTTTTTCCAAGATATTTGGATATTTTTCAGTTCTGGTCGTTGTTGTATTAATTTTTAGCAATGTTGTTTCAGTCATCCCCACAATGACACTTTCCAGCTATGATGTGAAGGTGCTGGCAAGGCCATAGAAGATTCGCTTTATGGTTGGGGCGAGACATTTTTCAAGGCGAGTGACGAGTAAATCAGTAATTCGACCATCTACCTAGTGACTACCGTCACCGTCACTGACGAGTAATGTTATTCGATCATATGTACCTACATATTCAGCCGTGTCTTACTGAGTTATTTTGTTATGTTCAATCTGATAAATTTTCTTTTCTCTTCGCTGTCATCGTCACTGTCATCATCGGTTGATGGTCCGGAGACATCGCTCGTTTCTGAATCTCAAAGCGCCCTTCAGGTCTTCTGCCATCCGGTGCCAATGACTCCCTCCGTCCATCCGTCTCTACATCCCTGCCTTCCTTCTTCCCTGCCTCCCTCACTTCCTTCTTCCCTGCCTCCCTCACTTCCTGTCTCCCTGCCTATCTCCGTCCTTCGATCCCTCCCTCCCTCGATCCTTTCCTGCCTCCCTCTCTCCCGTCTGTCCGTCAATCTGCGCCGCATCTGCTGCTATCCGAGTCTGAGCTTGACTTCCTGTCATCTACCTGTCAACGACGTCATCCGCCCATCAACTCTCGTTTTTCTCCCTATCTCTCTCGTGTCTTCCACACTCTATCTCTTCCTCTCTCTGTCTCTCTGTCTCTGTCTCTCTGTCTCTCTGTCTCTCTTCCTCTCTGTCTCTGTCTCTGTCTCTGTCTCTGTCCCCCCTCTGTCTCTCTGTCTCTCTGTCTCTCTCTGTCTCTCTGTCTCTCTGTCTCTTTCTCTCTCTTCCTCTCTCTCTTCATTTACCTTCCTTCGATCCACCGTTTATAGTTTCTTTGTTCGTTCTTTACTTCCTTTCTTCCTTCTTTCTTTCCTCTTTTCGCTTTTCCTTTTTTTGTTCAGTCTTTCCTTCCTTCAACTCTCTTATCGATTTTTTTCTGTCCACTTCAGTAACTCTTACACCTCCATCCGTTCATCGATCCTTCGATCCATCTATCGATCTATCGGTCCATCCATCGATCCTTCGATACGTCATCCAATCCTTTTATCCGTCTTTCATTCATTTCCTCCATCTTTCCTCCCACCCTCCCACCTGCCATCGGACAAGCGGGCCTTGTCCTCTGACGACCAAATCCCAATCCTCCCCCGATCCTCGAATCCTCGACCATCAACAGAATTCGACGTCAATCCGGGACTTTTATCCCAATGCGAAGAATATCTGACGAATTTTACGGACGCCATTTTGAGCTGACGAACCAAAGAGACGATCGCATTGGGAACGATAAGATTTACGCAACATTCAGGTTTATTGGCGCCCGGCGAGATGAGTCCTGCGTGGTTTCACTGGCAACCTGCCGTTGCGTTTTGTTCATTCACGTTCATTTCATTTATTGAATATGGCGAATAAGTTACTTACTTACTCATTCACTCAATCAATTAATCAATCAATCATTCACTCACTCACCCACCCAAACCCAAACCCACCTAGTACCTACCCAAAACCCAACCCACACTATCCAAACCAAACCCACCCAAAAAAGCCACGTTAACCCACCCAAACTCACCCATTCACTCACTCAAGCCCACCCACCTACCCAAACAACCATCCCGACTTACCTACCAACCCACCCACTCACTCGCTCACTCACTCACATAATAGAAATTATCAGTAGATTACAAAATTTTAACACATTATAACACCATGACTATCAAATTATAATAGATTACACTAATTATTAGTAAATTATTAATATATTGCACTAATGAATTGATTACACGAGTTAGTTTGCATTATTCAGCATTAGTAACTGTTTCCCTTTCTCACCATTTTTGGTCTACGACATCTGAACGACTTCATGCTCCACTCATGAAGCGAATCTGACAGCACCACCTGCAGTTTGTTCATCGCCTTCAGGACGCAACGGCTAAACCTCCGGCGCTCGCTTCTGCTATTTACACTTCTCCTCCCGCAGTGCGTCATTATCCGGCTGTCGCTAACCTAATCGCCAGATTGCGATTTATATACAGCCATTATTTTATACCTATCGTCGCTATTCTCGCCGTGGCGCTTTACTTCCGGAAGTGACCCGCTCGCCTGTGCGCATGCGCCGTGTCTGAATCCGGTTAAATGCTATAAATAGGACATTAAACGATAAAAGGTTAATTCAGCATTACATGTGTAACATGCTGCGTGTGTATGGAGATGAAATCATTATGACGAAAGTCAGAGCATTGCGTGGAAATGGTTTCAACGAACTGGACCACAAGATGAACTTTGGTCTGTTAGGAGGAAGGAGGTCTCAGGATCCAGTGAAGATTATAACTGGTCACGTGAATGACAGATTGAATGAACGAACGAACGAATTAGTGAAAGAAAGAATGAATGAATGAATGAATGAATGAATGAATGAAACATAACATTGACTGACTTACTAAATGACTTACTGGCTTCAGGACTGACTGACTGACTGACTGAATGAGTGAATAAATGAATGATGAATGAATGATGCATGACTGAATGGACGAATGAACGAATGTACCAACCAACCAGCTAATAAACTATATCGTTTATCTGTCCGTTTGTCCATCTATTAAACAATCTGTTTATACATTCATAGAATAACAATTCAAGCATTTCCTACTACCATTGTAATTATGCTAGATGCACCAGCTGATGAATACATACATTCATACAAGCATACATGTATACAATACATACATTCGTAAACATCATATATATGCACATACATATAGCAGTTCACTGCAGTTCGACCTTGATTGGTCTGCGCTTGGATTGATTGGCCGCCTCGACCGGGTTTTTCGGTCAGCTGTTCAGCTCATTGGACGCATCCCGAAATATGCCCATATTTCTGCATACATGCGTGATGTGCTGCATTGGCTCCCTGTCCCGCAGCGTATCTGCTATGGGGTTGCTGTACTGATTTGGCGCTCTGTCTTAGTATAGGCTGTGCCCCGGCCGATCTGTGTGGGCTCTGCCGCCTGGTCTCTGATTCAGTTGGTCTGCATGCTCTGCGGTCTTCTACTGGTGGAGAACTTTTAGTTCCTCGGGCTCGCTCCACAATTAGGCAACGCCGGGCTTTCTCTATAGCTGGGCCCTCAATTTGGAATGGTCTTCCGTTAGAGACTCGCCTTCTCCCCAGGGGTAACACATCTGCTTTTTACACGCTGCTCAAGTCTAATCTCTATTGCCGTGGCTGGGCTGGGAGCGCTTCTGAGTAGGTTTCTTGAAGGTGCGCTATATTAAATTTTTTGGAATAAATGAATGAATGAACGAACATACATACCTAAATACATAAGTAATTACATACATACATGTATACAATCATACATACATACAGTTGCTCAAGCACACATATACATACATACATGCATACATACATACATACATACATACATACACACATACATACATGCATACATACACACATACATACATGCGTGTGTACGTATAGTTCCCGTGTGTGTAACCTTTTGATTAAGTCGTGTG
>OY744604.1:96268260-96690760 GCA_963556255.1 Allolobophora icterica
AAGGTCAAGGACATACCTAAATTAAATTGTGTTTATTCATTGAAATCGTGTTGGGACAGTTGTAGTCATCATAATAATGGGAAAAAAATTAACATTTAAAAATTTGCGTAAAATCCAGGGGTTGAGGGCAAATGCGCCCCTTCCACCTCCGGAAGCCCATTTGTATGTGTGTATGCATTTATTATTTAATATGCATCTATGGATATGTAGGTATGTGTGTGTTTGCATGTGTGCAATGTGTATGCATATATGTATGTATTCAATAGATAATTACATACATACATACATTCGTTGAAATGCATTAGACCATTCATTAGAACTTAGCGGAGAAGAGTTGCATCGCTGTACGTTCTCTATCGTCGGTCGTTGCCATGGAGATAATATTTGAGTCACGGAATTTGTGCTGAGCGAAGCGTAACGGACTGTTTCCGGTCGGTTTCGGAGGAGGAATTCATCATTCGAACTATGAGCATCTGCTGACAATGACAGGTGTGTGCGCTTGTGGGTATGTACGTGTGTATGTATTTGTGTATGTATTTGTGTGTATGTGAGTGTATGTGTTTAAATGTTTGTACATATGTGTATGTATCTCTGTGTGTGTAGGTGTGTGTGTGGGTGTGGAGATTGTAGCCATCTGTTTATCTCTGTCATTGGCAGTCTCTGTGTCTTTCTCTACATTGCCTTCTCTCTCTCTCTCTCTCTCTCTCTCTCTCTCTCTCTCTCTCTCTCTCTCTCTCTCTCTCTCTCTCTCTCTCTCTCTCTCTCTCTCTCTCTCTCTCTCTCTCTCTCTCTCTCCGTCTCAGTCTGTTCCTCTATCTCTGTCTCTTTCTTTATCTCTTTCTTTTCTTCGATTTCTGTCTCTGCCTTTGTCTCTCTGTGTCTGTCTTTCCTTCCCCTTTTCTCTCATTTTCGTGTGTCTTGGTCTGTCTTTATCTACGATTCTCCCTCTGTGTCTGCGCAAGTGTCTGTAACGATCTGTAGAAAGTTCTCTCTCTATCAATGTCTCAGTCAAAAAGTAATAATGACAACAAAAGCAACAGCAATATTTCAAAAATAATAATAGTAATAATTTTGATGACACTGCTACTACTACTACTACTACTACTACTACTACTGCTGCTGCTGCTGCTGCTGCTGCTGCTAATAATAATAATAATAATAATAATAATAATAATAATAATAATAATAATAATAATAATCATAATCATAATCATTATCATAATCATAATCATAATAATAATAGTTGAGCTAAAAACAGCATATATTTATTGGCAATTATGAATCTCTCCTTCGACCGCTTTCAACCAGGGCTGTATACGAGGGTATACGCGGGTATACAGCGTGTACTCACCTCTAGAGACCTATAGGCTACTCACCTCACAAAATATTTGTACTCACTCTAATTAGTTTCGGAAAACTAACCTGTAGCGTGCACTAACCTTTAATTTTACCACTACAGCCCTGCCTATATATATATATATATATACATAATAATTTACTTGGTTATATCACTCTGCATTAGAAGATACCAGGGTATATTTAAGAGAAAACCATGTGAAATTAATTCAGTGGAGGTTTATCGTGTTCACGTCATAGATATTCACCTCTATTTCTCGGTGCATAACAATCTGCGATTAGACTTCGCTTTACCTGTTTGCGATTAAACGGTTAAAGATCATTCGACATAATGGTTTCTTATCAGTAATGCTGCATGATACAGACTATCTTAGTTCGAGAATACCTATGGATAGGTCGATGAAGTTTAGGAATATTTCTTAACTGAAATCCGAATCAGACTAAGAGGTGACCCACTCAGAGCCTGGTTAGTATGCACCTTTACCTTCTGAGTAACCTATATGTTCCAGATTTAACATCTTCTACATCTTCATGAGTTATCTGTGGGAATAAAAATTTTAAGGTTAGTATGCCTACATCAAGCTTCAGGATGTTATGGTCTTAGTTTCAATTTACCTAAACGCTCCTAAATGCAGTGTCTGATGAGCTAGGACGCGAGGAAATAAACTGTCTGGTGTCATACTGGGTCATACTGCAATATTTTGCCCCGCACACCGCCTTGTAGCTGAGCTCAACAAGTTTTAAAGGTCACAGTGAATCACAGTGATGCCTAGCACATGCTCTTTGGTGCAAAACAATTTAATTTGGCATAATTATAGTCGATTTAAAATTTAAAATTCAATACAATTATGACGTTAGAATCTCCCCTCGAAGGTCAGCCCATCATTGTTTACCGACAACAAAAATGAATGGTTTTCAGCTACGTACAAATTAACCACTACAACCCTGTGCATTTGAAAATTCACCGGAACCTTAGATAAAATTTTAGGGCATCTCGTATAGGACCTAAGTTAGTTTCACAGCGAGTGCTCGTTTCTACAGAGCACCCACAAATCCTCCGCAATTTGGGCCATTGCAGAAGTGACTAATCAGGGCTCAATACGAGATTAGCTGCACTTGCGTCTGTGCAGCAACTCTCCATAATGATAACCGGCAGCAGAATAATAGATTTCTAATTACCATACAAGAAATTGAAAGAACTCCCTGCCTCACGACGTTTGCTATAATAAGAGCTACGGTATCGAGCAAGTGTCATGAGGATAATAAAATGTCAGTTAACTTAGGTGGCCTGATCGGCGTCGATAGCGAAATATCGATTTGAGTTGCCGAAATTTACTCTTCTAAATCCTATCGCCAGCTTTCAACTCCTAGGTCTACAAATCTAGGAATAAATCTAACCGAATTTCTAGTCAAAGTCAAATAAAATTCGACATCAAATCGAAGAGCAAAGACGCGTGCGTCCAACCTCTATCAGCGCTTGAACTCAACAGCCAGTTCTGGAAAGATCACGTGACCTCCAAACCCAAAAGTGGTGCCACCTTTCGAGAACGGCTGAAAAAAATAACCCTATGCTTTACTAAACCTTAAACGGTTCGCCTCCTAGCGAACTGCATAGAATTTCCTTATGGTAATATAACGTATTACAACAGAACTCAGCTCAATTACTGGGAAACGTAAGTTCTCCTCTTAGGCGTTTCAACTCTGAGGCGAACGTACAGACAGGGGCGGATCCAAGGGGGCCAATCCGGCCATGGCCCCCCATTTGATATTTACACAGGACGTGTCCCCCATCCCGAAGTAGACGATGATCACTACGTGGTCTTTCAAGAGGATAATAAAATGACTAAAAAGAAAATGATAAAATAAAACCGGACAATTTGATTTATTAGTATGTAATTATGTATGTATGTATGTATGTATGTATGCATACGTATATATGTATGTATTGTAGAGAAATTGTTATTGCAATGTATACGCTCGTAATGCAATGACGTGAACGGCGTTTTGTAGCGCGCACAGTCAGAGGCGTCTAACCCCCCCCCCTAAGTCATTGGAGCAACTTCCCCTTTGCCCCCTTCTACTTCCTTTTCCGCTTCCTTTCACCCTAAAATGGTGACACACACACACTGACAGATCTCCCCCCTATTTCTTGACTGGATCATTTGCTCCAATGTTTCTATGGTGTAGACGCCCCTGCGCACAGTTAAGGCTTTTTCGCCACTCCCGACCAAAAGTCGGCATCCTGGTAGAAATCGGTGGTCGGGAGAAACAACAAAGGTTGGATTTTGTGCGACAGTATGCACGTATGTATGTAATTATATATGTAAGTGTGTATGTATGTATGCAGATGCGGCGATCTTGTTTGATTGGTGGTCAAAAAGAGGTCAAAAAAAGTTTTCGCACTCACACGCGAAAACAATTTTTTCTACTTTCTTGGGTCCACGAAACATCATACATATGTATATATGCATGTTAGTATGTATGTATGTAATTATATGTGTATGTGTATATGTATGTATGTATTACCGTATGCCTGTTTGTATGTATGCATGTATGTATGTATGTAGGTATGTATGTATTATTTCCCCCCCCATTAACCTTCTGGATCCCCCTCTCGCCACAGATGATATAATGATGGCTTTGTGACTTCGACTACACGAAGATAATGAAACTCGTGGTTATATTTACATTTAAGATGATGGAATATGTGGAAAATTCGGAGGAGGAAATTATATCTGAATTCATTGTTGGTTCATGCCAGTTGCTTCCAAAATCGTATGCTGCCATTTCTGAACCTCGACATACGGAAAACGCATATGCCTTGCCATGTGGCAGCACTTCGGAGTTCTATGTTCGACCGTTGATGTCATGCCTTGGCGACACTGATGCATTAATCTTAAAATATGATGAATTAGCTTTCGCAGAAGATTTTCCAGTGTTGCCAAATGATGTGAGTCGCTTACACGATACAATCAAATGCTACAGGATGGAGCCAAACCTCAGGTTTCCAGGTTTTGTTCGTCTTCGACTTTTGGGGAAAATGAATTATAGCTGGGAATACAAAACATATAAATTGAGCCGCACAACTGATAATAGATACATTCATTTCGATTTGGCTTATGTAGCTGATCCTCATCTGTATTTTAAAAGTATTTATATGCACCCATATATTCTCAGAGGTCCAGCAATTACAATTGAAAATGGTGAATATGTGTCGGGCGATAGCGTCTATAGCTTGTGGTGCCCTCGGTGGCCCAAAGAAGCCCAAAGTTGGTCTAAACGACCTAGAAATCACGGATGGCCGATGATTGCTACAATCTCCGATGTTGTACAACAAGGTTGTCATTTGGTTTACGCTCAGCATCGTGCCTGTAGGAACGATCGTCTACAGTGGAGATTGTCATTTTCAGTGGCAGAAGTGATTTTAATTCAGAGCTGGAATAAAATTCAACAGATTGTCTATCATTTGCTTAGATTCTTCGCCAAGAGAGAATTAATACAAAAGGATTGCCCAAAGGAAGATGAGGTTCTCTGCACATATCACTTCAAGACGCTGATGTTATGGACTTGTGAAGAGATGCCATCAGAATGGTGGAATTCTTCTGTTTTTGCAATCTGTTGTGAGTTGCTTAAAAAGCTCTCAGATTGGCTAAAGAGGAGAAACTGCCCGAACTATTTCATTCCTGAAGCAAACTTATTTCATGAGACAATGAGCTCGACAATAATTGACATGATTGAAAGACAATTGAATAGATTCTGCAAATCTGACATTCTCAGTCAATGGTTTTTGGAAAAGTACATAGATCCATTCATTATAACACACTTTGAAGTTGTACACTTCATGTATCTTTCAAAATGCCTTATGTCTCTCGTTGAAAAACGGAAAACGTTGCAAGCAGAATCCTTGGATATTGTGTTTTCCTTCGACTTTGAAATTTGCAATATCTACTCACGTAGATCAATTAATTATGACACAGTACACCCGAGATCAATCCTTAGTGCAATATGTACAGCGAGCAAATTTACATTTATAGGAGACTTAAGAATGTCAATATTACCAATTCCGGTTGATGTTTCGTGTTTCACATACTTTGATAAAACTGTTTATTGTTTGAATACCGCATATAGTTTAGGTCATGGAGAAATATTACGGGATAGCAAACTATTTGAATATATCAGAGGAATTTTCTGGAAACCTAAAATCGTAAGGTGTCAATATCATCTATTTCCTGAACCCTTAACAGCACAAAGAAGTCAGTGTCAATTTTTGCGAGCACATGATTTGATGGAAATTTTAACTGGATCAAATAGCCGTTCAGAATTTCAGATATTATCTGCCATGTCGAAATGGTGTCTTAGAAAGGCTCTGGAGTGTGACGATTCTCAATCCAACAGCATTGCCCCTGCTGCTTTGGTCTATCTGGCTGCTTTCCATTTTTCATCATCAGAATACCAGTTTGTAATAGACATCTGCTCAACAGGCTTGATGTGTGAAACGATCCACACGGAAAACGAAACATTGAATGCAGGTTGTTTATTCTTTATAGACGATGTTGTTAAAATCGTCGCACTGATTCTCATTTGCAAGAAGTTGAGTGAAAATATGGATTTTAGTAAGAGGCAGATTTATCTTGATCTACGTCTTACACCAAAGGTGTTTGCTTATTACATGCAAGTAATGTGCGCTGAAAGAATTTCTAAACATTTTGAATTGAATCCTGATTTACCAACATCAGCATTTCCTTTAGACCAGTTATTTTTGGCTTACGCCGTACAAAGGACAGACATTCTGACGAAGTCATGTACTTGCTTGAAAACTGCTTGGCATTTTTTATGTCGCAGAACAAATTCAGTTGCAACAAATGCGACTTTACTTGTGGATACTTGGTTTGTTAAAGAAACTCTAATTGATTCTCTAACGGAATATGCTTTAGAAAATATTACATCATTCTACAGCGTGATCCACAAAGACTTTGGAATCCAGTGCAACACAGCTGACTGCTATCGTGCTTTGTACCTTTATAATTGTCGGAAGTACGATGAAGTGTGGTATTTATGTGAAGAAATTCTGATGGAGCCTGATCTACGGAGCGATTTGAAGAAGTTTGCATTTGCGAATGTTTTGGTTATGACACCACTTGACTCGTTTTTCGACAGAGACGTCCAATCGTTGGTAGGATTGCATACGCTCCTGTATTATTTATCACCTCTAAATGATGATGACTTGCGGAAATTCAAGTCAGCTGCGCAGCTTTTTGACAATTATGTAGACATAGACTCTCTTATGAAGCATTACCACTTGAGAAGTTACCATTTTATTGGAAGACATTTCCTAGCGAATTATTTGAAACTCAGATGTTATATCGACTGTAATGATCCGTGTAGAAAGGAATTATCTAATTTTTGTGATAGAAAAAGCAACTTTCCATTTGAACACGTTATTCGCCGGTTTCTTCGACGAAAACATAAATTAATTAATAATCACAGAGTATTATCATGTAAATGACCAAGTACTGGTTTTCAGTTGATAAGCTTATGCTTTTATTTTGTATGTAAACTTGAGATTGTAAATAATTTATGGATGGTATTCAGTGCCTAAATTCTTTGACATACTGTAATCTGTATAATTTAGGGAATGTAAGTGTTGTCTATGTACAATATCAATATCATTACTTGTTTGCTTAGTACTTAGCCCTTCCCGTGAAGGTCTGCACATCGGGCGACGCATCTCCTCCACTCTCCTCTGTCCACTGCCAGCCCCTCCTCCTCCTCTCACGTCAGCTCCAGATATCTCAGATCGTCTCTGATTGTCTCCGGCCAGTTAATATCATTACAGTAATCACCAAAGAAACTTTACTCAGCCCAATACAGGGAAGAGACATTTTCACAACTCCGCTGCCGTTACCAATTTCAGGGTCCATCACTCTCTGTCCACTTAAAACCACCCTGAGAGGCTCTTACGCTACACTACATTACATCATCACAACGCGCATAATTTCTTTTACAACTGCAGGCAATGTATCGTTTTGTTCTGTTTTGTTGCGCATTACTACTTCTGCGAAAACAGAGTAAGTTCTTCGCACAGCAATAGTGGAATTGGTGGTGGTTTGCACTGGTGGCGATCTTGTTTCACAGGTGGGCGGGGGACACTATTGAACTGATCTGGTGAAGAGTTTTGAACTGATCTGCTCAAAAAAATTTGACGACCTTTTTTGGGGTTTCTTTACAAAGTGGGGGTCAAATGTATGGTGTGTCCCCCCACTCTAAAAGGTGGGGGACTTGTCTCCCTCGACCCCCATAATCGCCGCCTATGGTCGTTTTGTAATGATGCTGTTAATGTAGACAATTATTTAACGTTCGCCATGTAATGGGCACTGGAATTTGACGTTCAATAATTTAAATTACACCGCTTTGTTTTGATAAAAGTTGCTCACCTAATGTATTTGTTTTAATGCTGTAAATAAAATAAGAAATTGACAAGTTCGTTCTTATTTATTTTATTCGTTTAACTACGAAAACATTTTGAGCGATAATGCAATCAATTTTAATACAACGCATTGAATTTCGTTTCCGTAACCTGTCCCAAATATGTACTCGGGACCACATTAAAAACTGGCAGCATGGTTTTTTGTGTGCATAACACTATTCTGAACATTTTAAAGACATTTGCCAAGATTATACCCAAAATTATGGCAAGCTGTAAATTCTTACATTTGCCCACCAACACTCAATAGCCAGGGCTGTCACTAGAACGTCCAAACGCCCAAACATCACTCCCTTCCTGAAAACACTCCATTGGCTAAAAATCCCAGAGCGAATCCACTTCAAAGTCCTATCACCAGGGCTGTAGTCGAGGGTATTCACAGGAGGGAGCAGTATTCGTGCAGCCATTGTTAATGCTGGTAATTGTCTCGTACGGGTGCCCCAACAGCGGGATTTCTATCCCTTCGGGGACGCCCTTTGCTTCCAGCGACATTTGTTCTCATTCCTGAGTATAACAGCGCGGAAAATTTTAGCAATGAAATCCTTGTAAATGAAGTATAACCTCGCCTGTTATCTGGGTTTTTTCTGTTGTTCTGTTGTTTTTGTTTTTTGGTTGCAATAAAACATATATTGATTATTGAGTATACGCTGGTATACGGCGTGTACTGACCTCTAGAGACTGAATACTCACCTCACAAAATATTTGTACTCAGCTGTGAGTAGTTTCGGAAAATTAACCGGTAGCGTGTACTCACCTCTAATTTTACCACTACAGCCCTGCTTTTAAACGCTCGAAACCGAAGTCATAATATATACTCTTCAAAGCGCTAAACTATATAATTTGGTTAGAAAGTTGTCATTTGATGAGTCTGTCTTCTTTTGACGTCAACTCTGTCGCTTCCGCTTTCGGGTGGTGCCAGTCCCAAACACGAATGTAGGAGGGGCGACGCCAGTCATCTTCGTTATGATGCAGCGTCATTAGGCACTATGTATAACCAAATATCAACTGCACACTTTTCTCAAACCGTTGGCTACTTGAAGTGGTTAGTAAAATTCCAGGCATTAGCAAGGTAAAGCGAGTGGACTTCGATGGTCTTAGTGCGGAGCATTTGCTACGGCGTGTAGCAAATGCTCCCAATTCTTGTTGTGCACCCACTTTTTGTTGTGTAACTCACTGCCTTGTTGCGAGGCATGTTGCGTCACAGTTATGTGCCAGAAGCTTTTGGTAATAGCATTATAATCCCGTGGGTCAAAAACAAAATTGATGATTTGAATTCTGTTGATAACAGTTATAGATCAGTCACTCTTAATCCTTTGGGTTCAAACAAGGAGTGGGGTGTGCTAATTCATTATTTGCAATGCGCTCGTCGATTGATTTTTTTTCTAGATAGGGGCAGCACTGTATTCGCAGCAGCTATGGATATTAGCAAGGCATATGACACTGTTATTCATTATAAGCTGTATTCCAACCTCCTAAGGTCTGCCCAGTGTGGGTGGTCAGTATCCTGGTAGATTGGTATAGTAAACTAGCGGTGACAGTACGCTGGAATGGTAGTAAGTCATTTGCAGTTAGGAGTGGTGAACGGCAAGGGAGTTCTCTGTCTCCTTCGTTGTTTAATGTTTTTTGTTAATAAGCTAATTGTGGAGTCGAGAGCAACTGGTGTAGGTTGTCGCATTAATAAGTCTTGGCTGGGATGCATCATGTAAGTAGATGATATTATTTTGCTATCCGCGTCGGTAATTGGACTTAAAGCCTTACTAGATAAATGCGGTGATATTAGTAGTCAGTTAGGCCTAAGCCGCCTAACATTTAATAAATCTTGGTGGCTAGCGTTCATTCCTCGATGCCGTCCCTCTCCAAATCCGAGCATGATGATAAATACAACGGTGATTTTCCCGTCAAACTTGAAGAAATTTACCGGCCTATTTTCTCTCGCGGACGTCGTTATCCTCTCAGCACTGCGCTGTTCGGTCGCGTCGGACATGCGCAGTGCGTAATACGCTGTTGGGCGCGAAACTGCGTCGTCTGCGGCGCCGGTAACTTAGCAGACGATCGTAGAAATGGCGCGAACGAGTGCTGAGGGATCGCTTGCTAGCGGGGAAGTCGAAAGAGTGAGGAAGAATTAAAAGGCTTAAGCGCTGAGAATGAATGGGAAATACCCCCGTGAAAAGCCCCCATGTGGTAGTCCACACGACGGGAGTTATTTCAATTTAATCGTAGTGTTTACTGAATTAAGAGGGGATGTGTTGGGTGGCACTGGAGCCGGAGTAAGATGAATAAGACATGAAAACAGAATTTTAAGTCACAGGATAAAGATGACGTTTGGGCGAGCTATTTAAGTCATGATTGGATATAACTTTTAATTAATATTAATATTAATATTAATAAATATAATTAAGTTACGGGATGTCTGTCATCTTACCACATGAGCTCCTTTGTCATACTTTGTTTTTATTACGCAAGTGTTGAAAGCCATGTCGCCTAAAACAGGTTTCCATAGACTTTAAGTCGGGAGCGCCTCTGGTGACCGTCTCTTGAAGTGGAGCCATATGAATCAATGATTTCAATTACAAAATACAAAATTACAATATTCATGGATACAGAACATCTGACAACTTTAAAACTAAATAATGGTGAAGGACTTATCTAAATAACTAAGTGTTTTTTGGCATTGAAAATCGTGTTGGGACTGTTGTGATAATCATAATAATCGAAAGTTTATTTTTTTAATTTACTCAAAATCCATGGGGTAACTGTGCCCCTTGCCCCTCCGGACGCACATGTGTATGTATGTATATATTTATTATCTGTGCATCTACGTATACATGTACGTAGGTATACGCGTTTTGCATGTGGGTATTCACTGTATTGTGTATGCATGTACGTATGTATTCAATGGATAATTACGTACATGTATACATTCGTTGAAATGCATTAGACCATTCATTAGAACTTAATGGAGAAGGGTTGCATCGCTGTACGCTCTCTATCGTCGGTCGTTGCCATAGAGATAATATTTGAGTCACGGAATTTGTGCTGAGCGAAGCGTAACGGACTATTTCCGGTTGGTTTCGGAGGAGGAATTCATCATTCCAACTACGAGCATCTGCTGACAATGACAGGTGTGTGTGTGTGTGCTCTTGTGGGTATGTACGTGTGTATATGCATGTGTGTATGCATGTATGTATGTGTGTGTATGTGCGTATACATATGTCTGTATGTGTTTGCAGGTGTCAGTGTGTTTGTGTCGTTGTGGAGATTGTATACGCATCAGTCTCTGTTTATCTCTGTCTCCGTCTCAGTCTGTTCCTCTCTCTGTGTCTCCTTATCTATCTCTTTCTCTTCCTCGATTTCTGTCTCTGCCTTTGTATCCGTGTGTCTGTCTGTCTCTCCCCTTTTCTCTCTTTACCGTGTTTCTTGGTCTGTTTTTATCTGTTTCTCTCGCCTGTATCTGTACAGTCATATATCTGTTAAGATCTGTAGAAATTTCTCTGTCTTGCAATGTCTTAGTAAAATAATAATAATAATAATAATAATAATAATAAAAATAATAATAATAATAATAATAATAATAATAATAATAATAATAATAATAATAATAATAATAATAATAATAACAACAGTATTAAAAACCAATAATAATAATAATAATGTTAATGATGATGATGATAGTAGTAGTAGTAGTAGTAGTAGTAGTAGTAGTAGTAGTAGTAGTAGTAGTAGTAGTAGTAGTAGTAGTAGTAGAAGTAGTAATAGTAATAGTAGTAGTAGTAGGCCTAGTAGTAGTAGTACCAGTAGTAGTAATACTGTTAATGATGATGATGATAGTAGTAGTAGTAGTAGTAGTAGCAGTAGTAGTAGTAGTAGTAGTAGTAGTAGTAGTAGTAGTAGTAGTAGTAGTAGTAGTAGTAGTAGTAGTAGTAGTAGTAGTAGTAGTAGTAGTAGTAGTAGTAGTAGTAGTAGTAGTAGTAGTAGTAGTAGTAGTAGTAGTAGTAGTAGTTAGGCCTAATAACTACTAATAGCAGCATAATTATATTTATTGGCAATCATGAAACTCTCCTTCGACACCTTTCAAACGCTCGCAACAGAAGTTACATATAAATATTCTTCAAAACGCTAAACCATATAAGTTGAGTGGCATAAACCTTCTGCTGACGTTAACTCCGTCACTTCCGCTTTCTGGTGGTGCCAGTCCAAAACACGAATGTTGGCGGGGCTACGTCATTCTTCTTCGTTATGGTGCAGCATCTTTAAGCACTATGTACATGTGTATCCTAACCAACTATAGATTCTTTGCCGTTAACAGCCTTTGTTGTCATTTATGAAGACGTTAAACCTTTGTGCCCGTAATAGAGATAAAATCTGCTACTGCCGTATATTATCATATATGATGGTGCCAGTCTTATGCCAGGATCTCGAAGGAGGGCGCATCTAATCAGTTTTGTCATGACACAGCGACGTTAAACAGCAACTACAAACGCAACAGGGAATAACCTCGAAGTCTCTCTGAAGTTTCGAGAGTGAAGGTGAAGTAGATGGCGACAGCCCTGGCGGTCATAAGATATCGCCACTCAAAACACGCATTACTGCAATGCTCTATTTTAGACACCTTTACAACGCTTTCAGATAATGCTATAAATTTATCAACTAAACTTGAAGTGGTGATTTTAAAAGGTTCATATCTTAAGGATTTATAACTGCGGTCGAGGTCAACGGCCTTGCCGTAAGATGTTGTTGAACGTTGGATCATGCCATGCGTTATTCTACACACCTCTAAAACGTTTGCATCTGACGCTATATATATTTATCAATTGGCCTATATTACTACGACTGACGAATGAGTTAAGGTTAAGTATCGTCGACGTTAACGGTCCTGACGGCCAAAAGATGTCGTTAACAATGATGACATAAGATTCCAGACAATCCATGGGAAAGAGCTGGCAACATAGGCGTCCGCAGGCGTTTGTCTGGAGGGGGGCAAAATTTTTCTACAGAACCAAAATGACGGTTTTGCATTCTTGAACATAGAAAACGAGACAATTTTCAAAATCCAGGGGCAAATGCCCCTTTACCTCCCCCCCCCCACCCCCGGACGCTCATGGCTGGCAGGGTCGAAAGGCGGATAGAGAAAAGAAAAGAAAAGCAAGAAGAAACGTCACACGGTCGAAGGAAATCCTCCCAATGAAGTGCTGAATGATCACGTGATATATCTACCGACCGTACCGCGGTCACGTGCCACCAGACACGAGGGAGTAGGAGACAGAGGTGTCCCATTGCATAGACCCAGTCGCGGATTCTGCCATCCGAAGGAATGGAGATGGAAAGGGCGGTGACTGCTATCTCTGATCCTATCGAACGATCTGCAGAGAATTGTCTTTTCATAGAATTCGTTGGGGTCCCATTAGAAAAGATAAACACTCGCATTGTTCGTAATGAAGTGGACAATATTTACGGAACTCTACCCGCTGATGCTCCCATGAAAGCCGCCACTTACAGATGAGTTTCTTGAACAGACGCTGTATAAACAAGCCCTACAATTACAAAATACAATTACAGGTCTATTATAGTTTACAATTGGGCAAAGCTTATTCCTGCTTGTTTCTATAGCTTTAAATGCCAATGTTGATTCATTCATTCATTCGGAAATTTAATATAGCGCACCTTCAAGAAACCTATTCAGAAGCGCTCCCAGCCCAGCCACGGCAATAGAGATTAGACTTCAGCAGCTTGTAAAAAGCAGATGTGTTACCCCTTGGGAGAAGGCGAATCTCTATCGGAAGACCATTCCAAAAGGAGGGCCCAGCAATAGAGAAAGTCCGGCGTTGCCTAACTGTAGAGCGAGCCCGAGGGACTAAAAGTTCTCCCCCAGAAGAAGATCGAAGAGCACGCCGACCAACTGAATCAGAGACTGGACGGCAGAGCTCACACAGATAGGCCGGGGCACAGCCTAAGAGGCAGCGCCAAACCAGTACAGCAACCCTATTATAGCAGGATTGCTGCACTGGTAATACTGGAAAACCAATAGTTTTCGATGTTGTTTTCCCTATAGTGTTCGTGTGCTAAGTGTTCTTCTCGGTCTACGCTTTTCGAATGGGTCATTGAACAGAGTTGTATCCCAGACTCCCTCTAGAGTGTCTGGACTGCTTCCGATCCCATTCGATCGTCTTCCTACGATTCGCTATCGAACTGATCACGACGAGAACAAACCGGACACATGCGCCGTCCACAGACAAATGCGCCGTCACAATCAAGGCGCCGTCGTCGACTTCTCCAACAAAAACCCCGTCGGCGCCGCTATTGTCAAGTCGCGCGCTGCCGTCGCCGTGGAAGAATCGGAAAATCGCATCGGGTGTGCGACGCGATTTATTCAACGCAATTCAGCTTTTATATATCGCCATCTAGCGTAGAGAGTGCATTTTTAACGCGGTCTTGCTGTCGTATGGCGGTATAATCGTGCACCCCGTGCGATTTACCGCTTATCTGGGCGAGAGCCATGCGCCGGGTGTTTAGGCGTCGTCGTGCGAATAATCGCAGCCATTGGGGCGGAAGAGGGCGCTTCAATCGACCGTCAACGTAACCAATCGTACCAGATTTATACTTGCAACGATAACCATCGCAACACGGGACGACGTAGGCACGTGCTGCCTTCCACTAACCTCCACGATTATACAGGAAGTATTGTAAATACGCTGCCTCTCTGTCTTGCGGAATGATCGTCAAGATATTGTCCTGATTAAGGATTGGTTTTGGTGCGCCATCGGCTGATGCCTTGTTCCACAGAAGTTGTAAATTACAATTGCCACTTTCAGCATTGTATTATCTCCCCGCAATTAGTTGACAATACTGAGGTACAACGAATTACTGATAGCGAAGTGAAAATATTCCAGTTTTCTTAGCATCGCTTCAGTAATCGTCGGTGGATTTGGTTGCGCGATAGATTAGTGGTCAACGTGCTCAACAGCCAGTCGATAGGTCGCGGGTTCGATCCTCGCCAGTTGAGAAATCTGCTTTGAGAATGTTGCTCCACTTCTGCCCCCCTAGAGAACACGGCTATGATGGAGACAATGACTACAGTGGGACGATCAGCCAACCAGAGGGAGGGCTGGCCATTCGATGCCATATGCCGAGGTTAAGAATGCGAAGTCGGTTACACTTCCTACCCATCATAATCATCATCATCAATCATGTATGTTTATATCAGGAATCTTAATATCTATCTAATAGATCTAAACAATGCTTCATCATTGTCATCATCATCATCGTCGTCGTCGTCGTCGTCATCATCATCATCATCATCATCATCTCATTTGTCAATCCTAAGTCAAGAATGATACAACTTACAACTAACGATGTGGAAAGGGTACACCAGACAGATATCCAGAAGAGTCAAAGGTCACCTAATGCTAACCAAACCCTGAACTGGCTTAAATTGATGGAAACTAAAGATGCTTGTGCTTCAAGTTCTCTGCCGTGGGGAAGGTTCAAGGGTCCAATGGCGCCACTCCTCTCGAGGCTCGGCTTCCTTCTTCGGTTTCCGGTATCCATCTGTGACCATCCAGTCCATCAGAATCCGTTGAGGTCTTCCTCTTGTTCTCTTGTCCTCCGTTCTTCCCTCTACAATAGTTCTCAGTAGGGAGTTTCCTCTCAGTGTGTGTCCAATCCACTTCCTGCATCTCCCTCTCATTGTTGTCATCAGAGATCTTTCCTCTCCCACCTTTTCGTTCCTGTAATCTTCTGTCCAACTCCCTTTTTCCATCCTGCGCCCTACCCAGTCCTCAAACGCCTCTAACTTCCTGATATCCTCCATTCTGACAGTACATGTTTCAGAGCCACATAGAAGCGTACTCCAAATAATTATTTTCACCATTCTTTTCTTTAGGTTCCTATTCAGTCCGCCGCTCATCTGCTCTTTTCAATTCATAAAAGCGCCTTTACACATCGTTATTCTTCAGATAAAGACGAGAACATGGTGACGATGACGGTCCATCTACAATTAAGATTCATAAAGATTCTGTCTTGATATTCATAAATGAAGTTGTCACTCAAATCATGTTGTCGAAATCCCAATGGAACGCAGCATCGCTTTTGGCAGTGGCTCGTGTACCGGAGCCCGGATCGACAGCGCAGTGGCCACAGATCCGGCAGACTCATCGATTCCGTACAATGCTTGACGTCTGTATATGCATGCCGAAGGGGCATGGGTTGGGAATGGGGTAGAGTGGGGTTTAGGAGAAGCGCATGCTCGCTTTGCGAATGGCAATTGAATTGCGAATAGTGACAGAGAGAGACAGACAGACAGACAGAGAGAAACTGAGAAAGAAACTGAGAGAGGCAGACAGACATATATTATCTAGAGAGTGTGTATGTGTGTGTGGGTGTGCGAAAGAGAGAGAGAGAGGTGGAGAATGATACAGATACACAGAGAGACAGACAGACAGAGGCAGAGAAACAGACAGAGAGAGTGTTTCAGAAAGTTTGTAGGTCGAGATCGAATTGTTTTTCAAATGAAGAGTTGCAATCGACAGACAGCGAATCGAAGAAGGAAGAATGATAATAACAAAAATAATAATAATAATAATAATAATAATAACAATTATTATAATTATTATTATTATTTTTTTTTTTGCCCCGAGGTATGCAGGATCCCTCAGGGACTTCAATATTAATTAATGTAACATCCGGAAAATCAAACCTCGTCGTCCGGAGGCTCTGGGAATGTCCCGTTAAAAGCAAGTTATTATTATTATTATTATTATTATTATTTTGTCGTTGTTGTTGTCTTAAGCAGTTTCACCTTTCGTATAGAAAACATGGTTAGTTAGAGTGAGCCTACGAGTCAACGATTGGACGAAAATATGAATTTATAGCGTCCAAACGAAACGATTTAAAGGTGTTTAAAGATAACCTAATAATAATAATAATAATAATAATAATAATAATAATAATAATAATAATAATAATAATAATAATAATAATAATAATAACACGGTAATAATAATAATAATAATAATAATAATAATAATAATAATAATAATAATAATAATAATAATAATAATAATAATAATAATAATAATAATAATAATAATAATAATAATAATAATAATAATAATAATAATAATAATAATAATAATAATTACATGTATAGACAATTTTTGAAGTAAAAATAAATTAAAATTACTGAATTTATTCTTTTATTAAAATAACTAAATTATATTTAATAGCTGAAAAAGGTGCCGGAATGCCGTTCCGAAGCGGAACGCCGATAAAAAGCACTGCCATTATAATATAATTGTAATTGTAATCGAGCATTTCTAAAAGCGCCACTCAACAATCAGAGGCGCTATCACCAAGAAATGAAATGGACTGCATGCGTTTCCTTATCAGACGTCGTATGCATGAGACGGGTGTAACTCCTAGTCCTAGCTTAAATCTGGCCTGCGCCGCAGTAGTGGGTTACTTCGGAATACATGTGACAGGCTGAGGAGCTAAAGTCGCAAATAAGCTACAAAGTTAACTGTTTAGGTTCATGTTCACTTGTAAAATTGGCCACACGCCTTCTGAACCACTTAGAACCATTGTTTTGTTATACAATTCAATAATTGCTGGGTAACTCACTGCCTTGTTTAGAGGCATTGGTGTGTCACAGTTATGGACCGGAAGCTTTTGGTAATGGCATTATAATCCCGTTGGTCAAAAACAAAATGAATGACTTGAATTATGTTGACAACTATAAAGCAATCACTCCTATCCTGTTATTTCAAAACTACGTGAATGTATTATTTTAAGGATATGTGCAGAATGTTTTTTTGAGTCGGATGAGATTCAGTTTGGGTTCAAACAAGGATTGGGGTGTGCCAATGCATTATTTGCAATGCGCTCCTCGATTGATTTTTAGTTAGATAGGGGCAGCACTGTATTCACAACAGCTCTAGATTTTAGCAAGGCTTGTGACACTGTTAATCATTATAAGCAGTACCGACTTGATTTACGAATAACAATCGGTAAACATGTAGCGAATATTCTAACAAACTTTGGTTTATTTCATTGTAAAATTTCTTGAAATTTTCCCGAAATGTTTGTAAGCCTAAAAAAAGTTAAATTTTGAAGATGTGCAAACTTATTTTTCTGTGAGAAAGACCGTTAATAATACCGTGGGTGATAATAACACTTTTCAATGTACATTGTAGTGGCATGTGTATGGCGCACCGTTTGCTCAACGATGTCACCAATAAGTACTTTATAAATGCAAGCAAAGTTTTTGGGGTGACTTTGACCCACATTTTGGGGTGACTTTGACCCACATTTTAAAGTACGGTACTCCTGGCGATATTTATATAATTTCTATTTTAAAATTAATTTCACTTTGGACATATTCTAAAGTACTCCTAGCGATGCTTAGATAATGTTTATTTTAAAAGTAATTAATGTATTTGCTAAAATTTCACTTTTCATGATATTTTGACTGGTCGGTGCATACGGTACCAATTCGTTCTAGTCATTCCAGTACCGGTATGGTACCATTGTCACTTAGTGTTAGTTTTAAGTTTAGATATTTTTTAAAACACATTCTTCGGGCCAAAGTGACCCCAGTAACAGGTTTACTTTGTCTAATAACTGAAAAACTATTGTGTGATAAAGTCACCCCACCTGATGAGGTGACTTTGGCCCACCCCAAAAGTTAAAAAATAAGTGCTCAACTATTATTTCCCAAAAAAGTTTGCTTTATACTTTTTCTCTTTAACCCTATGCACATCTAATCTAATTGTTAAGTCAACCATATTCAGTCACATTATCGTTTTATTATTAAAACAAGTTCAAAAAAGGCCAAAGTCACCCCGTTTTGGTACTCCAGCTTCCTAAGGTTTGATGGCCCAATGTGGGTGTTCAATTATCAATAACCCAGTTGATTGGGTTAGTAAATTAGCGGTGGTAGTACGTTGGAACGGTAGTATGTCTAAGTCAGTTTCAGTTAATAGTGGTGTACGGCAGAGGAGTTCCTGTCGCCTTCGTTGTTTGATGTTTTTGTTAATAAGTTAATTGTGGATTTGAGAGCAGCTGGTATAGGTTGTTAAATTAACAAGTCCTGATTGGAATGCATCATGTATGCAGATTATATTATTTTGCTATCGGCATCGGTAGTTGGGCTTCAAGCCTTACTAGATAAATACGGTGATATTAGTAGTCATTTAGGCCTAACATTTATTTATAAGATAAATCTTGGTGCCTAGCGTTCGGTCCTCGATGCAAGGCCTCCATGTCTCGTGTGTTTCTATGTCACAAAAAGGTTTTTGTGGACCGAACAGGTGAAATATTTGGGAATTATCTTTGTGCTGGTAGTAAACTGAGATGCGATATGGATAGCATAATGCGCAGTTTTTACGCAGCTAGCAATATGCCTAATATTTTCAATAACTCTTCTGGTTTGCCGGAGCAAATGCAACTTCATTTGCAGCAGACATATTGCCTTCCAGTTTTAAGATATGGCTCAGTAGCAGTGATGCTCTCTCATTCTCAGCTCAGTTAACTAAACGCTTGCTGGAATCACGCCCGCATTAAGGGGGTGCTAAGGGTGCTGCAGCACCCGGGCCCGCAGTTTTGAGGGGCCCGCATTTTCGGAAATGCATTAATTTTTTATTGTACCTGTAATTAGGCCCCGCGCTGATGGCTATATAGGTAATCACAGCACCCGGGCCCGCACTACCATTAATGCGGCCCTGGCTGGTATAATGTGTAGAGCAAACTGTTTGGTTTCCATAAATAAGAATCAGAACGAGAATCTATTTTAAGATCTAGGCAGTTTGGACTTTAAATCTATGACAGTTATTGTCATGTTCAAACTACTTAAAAATGCTAAGTGCTGGTTTTTAGCACACTCAACATCCTGTCGTTGACATCCCGTTATGGACACGAATTTAATTATCTACTTAATGGTCTTGAAGTGTTAGTTAAGGACAACATGTTAAATGGCAGATCGCAGGCTAATAACGCTTATGCCTCTCAAAAATTCATATTACTCACTGCTCATTCCAAACGAGTCAACTTCACACACGACACAGTCAACTGCACACTTTTTGTCAGAAAACAAACTCATTCAAGCTCTGGTCTGAAGAATGTCTAAGTGAAACATAAAATAGTTCGACTGTTTTAATTGTTACATGGTTGTTTGGAAAGCGTGGGCGTTGGTTTCGGACTATCACACATTATTTGTCAAGTGCACAGTTGAAAGACATAAATAGCGTGATCTGAAGGAACTAGCAGTCAAATTGAATTTTGTTTTACTGCTCTGTTCGCATGTTTGTTCGAAAAGCATAGGCCTTTGAATCCTCTGTTAAATATTATTTGTCCATTGAAACTTTGGAAGCCATAAAATAGCTTAATCTCTGCTCAACTAGGTCGAAAGAGAACTCACAATAGCAGGTCACACAATACAGATCAAGAAATTCCCTGATCCTTCAGTGCGCCTATCCACTGACTCATCATCTCTTACTTTCCAATCTTGGCATTACCTTCAACCCATATCTCCCATTCCCAATCTCTGACACATGCAAATTCGTTGTAGGCATCTGTTACGTCCGAGCAATGCTTGACCTTAAAACTGCTTCCACTATCGCTACCTCATTGTCCGCTCCAAGCTTCATTACCGAAATTCCCTTTTCCTCAACCTTGAATCAACCCAAATTAAGCTCCTGCAACCCAGAACTCATTAACCCGAACTGTCACCAGAAGACTCAAACATCACCATAATATAACTTCCATCCTTAGTCACTTGGCTGAACTCCCTTATCGCGTCCACTTCAATCAATTAATTAATCAATCAATCAATCAATTTTCGTTTATTATTAACACAAGCTGTCAGAACGCAACTTGAATAAGGGTCCTATTTAGAGCAGCTTATGCAGCTAAGTGCAGTTTACACAGCTCAGCACAGTTCATAAGCATCAGAGCAGTTTGCATAATTAAGTGGTTTATAAAGTCAAGCTTAGGTTATAACAATGAAAGCAACGTTCAGAATTCAATGCAGTTTACACAGCCGAGTCCAGCTTACACCACTGAGTGCAACTTATGGATTTCAGTGCGGTATGTGCAGCTGAGTGCAACTGACAGAATTCAGTGCGGTTTACACAATTAGGTCCAGTTTATACAATTCAGTGCGGCTTTTACAATGACAGGTGCAATTTCAGCAATTAAGTCCATTTTCTAGAACTGAATTCCGTTTCTATTGTTGGCTTCATCAACAGTCGAATGAGCCTCGCCTCATAATGAAGACGTAATAGGAGCGGCGGTCGACTGGACCTCGCTTTTGTGTCTCGTCGTTGACGAGGTCGCCAGTCTACAAACAGATTGCAACGCTTAATAGCCGTCTGCAGTTTCACCGACACCGTTCCCACAATCCATTTCGACTTCCTGTTACCGGGTGCGGACCGGCAGGTGCGCAGACACGAGGCAAGTGCGCGCGCATGCGCTATGGCGCGGCCGAATCAATGACAAGTCCCGGATGACGGCGCCTTCCCTCCTCCCCCGACGACGCCCGTTGCTTTATGGGATCGTTGGTGTTCCGTCCGGTCGGCGCCTGGATGAAACTGGCGCTACTTAATGGGGTTCTAATGAATTTACACGTTAATGAGAAACGACCAAATCACTTAATGCTGGACGAAATTGGACTGAACGAAAGATTGATAATTAAGCTCTGATTGTCTGTCTATAGGCCTTTGAATGTATGTGTGTCCGTCTGCGTGTCTGTCTGTCTGTCTACCTGTCTTTCTGTCTTTGGGTCTGTGTGTCTGTCTATCTGTATGTGTGTCTGTCTGTGTGTCTGTCTGTCGGTCTGTGTGTCTGTGTGTCTGTTTATATTTTCTTGTTCCTTTAAACTATGTGATATTGTCTGTTTTTGTCACTCTGCCTCTTATTTTCTATCACTGGTTCTTTTTCTGTCCGTGTCTGCCTGTGTATCGCTTTCTGTCTGTCTCCTTATATCTCTGCCTGCGTCTCTCCCCCACTCCCCGTTCCTCCGTAAAAATTGGTGTCGCTATCTAGCGAATAGCTTTAACAGTGCCGCTGGCGCGTCCTAGCGAACTGAGCATCCTACGATGTATATACATTGAAGCCTGCCAATTTTCAGGAACGATCACAAATAACAAAGACAATAGTGGCAAAAAACCGCAATGCAGTGGCAAGTAAATCAATCGACTGGCAAGTCGAACAGTGCAATTTATCCTGGGGCTGTTGTAGCACCTGCGCAGGCAACGCATGTTATTCAAACTAAGAAGCAAGATTGCAATGCGTAATACGTTGATTTAAGTTGTGAGAGTTAAGCATTGAACTCAATGTAATGTACATGTTCTTATGTAGTTAATGGCCTCGACCTGTCAGTAACATCTGGTGTCACGATATAAAGTCACCCCAAAAGAGAGTAAATAATGTCTCTCCCGCTTCCATTGAGTTCCGCTGAAAATTTCATATAATTATTGTAACATATAGTTTATAAATTAATAATGCAATAGAATAGAAATGTCAAGAAATAATATTATGTCCAGTTACGATTCTCTCATTGGATGTTTCTATCTAATGAATATTCATGACCAATGACGTCGCTGTTTACAAAATGGAGACATTCCAACGGATCTCGATTAGCAAAACACTTCATTCAAAGAAAGTTGAGATATATCGTCAAGAACTGCTTTTTAAATTAACGGCTTCAAACGGGCTTAAACTAATTTACTTAGGTGGTGAAAAGGCCGAAACGAACGAGCTTAACGGGTTTAAACGGGAAATATAACAAAGTGAAGAACTGAACAGCGGCACAAACGGCCATTCGCGATTTCATTTGATATAGCGCCTATATATAATACCGCCTGTACAATTAGAAAATACATTTTCAAATTTTTTACCGTCTTAGGACGTGCAAACATCTAGTACTAAATAGTTTTATAATAAAGCTACAAAATCCATCTGTATAAAATTATAATTAACTTCAAAACAAATGTGTGAAAGAATAAAGTGTCCCGGAGAGAAATTATTTCAACGGAGGATAAAACATTTTCGGCCAAGAGATTTTGCCTTAGAATATAGTCTCCGGGGGGGGGGGGCGAATTTTAATTCTAAAACAGATGCTACTAGGAGAATCTGCTCCGAAATATTATTCTCCTGAAGAGACTTTTAAGGGGATATTCTGCTGCGGGGTATCAGCTTAACACCTTAACGACGAGAGTGAACTAAAAGCAACTGGGAAACCAATGCAGCTTGTCGTTAAAGTGTTAAAGGTGGCTTTTGTTTTTCTATCAAACCGATCACTTGAAACCGAGCTATGCAACTTGGCCTTTGTTTTTCTATCAAGCCGATCACTTGAAACCGAGCTATGCAACTAGGCCTTTGTTTTTCTATCAAACCGATCACTTGAAACCGAGCTATGCAACTAGGCCTTTGTTTTTCTATCAAACCGATCACTTGAAACCGAGCTATGCAACTAGGCCTTTGTTTTTCTATCAAACCGATCACTTGAAACCGAGCTATGCAACTAGGCCTTTGTTTTTCTATCAAACCGATCACTTGAAACCGAGCTATGCAACTAGGCCTTTGTTTTTCTATCAAACCGATCACTTGAAACCGAGCTATGCAACTTGGCCTTTGTTTTTCTATCAAACCGATCACTTGAAACCGAGCTATGCAACTAGGCCTTTGTTTTTCTATCAAACCGATCACTTGAAACCGAGCTATGCAACTAGGCCTTTGTTTTTCTATCAAACCGATCACTTGAAACCGAGCTATGCAACTAGGCCTTTGTTTTTCTATCAAACCGATCACTTGAAACCGAGCTATGCAACTTGGCCTTTGTTTTTCTATCAAGCCGATCACTTGAAACCGAGCTATGCAACTAGGCCTTTGTTTTTCTATCAAACCGATCACTTGAAACCGAGCTATGCAACTAGGCCTTTGTTTTTCTATCAAACCGATCACTTGAAACCGAGCTATGCAACTAGGCCTTTGTTTTTCTATCAAACCGATCACTTGAAACCGAGCTATGCAACTTGGCCTTTGTTTTTCTATCAAACCGATCACTTGAAACCGAGCTATGCAACTAGGCCTTTGTTTTTCTATCAAACCGATCACTTGAAACCGAGCTATGCAACTAGGCCTTTGTTTTTCTATCAAACCGATCACTTGAAACCGAGCTATGCAACTAGGCCTTTGTTTTTCTATCAAACCGATCACTTGAAACCGAGCTATGCAACTTGGCCTTTGTTTTTCTATCAAACCGATCACTTGAAACCGAGCTATGCAACTTGGCCTTTGTTTTTCTATCAAACCGATCACTTGAAACCGAGCTATGCAACTAGGCCTTTGTTTTTCTATCAAACCGATCACTTGAAACCGAGCTATGCAACTAGGCCTTTGTTTTTCTATCAAACCGATCACTTGAAACCGAGCTATGCAACTTGGCCTTTGTTTTTCTATCAAGCCGATCACTTGAAACCGAGCTATGCAACTAGGCCTTTGTTTTTCTATCAAACCGATCACTTGAAACCGAGCTATGCAACTTGGCCTTTGTTTTTCTATCAAACCGATCACTTGAAACCGAGCTATGCAACTAGGCCTTTGTTTTTCTATCAAACCGATCACTTGAAACCGAGCTATGCAACTAGGCCTTTGTTTTTCTATCAAACCAATCACTTGAAACCGAGCTATGCAACTAGTTTTAAACCCGCCAGCGCGTGACACCGTATCTCGTAGCCGTTGTTACATGATAGAGGTGAGAATGGTGGGAGACAGAGTTTGAAGTATAGCACAATGCTTCTGTCTGTCTGTCTGTCTGTCTGTCTGTCTGTCAGTGTGTCTGTCTGTCTGTCTGTCTGTCTGTCTGTCTGTCTGTCTGTCTGTCTGTCTGTCTGTCTGTCTGTCTGTCTGTCTGTCTGTGTCTCTTTCTCGCACAACGTTGTTTTTTCATGAAGATATTAAGGAAAGGAACAGATTGCTGGTGAAAGAACCACCAATGAATGTAGCCCAAACAGAAACTGTTAACTCACAACAAAATCAAAGGAAACCATGTCGTAAATTAAATGGCAAAGACGAAAGATACACCTCCACCTGTATGTCCTAGAAGAGAGACGGGTCCTAGCTACAAGCATCTCTCAAAGCATCCCATTGACACCATTTATATACATGAAAACATACACATATAAATGAGCATGTAGAGTTTCGGCCACACGCATTAAAATACCGTAGTAGTTCGAGAGACAGACAGACAGAAACAGAGACAAAGACAGTGACAGAGGGAGGGAGAGACAGACAGAGAGGATTGAACAATGAAACAGAGACGTGGACTGTGTAAGCTTTGTCGGAACTCCTACGCACAGCTCACAAGTGTGGTCATCAAATCGACTGGAGTGTTGGCTGTTGTGTTCAAGGACAACAGGAGTTGACAGGACCCTGGTGTTTCTGTTAGTAAAGCCACGACTGCCTCTTGAAACGTACTTAAACGCCCATGCCTATGTCTCTAGAGCGGAGTTGAGGCGAGGAAGTTGAGCTGGCTGTACTGGACTTTCGTGATTGTACAAATCTACAACCTATTGGTCGTTTCTGTCATCGATCAACTAGTCTCGGCAACCACTGTTACACGTATGTATGTATGTATGTATGTATGTATGTATGTATGTATGTATGTATGTATGTATGTATGTATGTATGTATGTATGTATGTATGTATGTAAGTATGTATGTATGTATGTATGTATGTATGTATGTATGTATGTATGTATGTATGTATGTATGTATGTATGTATGTATGTATGTATGTATATATGTATGTATTTATGTATAAGTAAGTACATGGATTTTTATAAAACGTATTTTAGGAACCCCTCAAAGTGACACGAACATGGCCGTCTACGGATCTAAGCAGGAGCGTCTAAGCATAGTTAGAAAAAGCTGCATGTATATATTGCAGTATTATAATTATGTTCAATTATATAAATGCGTAATATGCATACATTTAAATATATAATAAATATAATCCTTTACGATGAAAGTATGTAATCCTAGGCACATAATGTTACAGACATTATATTCATAGGCCCATGTGTGTGCATAAAATGTGATTTTAGGACAATAATTTCGTTTATAGCAATGTTTTAAACAAAGTTGCCAGTAGTGATCTATTACTAATTCCTCAAGCCCAGTGATAGTTTACTTCCAAAAATAATTCCTAATTCAGTTTTAATTCAGTTCTGTGCTTTTGAATTTAACATGTAATTCTAAGTTTACTTCACAAATAATTTTACTTGTATTTCCTATTTTAGTTCTCAAGTAATTATAGTTTTTATTTAGTCGTACATCCATGAGAAAAGGACCGAGATTCTAACCCTAACTTCTCTCTTGCCACTCCATCAGCTAAAAATATTATCTGCAAGCGCTAATATATTGACATTATATATCATATATCTCAATTTGTTTTTATTTTAGTTTTCCAAATAATTATTAATTTCAGCGCTGTACAAATATGCAACGCTTGCATACAGAAGCGCACAAAACTTATCTCGAGAAAGAAAAAAAGCTGTTTAAAGTAAAACTAGGGGTTAAACGCAAGTCTAACAATGCAGCATCATAAAGGCTCTTGCAGATAGCTGCTTCTGAGTAGGCAATCTTGAAGAGGTGCTACAAAAATTATCGGTACAAAATAGATGAATAGACGTACAAATAAAATACGTGGTGATTTGAATTTTGAGTAAAGTGTGGTAATGATTTCACGAAACGAAGGATTATCTAGTAGCAGCGTAACCGGGTAGCCTGTGCGGACAACCATATCCAAAACGCTGCCCATTCGCTGCTGGGATTCATTCAGTCGGTTGGCCATGTGACGATTCGACGTTGAAAATAATTCCCTATTTTCTGGACCTTCAGCGACGCTGGCATATCTGCATTGACAGACTTAAGTTTCACCCCTTGTTCTACTTCAGTTTTTTTTTCTCGAGATAAGTTTGGTACACTTCTCAATGCAAGCGTTGCCTATATGACTACCTTATTGTTATTCGTGCTTACTGACCACTGACAAACCGCAGTAAGTTACATTGAAACACGACCTTATAATTATCAAGATCTTAATTAACACACGTCTTGGTAGCCTGTTAGGCGCCCGCTCATTTTACAACAGCCCCCAATGCAGTGGAAGGCTGAGTCGACCTAGAGGGGGCTTACGGGAATCGAACCGCAAATTTTCAAGATCTAATGCTCTTCCGGCCAGAGTGCTACCATTCATCCATCCCCCTCCCAAGACTTGTATTGCTTGTATTTTTCCAGCGAGTGCTGTTCCAGAAATTCAGTCATTTTCCCCGTTTGGTACTTGGCATGCAGATCTGCCTGTAGCTTCGTCAAAATGGAAAAATTTCAAACCGGGCTATCTCTCTTCCTTCCGGTCAACATTCTCGATAAACTCATAATTTTACAATTTAACGATTAAATGGCGTACGGATTATGTGTTTCGATCGCGTGCGATTTTATTTGCCTTCATCTCAGGTTCAGCGCCACTAGCAGAAAAATGATTTTAGTTCGGAAACTAATTTCTCTCATAATTTTAGTTCTTCAAATAATTCATAATTCAATTCCTAATTTCGTTTTTGCTGCTTAAATAATTCCTACTTTTACTTCTAGTTTTCGCTGGTGAAATCGTTTATTTTTACTTCTAATGTCAGTATTTTCAAAAAATCACTGCTCAGTGCTCAAGCCCGACTGTTACTCCGAAAATATTTGTTGAAGTTCATTGTTAAAAACAGTAACAAAGACAAAATAAATCCTGAAATTGAACTATATATCATTAAGAAATTTAGTCGTACATCCATGAGAAAAGGACCGAGATTCTAACCCTAACTTCTCTCTTGCCACTCCATCAGCTAAAAATATTATCTGCAAGCGCTAATATATTGACATTATATATCATATATCTCAATTTGCTCTTTAAAAAATTGCTGCGACAAAATCTGATTATGATTGATAGTTAGCACTTATATACTATAGACGTTTAACTATCATTATTTGCTTTGTATCCCCCTGAGATATGGTGTGTTCCCTTCCGTTTGAGTCTCCCATGAGTATAAACTTTCCGATTAATCTTTGTGATTACTTTCTCCTTCTTTGTTTTCTTCTTTCTTTTCTTATTTTATTTATTTTTTGGTTTCTCCCTCTAGCGGCCCAAGCGTCGGCAGTATAGTTAAGATAAGTGGTTTTTCCCGTATCTTCTTCTTTTAGAGGTATTAGTTAAGCTTTCCGGTTGGTTCTTGTGCCATTGTTAATAGTCTTGGCAATAAGGTGTCCCTCGAAGCGGGAGTTCATCCCTTTAGGGACACCCTTTTGACCAGTGTATGCTATGAGACGTTATCATGTTTTGTTTTTGATCTTTGGTTTCAATAAATGATTTTGTCATTGTCAATAGCCCTATTCCTATACATTTATCTGCATAAAGTAATATATTTATGTAGGCTATTAAATATATCTTAAAACTTACCTTTCTTGATACTATATTCACCATAGTCTTAGTTGACTGCTTATCTGGGTATTGACCTGATTACGGCTTGGTTTTGGCGTGTCATCGGTTGATGCTTTGTGCATGAGACGCCGGCGCAATAGAAGTTACTAATTAAAATTAATATCTGCGTAAAATCTGATGTAATCTATAGGCGTTTATGTCCCTAATAAATACCCTCATCCCTCATATAATCATACAAGCGCATGGCTATCCGTACCACGTGTACACAGAGACTCGCGTGGGTATTAAACAACCGATATTTGGCTGTAGATATTTCGAATAAAAAATAGGTTAAGAAATGGGTTGTAATTTATTGCTGGTATATAACTTGAATCTGGAGATTTTTATGACACCTCTCCTGAACCACTCGAAGGTTAAGCGCAACGTGTAACCACTGATTGGATTTAAATTGTGGCTTTGAATTTATAATACCGTACCTTGAACTCTGGCCATTCACGATACTCAAAATCAGTCCATAATACTCAGACATGTCTTTATTCAAGGAGGTCACCTGACTATCTTTCTCTGGACATAACTAATACAACAACTGTTCTTGGCAGTGTGATTCTCCTTACTGATTTTATTTTAGTTATAGTTACAGTTATAGTTAAATTTTCCCTTTTCATTACTGCATCTCAAACGTTCATAAACTTGACAAACTCACTAATATTTTCAAACGGCGTTACGATTTGGTGGTAATATGGCTACTGTTGTTGTTTTTAAAATTGCAGGCAAATGCTAACAGTTTTGACCAAGTTATGACACTTTTTCTTTTGGTCTACTTTTCATCGGGACACAGTGTAGTTAATGGTTTTTCATTTTAGTCATAGCTACAGTCATAGTTAGTATTTTTTAGTTATAGTTATAGTTACTGGACTTTTATTTTAGTTAATTTTAGTTAGTAGGCCTACATAGTTAAAACTGGCCCCAATGGCGCTGCGCCTGGTGCCTTTGGGGTCATCGATTAACTATGTCAACAAATTTTAGGCAGTTTTGATCTCCTCCCCCTTGTCAACAACTGTCAAACATTCAAATAACCCCTAACAAAATTATGTCAAAGAAAATTACCACCCAACCCAAGAAAATGTATATATGACTCGAACAAGTGCAAAAAACTGAAATTGCCAAAAAACAAAATGTTGGTGTTCAGAATTGAATTTGATACTTAATAGGTAAATTACATGTGGAATCACTGTCTGTCACATATATTTAATGGATTTTTTCCATTCAAATATACAATCTCGTTTTCATTTAAATGTGTATTCAATATGATTTTTATTATGAACATTTTTAATTAGAACATGACATTTTAACCTCTTTTATAATATTCCATTTAACATAGAAAATTAAAATCAAAACAAGTTTCTCACTCTTTAATATTAACAATTGAAAGAAAAAATTATCTTTCCATCAAAAAGAAATTCGAAATATTAGATTTTCGAAAAGCACCCAGGATATTCGCAAAGATATTATGCAGCGCATTTTCTAATTTTATCTGGGAACAATAAACAGGATAATTAAACACGAAGAAAATATCGTGTTTGATTAAATTACAAACAAAAATGAAATAGATCACTAATAAAGATTTTCCGAATCAATGGTTGCTTTTTGATTAAATTATTGCTTACGTCAATTTGTCTTAAACAACCTTCCCCCTTGTCAACAATAATTGTCAAACTGTTTCAAATCCGTCGCCCCATTTCGTTGATATAATTAATGGGCGACTCGCATGGGTCAACCTTCTACTTTTTATTCTAATTTAAAGATTGATCATTTTTACCGTGAATAGACTGGAGGCGCTCCAGTAGTCTTACTACTACTGGGTTAATTCAAAAATCAAAAATCCTGGGCGAACATAGGCTGTTGTAGCTCATTTTCACATTCTCATGTTTATTGATATTGCACTTTTTATTTCATTAACGAAAATAGCGATGAACTATCGTTAGTGTTATTTTCGTTATAGCTATAGTTGTAGTTATAGTTAATGATATTTTTAGTTACAGTTATAGTCATCATCGTTAACGAAATCATTTCTTGTTCGTTAACGAACATTTTTTTATCGTTAACGTTAACGAAAATCACACTGGTTCTTGGTGAACGAGATAGTTCGGTTTCTGGTCCTGCTTTTTTGGACCTCTCTCCCTGTCTCTGTTCGTTCTGTTAAGTCGCTTGTGTATTTTCTTTCTTAACTTAAGACTTATCTTTCTCAAATTGCTTATCCTGAAGAGGCTGTCTCACTGTCTAAGCCAACCACATGGGCGTCCGGAGGGATAGGTGGCATTAGCCCTCCTGAATTTTGCACATATTTCCTTAAAAAATAAAATCTTTAGATTATTGTGGTTATTACAACAGTTCCAAAACGATTTTCAACTCGATAAAACAATTATTTAGGTAAAGTCCTTGACCAATTATTAGTTTTAAAGTTGTCACGTGTTCTGTTTCCACGAATAGAATATAGCTATTCTATGATAAAAAAAAGTCATTTTGCCCACCCCCACCCCTACACACAAATTTTGCAGCCCCTACAAAAACTGAACTGATTACAGTTTGGTTTTGATGCGCCAATACTTGAAGCATTGTGTATTAGGCATCGACGCAATGGAAGTTAGTATTACAATTACAAGTAGATTATCATTCACAGCGATTCCATTAACTTACATCGCATTGCTCACATTACTACATATCATCGCCTTTCTTAGTTTTGGTTATCCACCATTAGTTGCCTCTCTGCCTCCACGGACGGACTTCCTGGGTAGGCGAGCTCATCGTGCCTTCTCATGTATTGACCTTACTACGGTTGGATTGTCATGCGCCATAGGTTGATGCCTCTTGCACCGGCGGCATATCAACATCATTACCATTATTATTATTATTATTATTATTATTATTATTATTATTATTATTATTATTATTATTATTATTATTATTATTATTATTATTATTATTATTATTATTATTATTATTATTATTATAACTATTATTATTATTATTATAACTATTATTATTATTATTATTATTATTATTATTATTATTATTATTATTATTATTATTATTATTATTATTATTAGTAGTAGTAGTAGTAGTAGCAGTAGTAGTAGTAGTAGTAGTAGTAGTAGTAGTAGTAGTAGTAGTAGTAGTAGTAGTAGTAGTAGTAGTAGTAGTAGTAGTAGTAGTAGTAGTGCCAGTTGTAGTAGTAGTAGGTCGTAGGTAGTATAGGTAGTAGTGGCGGTGATGGTGGTTGTGGTAGTGGTAGTAGTAGTAGCAGTAATAGAAATAACAATTTTCGCTATATAAATTCGATGTTGTATTCCAGGAGGAGTTGCAATGAGTACTACAATTTGCTACGAAGAAACCAGTAGAGATGGTGCGAAGACGGTTCGCTATGAAGTAACGAGAGACGGTGTGAAGACGGTTCGCTATGTCCAGGGCTGGAGAGACCCTGAGCAGGACAGAAAACCACCGCCCAAAGTAGCCCAAATCATCAGCCAGGATTACGAGGTCATCAAGATGGAGTGTCTTTCCCAGGGAGCTCTATGGGAGGACCCCAGCTTCCCTGCCACCGATAGGTCTATCTATCCAAGCGGCCGAACTCCTAGGAAGCCCCTCGAATGGCGCAGACCAGGGGTGAGTAAGATGACGAAGGAGGAGTGGCAGATCGGAGATCGGAGGTCTGCCACTCCGATCGAAGAAGGAGTGGCAGAGTGGAGATCTCTGATTAGGTTGTACTGCAAGAGGCGCTTTATAAATTCGTAAATAGAAATAGATCGAGTTGGACAGTTGAACTACAGGAGTATAGGCTTCACAATAAACATGTGTGTATGAATGAATGTATTTATGCGATATAAATCTCTGTCTATTTGTGTTTATATACGTGCATTAAGCATCGGATTGAACTGCTGGACAAAGCGGAAGCAGAAGAAAAGCGGAAGACGAGAACAGAATTTTAACAGCAGAATTAAGTTGCCGCCGGAAAGATTCAGAATTGTCAAGGCTACAGAAGATTAGAAATAAATATCTGAGACAATTCTTAGGCATCCAAACAATTCTAATTGGTTTGAAGGTAAACGAAACAAATTAAAACCATGAATGCGCTGGATAGACAATGTACCTGTAACTGAGGAAATAAAGACCTGTACTAACATTGAGCAGGGTACTGGACTTCACAACTGACCGAAGCCACTGGAGACCTTTAATTCGTACCCATCGCGGCCAAATGGCTCTGGCGTCAGGAACTGATCATGACTATGATGATGCTGATGTATACATGTATGAAGACACTAATTATATATGCTTTTGATACCTCTGAAAAGCGTTGCACATCTGGCTATCTAGATATTCGAAAAGTGACCTTTAGAAACGATGTGTGAAAGAAGAGTTAAGTGATGTTATCAGTGTGATTCTCGTTAACGTTAACGATAACGAAAATGTTCGTTAACGAACAAAAAATGATTTCGTTAACGATAACTATAACTATAACTAAAAATATCATTAACTATAACTAGGCCTATAACTAAAACGAAAATATCACTAACGAAAATTCATCACTATTTTCGTTAATTAACTAAATAGTACAGTATCGATAAACATAAGAACGTGAAAAAGAGCATGTTTTTAAATTATCCATGGGTCGCATTTTAATTATATCAACAAAATGGGATAAGAATTGAAAAAGTTTGACAATTCTTGACGAGGGAGAGGGATGTTCAAGACAAATTGACGTCAGCAATAATTTAATCAAAAAGCAACCATAGATTCGGAAAGTCTTTATGAGTGATCTATTTCATTTTTGTTTGTAATTTAATAAAACACAATATTTTCTTAGTTTTTAATTATCCTGTTTATTGTTCCCAGCTACAATGAGAAAATGTTTTGCATATTTTCTTTGCGAATATCATGGGTTCTTTTCGAAAATCTAATATTTCGAGTTTCTTTTTGATTGAAAGCTAATTTTTCTTTCTTTCTATTGTTAATATTAAAGAATGAGAAACTTATTTTGAGTTTAATTTTCTATGTTAAAAAGAATATTATAAAAACGTTATCACGTTCATGTTCTAATTAGAAATGTTCATAATAAAAATCAAATTGAATACACATTTATAAGAAAACGAGAATGTATTTTTGAATGGAAAAAATCCATTAAATATCTGTGACAGACAATGATTTCACAGGTACTGTATATAACCATTAAGTATAAAATTCAACTCTAAATAACAACATTTTGTGTTTTGGCATTTGTTAGAGTCATAGAATTTTTCTGGGGTGGGGTAATTTTCTGATATAATTTTGTTAGGGGGTCCTTGAATGTTTGACAGTTGTTGAGAAGGGAAGGATCGAAAACTGCCTAACGTTTTCTGAGATTATTAATCGATAACCCCATAGGGACCAGGCGCAGCGCCATTGGGGACAATTGTAACTAAGTACTAACTAAAATTAGCTAAAATAAAAGTCGAGTAACTATAATCATAACTATACCTAAAAAATAATGATAACTATAACTGTAACTATAACTAAACTGAAAAACCATTAACTGTAACTGTAATTGTAACTGCCCGATAGCGCATTGGATAACATCTGGCGTAGAGTGCGAGAGGTACAGAGATCGAGTCCCATAGGCGGACATGCTTTGTAGGCTGCAACTTGCGCCGTGTATTGCAGGCTGTCTGTTCTGTTAGTAGTTAAGGTTTATCGCATAACATGTACATGTACAGCGCAGTGCGTTTGCAGGCGCTTAATTAAAGAATAAATATTATTATTATTATTATTATAACTAAAAAATAATACTAACATACTAACTAAAACTGTAACTATAACTAAAATGAAAAACCATTAACTATAACTGTAACTATAACTAAAATAAAATCTGTAAGGAGAATCACACTTGTATAAATAACTAATCGTGTTGCGTATTTTTAGGATCTATGCAAGAACCCTCAAATGTTTGTCGATGGATTTGATAGATCTGACGTCAAACAAGGAGAACTTGGTAAGCAACTATTTTCCGCAATGAACATTGAACACTGTCAACAAATTAACGCGAAACTTATTGATTAATTTATTTTAACGCTGCATGGTTTTAGCATTAACAGCCTGTGTTTTCAAATTCATACACTACTTGCAGTATGCCTGTAACTGTATGCCAGAACAGTACACATTGCATAGTTTGAAGGTGAAATTGTCATTGACGCTCTGCATTATTACAGTTCACTTAACCTCTGCTATTGTGAAAATGTTTGTCGAAAAAGTTGGAAAAAGTTTAACTACTTTTTTTAGTTTAGTTAACTAATTTCCAAAATCACTTGTCAACTTTAGTTAAACTATATATTTTTTAGTTGGAAAATAGTTTTAGTTTAACTGAAATGAAATAGTTTAGTGCCCATCACTGGCCAGTCCTAGAAATCGTGCTAGAAGCCTGGAAAATGGTAGTCGATTGGATTGGTCGCTTGCCTTATAACGAGGTTTCGAGCTCCCTTGAGACGGTTACTGTGTAGGGACTTTGAGCAAGTTCTTCACTCACAATTACTCAGCGCCATCGATTGGTGCTTGGTTTTTAAATAGTGGCGCTTAATAAATGCGGAATGAATAAATCTTGCCTCAATGCAACCAGTCACAAACGGCTCGCTTTCTCCTTCGGCAGGATTCGGTTAATACTGTATACAGATAAATGCTGAACTGATTGGTTACGGTTGAGTCCCGTTCGCTAAGATTCCTTCAACATTTCTTCTAGGGAACTGTTGGTTCCTCGCAGCGATTGCCTCGCTGTGTGCCACTAAAAATGAGGTCCTTTTCCACCAAGTCGTTCCACGGGACAACCGCTTCGACAGGGACTACGCCGGGGTCTTTCACTTCAAGTTCTGGCGATACGGAAAGTGGGTGGACGTTGTCGTAGATGACCGACTGCCCACTCTCGGAGGACGCCAACTCGCCTTTGTCCACTCGCCCAGCGACAACGAGTTCTGGCCAGCGTTGCTTGAAAAAGCCTACGCCAAGTATTAACCTGAGACCAATACATAGGAAGTAGGGACGAAGAAGACGACTATGACGATGATTACGACAACGATGATGATATTCATGTTGATAACATCTGGAAAGGATAGTGTCGGAGGTGCTTGCGGTGGTGCTAGTTTGGTGGCCGCAGTTGTAACAAAAGTAGTGTTTGTAGAAGTATCAACAATGGTACTAGTAGTTGTAGTAGTAGTTGTAGTAGTAGTAGTAGTAGTAGTAGTAGTAGTAGTAGTAGTAGTAGTAGTAGTAGTAGTAGTAGTAGTAGTAGTAGTAGTAGTAGCAGTAGCAGTAGCAGTAGCAGTAGCAGCAGCTGCAGCTACAGCAGTAGCATGAAGCAGTAGCAGCAGCAGTAGCAGTAGCAACAGCAGGAGGAGGAGGAGCAGTAGCAGTAGCAGTGGCAGTGGCAGTGGCAGTGGCAGTGGCAGTGGCAGTAGCAGTAGCAGTAGCAGTAGCAGTAGCAGTAGGAGCAGCAGCAGCAGCAGCAGCAGCAGCAGCAGCAGTAGCAGTAGCAGTAGCAGTAGTAGTAGTAGTAGTAGTAGTAGTAGTAGTAGTAGTAGTAGTAGTAGTAGTAGTAGTAGTAGTAGTAGTAGTAGTAGTAGTAGTTTGTGTGTGTGTGTGTGTGTGTTCGACCGCTCAGTTCAGGGGTCAAGCTGTTCCATGGACTCTTGTTCAGCAGTGCTGAACTTAGTTAAGTGTCATTTCTGTTTGAAACATGTAACCAGTGCGCATAGGGCAGTATTCTGTACACTCTGCGGGAGGGGATTCCACTCGGGCTGCCACGAAATTGCCCTACCAAACCAAATTGATCCATCCTCCTGGTATTGCACTAACTGTTTAACGACTCTGTTCCCTTTTAACCATATTGTCTGTGACGATGAATTTGCCCAGAGCATAACTGACGCCCCTGACGGACTCCCGTCTATTGATTCATTGAGGGAGGGACCTAGGCTTGAGATATACACAGAAGTGCAAGAGAATCGACCGTTAACTCACAACTACGACTTGGACCCAGACGACAACTATTATATAACGCGCCCTCTAGTCTCTAAATATAGTACTTCTCTAGACTTGGAACCTGTTCTCTCTGCAGGGAGACACTTGATATCGCTTATGCATATCAACTGTCGAAGCATCGCTTCAAAGGTTTCATCAATTGCTCAACTCACGCACCAGTTGTCGGTTGATATTCTTGCGCTCACCGAAACCTGGCTTGATGAATCCACAACTGACTTAATCCAAATTGCAGGATATAAATTCATCCATGACCCAAGAAGCTCTGGCCGAGGAGGGGGCGTAGGGTTTGCCATAAAAGACCACCTCGGATTCTGCAAAATGGAAATACCCTCAAATTGTCGCTCGCATCGCACCTATGAGGCTCTATTAATTAAATTCCCTTTACCACACGGTTCTTATTTTGTTGTTGGCACAGTTTATAGACCTCCGGGTCACAACATGGTTGCTTTTAATGAAGAAATTGGGCAGCTATTAGCCACCTTAACACTAAAAGTTAAAGATATATATCTTATGGGAGATTTTAATATAGATTTATTAAAAGCTCAAAATCATGCCCCAACTGCAAATTTTTTAGATATTATGTCTGCTTACCATTTTTTAACCTCCATTACACAACCAACAAGAATTACCCCAACTTCCTCGACCTTAATCGATAATGTTTTCTCTAATACAACCTCAAAAATTATTGACTCGTATATCCTTGCATCGGACATATCCGACCATCTTCCAATTTTGGTGAGAATCAGTCAAATTCCTATACAGGGAGAGAATACTTCGAATTCGAAAACCCGAAACTTTAATGCATCCAACTGTGAACATTTTAAAAATTTATTATCCAAAACTGATTGGTCCATTGTATTAGAATCCTGCACCAAAAATGACCCTGACGCTTCTTATGACCTCTTCCTTTCATTATTCCAGGAAGCTTATGATACTGCTTTTCCCCTAAAACATAAGCAAACAAAAGCACATAATAAGATTAAAAACCCTTGGATGACACTCGGCTTGCTCAAATCGTGTAAACAAAAATCAAAATTGTATATGAAATATATCAAAAATCCAACTCTTGAAAATAAATCTAAATTCACTACTTATCGAAACAAATTTAAAACGGTCTGCACCAAAGCTGAAAGAAATTATTATGAATCAGAATTTCTTAAATACAGTCACGACCTTAAAAAAACGTGGCAGACCATAAGAACTTTAGTTAACTCTAAGGATAAGAAAAAAATTATCAGCCACTTATGCTTAAATGGTAATGACATAACAAATGCTGATGTTATATCTGAGAAATTTAACAACTATTTTACCAGTATTGCTCAGGATCTCATTGGGAAAATACCTGCGTCCAATAACACCATCTATACTTATCTTAGTCCACAATTACCAACCTCTTTTGCTATTTACCCCACCTCCCCGGATGAACTAATCTCACTTAGTCATACTATAAAAATCTCTCACAGCGCAGGCTTCGATGAGATCGACCCATCTGTTGTTTTTCCTGTATTCGAACACATTGCCGCTCCCTTATCAGCCATCATTAACTGCTCTCTGTCCACAGGAATAGTTCCCTCAAGCCTGAAAATAGCTAAAGTCACACCAATCCATAAACAAGGCCCAGAAGAGGAACTGACCAACTATAGACCAATCTCTATTCTACCATTTTTTTCCAAATTCCTTGAAAAAGTCATGTTTATTCGTCTATTTGACTATGTTAATAAAAAAAACATCTTACATATATCTCAACATGGTTTTCAGCCCGGTCATTCAACTGCTATGTCACTTTTGAGTATCCAGGATAACATCTCATCTGTTATTGACCGTGGCGAATATGCACTGGGTATTTTCATCGATATTGCAAAAGCATTTGACACTGTTAATCATGAAATACTCCTTAATAAACTTCAAAATATTGGAATACGTGGTATCGCACAGGATTGGTTCAAAAGCTACCTCGAAGATAGGAAACAACAGGTTCTATGCAATGGCTCCCTATCAAAATTAAAATTAAATAAATTTGGTGTACCACAAGGATCAATTCTTGGACCCCTCCTTTTCTTAATTTTTATTAATGACCTCCCAAACGCTTCACCAATCCTGCGCTTTGTGCTTTTCGCCGATGATACGAACATTTTTGCTTCTCACAAATCATACCAAACACTCTTTCAATTAATGAACGATGAACTAACAAAAGTCATTGACTGGTTCAGAGTCAACAAATTATCATTGAATCTAAAAAAGACAAACTACATTTTATTCTGCTCGCATCGTAAACATATCCCAGAAACAAGGGAAGCACTCATTATGGACAACAACCCTATACCACAAGCAACCTCTGTCAAATTTCTGGGAGTATTTGTGGACCAATTCCTTACATGGAAAGTACATATTGAGAATATCTCTAAAAGAATTGCGAAAAGTGTGGGTGTATTAGCCCGTATTGCCTACTTATTACCAACCCATATTAAACTGAACCTATATTATACTTTAATTCACCCTTATCTCTCATATTGCAACATAGTCTGGGCCTCAAATTACTCAACTTGCTTGCTTAGATTAACTTCATTGCAAAAGAGGGCTGCTAGAATTATAACAAGAAAATCAGGTCCCATCTCCCCCCTTGCTCCAATACAAAGTCTAAAAATTTTATCAATTGAACAGATTAGAATCCAACAGACCTCTGAACTCATGTTTAAGTATATGCACAATCTTCTTCCTGCAGCATTCAATGACTTCTTCAGCTTGACATCCAAAATAAACCCCTACTATGTCAGGACATCTGCCAATTATAGAGCAGCATTTGCTAGAACAAACACCCGATGGTTCTCAATAAAAAGTGCTGGCCCGAGGACTTGGAATAATATTCCTGTTGCCATAAGAAATCTACCTAATATTTTAATTTTTAAGAGAAAGCTCCGTGAGTACCTAGTAGCAACAGTTTCCCAACCTTCCCCATCCACATTTTACTAGCAAATTACTGCCTTAAATGCGCACTAGGTTTTGATGCTGACATCTTATCTGATATTACTTCGATGTTTAGTTAACTAGTTAAGTCCAAAATGTCTAGTATTACAATGTTATGCCAATTGCCGTTATTTTTTATGTACAAGGGTAACCCTGATAGCGGGGCCCAGGTCCCTTATGGGTTTCTCTCCCTTTACTTCCATTGGAAACTAATTAATTTATCTGTTTTCTGTTAAAATTTTATACTGTATTTCTGTTACTGCATATTATGATACTATGCGAAGTAATAAAACTTATGGTTATGGTTATGGTTATGGTTATAGTAGTAGTAGTAGTAGTAGTAGTAGTAGTAGTAGTAGTAGTAGTAGTAGTAGTAGTAGTAGTAGTAGTAGTAGTAGTAGTAGTAGTAGTAGTAGTAGTAGCTATCCGAATGGTATTGTGTGTTTGTTCGTTGTAGACTGCACGGTTCTTATGAGGCTCTGGAGAGTGGAAGCTCAGCGGAGGCGATGCAGGACTTCACCGAAGGAGTCACTGAGACTTTCAACCTGGAAAAAGAAGTTCCCAAAGACCTGTTTAAGATCATAAGGAAGGCCTTAGATAGGGACTCACTCTTGGGCTGCTCCGTCGGGGCCCAGGTCAGACACCACGCAAACCAATCATGTCTGCGAGTGTATACAAGCGTGCACGTATAATTATGTATGCCTGTATGCGTGGTGCATGTATTATGGCTGTTTATATGAATGTACAATTGTACATATCTATGACTGCATGTGTATTGGCGTATGTATGCATAAATGAATGTATTATTATTATTATATTCGTTTATTAAATAATAAGGCTGACACACCGCATGGCTGACACACCGCATCCTTGTACAGACTTGTTAAGGACTAAAAATATCATGTGTGTATACAATAAAAATGTATATAGGAATGTATTTATGATTGTGTGTATGCCTTTGTATGCCTCCATTCAAGTTCTGCTTTCTCTTCTTTCTCTCTCTGCAAGCGCAATTCTTCTTGCCTTGCAAGTTCCGCTTTCTCTTCTTTTTCTCTCTGCAAGCGCAAATCGTCTTGTCTTACACGTTCTGCTTCTTGTCTCAGCTCTTTCTCTTCTTGTCTTCGTCTCTCCTCTTTTTCTTTCTCTTCTTGTCTCCGTTTCTCCTCTCTATCTTCTTTCATCATCATCCACTGCATCAACATCTCCATAGACATAGGCGCAGGAGGTTTTTCAATAGCCTTTTCTACGGCACCGCCAACGGCACCTTCTTCTTCGACTTCTTCTTTAACCCACACTTCGGCGAGTTCTTGCATCATGTCACCACGTGACATACCTTCTAATTGTTCCTCTTTAAAACCGGCTTTCAACAAACGCTGTTTTAGCCTTTCCGTAGACATCTTCTTAATATCTGCTTGTCTTTCAGCACTTAGTTTCTCCATCTTACTTGTTTACTTCAGTGATTTCTCTTTTCAAAGAAGTCACGGTTTTTCTTGGTGTGTGAATCGATAAACAAACGGGATTTCTTTTGTATTTGTTCGTGGAAAACAACGAAATTTTTATACCGTTTACTCGTGTCCCACCGTCGTTGATATCGAAGACTCGTCACACAGCAACAACGCGTAGATTCTTCTAACACCGTCGTAGATTCTTCTAGCACCGTTGTAAATTCTTTTATCACCTCCTTCGGCGATAACGTGAAGTTTTATCCACCGTGAGTTTTTATCCACCTTGACTTCTTATCCACCGTGAGTTCTTATCCACCTTGACTTCTTATCCACCGTGAGTTCTTATCCCACCGCTGCCACCAATAATGTCAACCCTATCCTTCCGTTGACAATCCTTCTAATTAATTCCTTGTTCTCTTCGTACTTACGCCTATTTAATGTTCACCGTTTGACACTAAATCTACGTATAAGTAGCTTTATCTCTACTGTGTAGCCTAGCCTGAATTAATCACCAACACAGTTTAATATCTTTTCTTTTAAAACAAACAGAAACTCAATTCAGTTTCAACTCAACTAGTCAGCAACACTACTACAGAGAACACACGAATTCAAACTTCTCTAGTCAGCATAATTCTTCGCGCCTCTTCTGTGCGCCTAAGCGAAATCTAATTATATACATATAGCGCGCGGCTGCCTATCGAGATCAGCCAGCCGCGGCCTTCGCTAAGACCGTACAACTCAACGTTATGCATCTATCATATATACATATACACGTGAAACTAAAGTAAGCGCACTAAATATATACGCTAACATCTCGCACTGCAAGACTGTACACAAAACTCAGTTCACAGTGTGTATGCCTTTGTATGCCTCCATTCTGGTCTCTCTTCTAAACGCACTCCGATCTTCACTTAGAACCTCTGGACAACCGCTCTGACACTACGCAGCGCTCGTGAATAAACTGGTGCGCAGAGCCGTAGCAACAAAGAAAGTGGCCCCCTCCGAACACACGTCCGGGGCCCCTTACAATGCGGAAATTGGAATGCGGTAATATACAGTAATGGGCAATAGTTAACTAAAAGTTGCTAACTTTTAGTTTAACTAAAAAAAATTGTTAAGGATGAAGTTTAACTAAAAATTAATAGTTTAGTTAAAACCATAGTTTAACTAAAAAATTTTAGTTGCTAAATAGAAAGTCTATCTAAAAAATCAGCAATGCCAAACTATTTTCCGAACTGAATATTGAACACTGTCAACAACTCAACGCGAAACTTATTGATTAGCACTGCACGGTTTTTGCATTAACAGCCTGTGTTTTCAAATTCATACACTACTTAGAGTACGCCTCTAACTGTATGCTAGAACAACACATTGCATAGTTTTAAAATTGTCATTGACGCTGTGCATTATTACAGTTCACTTAACCTCTCTTATTGTGAAAATGTTTGTCGTAAAAAGTTGGAAAAAGTTTAACTACTTTTTTAGTTTAGTTACCTAATTTCCAAAATCAGTTGCCAACTTTAGTTAAACCAATTTTTTTAGTTGGAGAATAGTTTTAGTTTAACTTTAAAAAAATAGTTTAGTGCCAATCACTGGTAGCCTAATATACAATATACAGGGTTCATATTATGTATAAGACTACGCTCTACAGAGTACATGTATTCCATTTCCATTCACGGTTATTTTTTGCCACTTTTAGGGGCCCCCTTCCTTGTGGGGCCCCTCCGGTCGGAGGGTACGGAGGGTGGTCGCTACGCCTCTGCTGGTGCCCTGTGATTAGCTTTAGAGTAGCGATTAGAAATTAGGGGTGTATGGCTAAATGGATGTGTGCATGCAAGTGTTTGTATGTGTATGCACGAGTGTTTGTATGTATCTGTTTTTCTACAGTGCCTTTTACAAGTTTAAGAATAAGAAGTCTCTGTGAACACTGTTACTGTTATATCAAACCAAAGATTAACCATCTTACGTTCTCTCATGTATGCAGAGCGTGTTGTTAGTTGGACCATAAAAAATTATTTCTAACGAGTGTCAATTGATAAATGTTCTGTTCTTGCACTTTGTGTGTTTCCTTCATCGGTAGATTAGCCTTAGGCCCTATATATATATATATATATATATATATATATATATATATATATATATATATATATATATATATATATATATATATATATATATATATATATATATATATATATATATATATATATATATATATATATATATATATATATATATATATATATATATATATATATATATATATATATATATATATATATATATATATATATATATATATATGACGAGGTAAGCGACTGATATGAGAGTATGGAGTCATTATTATCATGCAGTCATTATGATTATGTAGTCATTTTAACTGTAGTCATTTTAACTTGCATGGTAGTAACTTGCACTAATTAGCGTAAGAACATTACATTATCACATTGTACTGGTTGTACTTGTTGTATCAGGGTAATGCCGACCGCGAGGGTAAACTTCTGAACGGACTGATAACAGGTCATGCTTACAGCATCACACTCGTCAAACAGGTGGGCAGCCAATAGCCAGCAAGATCACCCATTTATTTTATATTTATAGACTATTCCATATTTAAACCACACAATTCTGTACGTCTGAACATGAGGCGCTGATGAATATTCGCAAGGGATATGACAGAGTCCTGCAAAGGCAGGAGTAAAATACTGCATCATGACCATTGAGTTGTCCGATTATCTGTTGAGAGATTTTGCGTGGCCAACCCCTCAGCATTGCAAGAGCCACATTTCATATTTGCAATTGCAAATGTACAGGTTTTCCTACAGCGACTTTATTGTATGTATGTATGTATGAATGTATGTATGTATGTATGTAATAATAATATTCGTTTATTAAATTCAAACTGACAAGTACGCAGTAAGATTACATGTCATAGTAGTAACGGGCTGATGATAGTATGTGTAACAGGATTCGAATCTGACTGTATAGCAGCCGGTCTGTCCTACTGCTCATTTACCAGTCCATTTAGGGAGTGTAGGGAGTGAAAAGGCTGAGTTAACCTTTATGGAGCTAGCGGGTATCGAACACACGTCCTTCTGATCTTCTTGCCAGCTTGTTACCATTCAACCATCTCCACGCCTCAATCATACTTATTTAAGTGAATTTAACGGATGAAGTTTTACACAACCGCTGCCCGTTTGACTTGGTGGCATGGCAGTTGAGATCCGTATATGAAACGTACAAATACGAAGTTAAATAGATCTGTTAAATATGCCAACATCACACGCGTGGGACAAGGAAGCCGATACTTTGGAGCGCACGTTCTGAAACACCAGGATTGCGAGTTAGAGCCTCCAGTGAGGCGATAGGGACTTGAGCACAGGGACGTCATTTAAGCTTTTTTTAAGGGGGGGCAAGGACGTCAAAAAAGAGGTTAACAAATTTCTCGCGCTCCGCGCGAAGAAATTTTTACCATTTTTGGGCGTTTATTCACAATTTTCGGGAAAAAACTGCATAATGTGCCCCCCCCCACTGTCAAAGAGGTGTGGTCTTGTGAAAAAACCTATGCAGACTCTAGTTTTGTTAATAGTATATAATAATTCCATTAATTTTAGTATCATTTTTTTCTTTCTTACCCGTTTCTTCTTCCTCCTTTTCTTGTTCCAGCTTTTTCATTTTTTTCCCAAAAATCAGGGGGGGGCAAATTCCCCCCCAAATGACGTCCCTGCTTGAGCAGTGTCCACACCTTTGCCGTTTTGACCATCAGCCAAGATATAAAATTGTGTGTGTGTGTGTGTGTGTGTGTGTGTGTGTGTGTGTGTGTGTGTGTGTGTGTGTGTGTGTGTGTGTGTGTGTGTGTGTGTGTGTGTGTGTGTGTGTGTGTGTGTGTGTGTGTGTGTGTGTGTGTGTGTGTGTGTGTGTGTGTGTGTGTGTGTGTGTGTGTGTGTGTGTGTGTGTGTGTGTGTGTGTGTGTGTGTGTGTGTGTGTGTGTGTGTGTGTGTGTGTGTGTGTGTGTGTGTGTGTGTGTGTGTGTGTGTGTGTGTGTGTGTGTGTGTGTGTGTGTGTGTGTGTGTGTGTGTGTGTGTGTGTGTGTGTGTTTCTGTTAAACAATATCTTTATTATGATATTACCATCATGCTATTTGAGCCAGGTCTTTTTTGTCAGGTCAAAACTCTTCGGGTTTTCTTAAGAGGCGCTATTTAAATATTTATGCATTCACGATTACGATTATGAATCTCATATTTAGCGTTGTGTCCAGTTTGCCATTTACTTATGATTCAGTTTTATTCGTTAGTCTGTTGCTGTTTGTTTTTTCGGCTTAGATCACAGTTCGTGGACAAAACTTCAGTTTAGTTCGTGTGCGCAATCCGTGGGGCGACAAGAACGAATGGAATGGAGCCTGGAGTGATCGGTAGGCAGATGGGGGATTAGTTAATTGCAAAGGGATAGGAAGGCATTTGGGGGATTAGTAGGCTGTAAACGCGAGTAGGGTGATGAAGGGATAGGTAGGTGACGATTAATCATCAGTTCAGTGAATCAGCTGTTATAAAATTAATTTTGTATGTATGAGAAACTACACATGTATGTATTTGTGTATGTTTGCATCTGTATGTAAAATCTATGCTGGTCGATATGTATGTATGCACGTAAAGATCTATGCATATGAATATATATATATATGTATTGGGGGTTGGGCAGTTGCCCCGGCTGCCTCCCCCAGAGTATAAGCCTATGCCCTAGGGTGTGCAATGAAGACTTTACTGGGGTCCTAAGAAAGACTAGGGGGTTGAACCCGCCGGACAATATTTTGTGATAGGTTATTCGTATTTGACCTCATATCAGATCATAGTAAACAGTGAAATGAAGTTTCTACCGAGTGACTTCAATGACTGATCATGACATTAGGGTAGCAAGATTATGTGACGTGATTCACACGATAAATCAACTCTGGTGAAGTCGAAGTCGTCGTAGAGTAATTCAGGAGAAAACAGTAACAGTGTGACGGCGCATATGTCAAGTGTGCAAAGTTCTTTAAAAATCAAGGACTCTTATTAAAACTGAATGATTATTTTAGTATCTGATAAACAAGCATACAATACACAGCAAGTAACTATCTATGTCTATGAAGTAAATACTACGAAACTAGAACTGAACAACTCACGAAGTTCTGAGTGCGACACGTGGAACTGAGTTTCCCAAAACATCATTGCTGACAGCCAGTGATGGGCACGTTTTTTAGTAAAACTAAAACTATTTTCCAACTAAAGAATTAGTTTAACTAAAGTTAACAACTGATTTTGGAAATTAGTTAACTAAACTAAAAAAGTAGTTAAACTTTTTCCAACTTTGTCCAACATTTTACGACAAACTTTTTCAAACTTTTTACGACAAACATTTTCACGATAACAGAGGTTAAGTGAACTGTAATACTGAATAGCATCAATGACAATTTCACCTTCAAACTATGCAATGTGTAGTGTTCTAGCATACAGTTACAGGCGTGCTGTAAGTAGTGTATGAATTTGAAGACACAGCCTGTTAATGCTAAAACCATGCAGTGTTAATCAATAAGTTTCGCGTTGAGTTGTTGACAGTGTTTAATGTTCATTGCGGGAAATAGTTGCGTATTGCTGATTTTGTTAGTTAAACGTTTTAGTTAGGAACTAAATTTTTTTAGTTCAACTATGGTTTTAACCAGTGATGGGCAATAGTTAACTAAAAAGTTGCTAACATTTAGTTTAACTAAAAAATTTTAGCTAAGGATGAAGTTTAACTTTTAAAAATAGTTTAGTTAAAACCATAGTTTAACTAAAAAAAATTTAGTTGCTAACTAAAAAGTTTAACTTAAAAAATCAGCAATATGCAACTATTTTTCCACGGTGAACATTGAACACTGTCAGCAAAAAAACATTTTAACACTGCATGGTTTCAGCATTAACAACCTGTGTTTTCAAATTCATTCATTACTTACAGTACACCTGTAACTGTATGCCAGAACAGTACACATCGAATAGTTTCAAGGTGAAATTGTCATTGACGCTTTGCATTATAACAGTTCAATTAACCTCTTTTATTGTGAAATGTTTGTCGTAAAAAGTTGGAAAAAATTTGGAAAAAGTGTAACTACTTTTTTTAGTTTAGTTAACTAATTTCCAAAATCAGTTGCCAACTTTAGTTAAACCATTTTTTTAGTTGGAAAATAGTCTTAATTTAACTAAAAAATAGTTTAGTGCCCATCACTGGTTTTAACTAAACTATTTATTTTTAGTTAAACTTCATCCTTAACTAAAAACTTTTTGGTTAAACTAAAAGTTAGCAACTTTTAGTTAACTAGTGCCCATCACTGCTGACAGCACAAACAAATCGGGCCTACAACACAATATGAAACCAATACAAAAACCAAATCAAATCACAATGCTTCTAAAGTGCTATCATCACAATACATCATGTAGGCCTATCGCTTACTTGTCATTTACAATGAAACCACTGTCAGTAATCATGATCCACAACAATACAGCTGAATGGATGTTTCATGTGAATGGTTGTTATTATTGATGTTGTGTAGATCTCCTGAATGGACGATGTTGTCGGAGGCGGATAAGAAGGGTCTTGGTCTGACTTTCGAAGATGACGGCGAATTCTGGCAAGTATAACGCAGCAGATTCTTTAAGTCTGAAAGGCTGGTATACAATGCCGTACAATGAGATGTAATCTATGCAAATCTAATAACAGCGCCATTGTTGTAATGCTCGAGGTATCACTTGGTGGTCACTTCAATTGCCACAGTAGTCAAGAATTATAATCCATTGGGAAGATTGATCGAAATTGCAGTATCATTTAATGCAATACAATGCGAAACAAAATACAATAATAATTTACTACAATAGAATATAATGGTTGTGGGTCGATGTTGCTAGACAATGATTCAATACAACACAAAATGCGCTGGAAGACAACAGAATGCAATGGCTGTGTGTCGATGTGTTGTCGTAGGATGTCGTACGACGATTTCGTGGCCAACTTCAGTCAGGTGGAGATGTGCATGACGGTTTATGCCTTTGACAATATGAGGATGAGCGTTGGGTGCGATCTCCAGTGGAAGATGACATCGCACGAGGGATCCTGGAAGAAATACGTTAACGCTGGAGGATGCACAAACTATCGAGGTATGCCTAAAGATAGGACTCTCAGCCCTTTAGTCTTCCTTGTGTGCTGGATTTGATGTTTCGGAATTGTGCTGTGTGCGTTTCGTCACTGAACATGTAAGAATTAAGATAATGTAGCCTACTAGAGTGTATCGAATCATATATGTAGGCCTATTGAAGTTTATTGTATTTTATCTTATCGTATTTTGTCATTTCGCATCACATGTCGTTCTGTTGTATGGTTTCGCATTCTATCACATTGTATGGTATTACGTCATATCATACTTATCATCCATGGTTGCACCATGTACCGCTGTTAAAGGCGGATTCTGTATTCGATTAGCATATGCCGGAAAGAAAGTTGTTCATGATACACGCCTGGTCTTTGGCCAATGTTCACGGTTGCTGGTCCCTCCATCTGAAACTCTTTACCTCCTCATAACAACTCTCTTACCAAAACTCTAAGATAAAACTTACCTGTTGAAGTCTGTTACGGTTTTAATGTTTTCTGTTGCCCGGCTTAGCTGTGCATTTCTGATGCGATGCAAGGAGCCATTTATCAGATTTCAATTGTATTGTATTACACACTATGTCTCAATTGAACTGATAGGCTACCTTTTTTGTTTTCGAAATAAATCTGTCAATTCTAAAAATAAGTAACTAAAATGTTCTACATTGAAAGAGGGATAAATTACGAATATTTCATCAAATTCTATCGACAGGGACCAAATTCTATCGACAGGGACCAGAGTTATGCACATTCAAAGTTCGACAAAAAAATTCGAACTTTCCAACATGTAAAAATTCATTTCTTTTTCATTAAACTTTACAATTCGACAAAAACATGAAGACATCAACATTTAAAATTAAATTTAGCCAAATGTTGTTCTTTAAAGTTGATGTTCAAAATGCCCTCCATTAGCTCGAATACATGCTCTAAGGTGCTCACGCCATCCACTGATTGCACGATCAATAATTCCTTGATCAAAATGGAAATTCCTCTATAACTCACTCTTTGAGATGACTTTCGCATATGCGGGTTTGATAAACACGTTTTTGAAGGATGCTCCATATCTTGTAGGCTAGTCGAGCGGATTGAGAACAGGGCTATTGGGGGCCAAAGAGCGGGTGAAATAAAATATGGAATTTCTATTGACAGCAGATCCGCAGTTTCTATGGCTCGGTGAACTGGAACACTGTCCTGCAGGAATATGAAATTCTTTCAAAAACCTTTTTGCTCCGTAATGTTTTTCTTGTCTTAAAATTTTAATCAAACGCAAGTCATCTTTACTGTAAAACATTTTCTTTTGTTATCGTCTGCTTAAATGGAAATGAAGTCATTATGACGTCATATTTCTTAGTAAGTAAGGTATGCAGTTTGCAAAAAAATAATTTTCACCTTTCACATGTTGGAAAGTTCGAATTTTCTTTGTCCAACTTTGAATGTTCATAACTTTGGACTCTGTTGATAGAATTTAATAATGTTTTCGATATGTAAAATTTCATTGAATTATTATTAGCATTGACAGATTTATTAGCAAAAGAAAAAGGTATCAGTTCAATTTGGACACGGTGTATTATAGTCTAAGTTCATGTATTTTATCTGCGGCGGACAGTCCACAAGGCTTGAATGCATGTTAGGCCTATAATCCCCTATATTATAAAGCTATCTTGTTAAATCATAATGTGTCGCACTGTAGGATACAACATAGTTGTTTTTCTGGTAGACACGACGTTCTCGACGAATCCTCAGTACCAGGTGCGGGTGGTGACTCCGGATGATGATGAAGAGGACAAAACAGCAACATTGATTGTCGCTATTATGCAGAAGGATCGCAGGAAGCAGATCGCTGAACTCGGCAACAAACTGCTTGCCATCGGATATTACATTTACAAGGTATAGGCTATATGATATATAGTCTACGAGGTGTAAGAATTGTAATTGTAATTAGTAACTAATGCGCAAACCATCAACCGATGGCGTACCAAGACCAAGCAGTGATCAGATCGATATCCAGAAGAATAGTTCTCTAAGACAATGAGGCAGCCTGTTGTGAATAAAAATATGAAATTGACGAAGTCTTAAGCTGGGAACAAAATGACATAATATATCATCTGCAAGGTATACCATGTACAATGCCATCAATAAAGCATAATATCTTCTGCCTACTTCAAAGGATAGGCATATTTCCACAGGTATCATGCCATCTAAAAGACATCATGCCATGTAGAAAAACGTAGAACGGCCTAAAAGGCAGTACAGCATCCAGAGGCGACTATTCCCCCGAATTATCATGGCAGCAACTTCCCCTCCCCTCCCTCCTCTTCCTCTATACCCTTCCTCCCCCTCCCCCAGTAATGATGGCACATACACTGACAGATCTTTCCCCCTATTTTTGGATGGAGCATTTGCTCCAAGGTTTCTATGGAGTAGACGCCCCTGACAGCACCTACTTGATATAACATACACGTTGCAAAGGCTCTTGTCGTTGGCCTGATTTTATACTTTATTTAGAACAGGAAGTCTGTCTCTAAGCAAATTATGTTGAAATAGATGGAGAAGTCGCCACTCGTGAACTCTTGCAATCACATAGAACTCAATCAATGGTGGAAACTGTCCGCGTGTTAAGAACTGTATCAACTCCACCTTCCTTACAATGTTATCTTCACTTTTTCTTCCTTCTCTCCGACTTACTTTATACTTTTACTACTCTACCTCTTCTTATAGGTATTTTAACTATGGTAGTGTGTGGCTGTCAAATCACACGAAACAGACCGAAAACTTTTCAATTATTTCTTCTTTCTATTCAACACACAATAAAACCAATTGTCCCTTAATACTTCAACTCAATGCAGATATATCTTGTACACTGCCCTCTACAATGTTCAAATTTCAAATCGCCTCCATCAGCTTATAAATATCTTTTCACGCTCCACGTGCGACGCGTATACAACACCTGTACAACTAGATAATTAGATATGCAAGGCCGACTGCTCAACAACAGTTACTGTTCAGCCTTGCTCAACATGGACCAATTAAACACACACGCAACACTGCTGTCAATCAATCGTTTAATTAATTAGTTCAATCAATTAAAACTAATCAAAGTTCAACTTGAATCAGCATCAACGCTCTAAGAAATCACGTTCACAACTGAATCAGAATTATTCGAAAGGAATCACGTGTTCAGAGCTGAATGTTCAGAATTCAATTAGTATGAAACAAAAATGAGTCAATGTGTCATTGTATAATAATAATAATAATAATAATAATAATAATAATAATAATAATAATAATAATAATAATAATAATAATAATAATAATAATAATAATAATAATAATAATAATAATAATAATAACGGCGTGCTCCAAGCTTAAATACACTTCTTTTTATAGTTTCTTAGAGCCTGAGGGATTTTCGTACCTCGGGCGATAAAAAAAAAAAAATAATAATAATAATAATAATAATGTTTGTTCAGATTCCTGATACTCACGAGGGACCTCAGAACCTCGAGTTCTTCAAAAGAAATGCGTCCGTGGCTAATTCTTCCACTTTTATCAACAAACGAGAGGTGGTGGGTCGCCACAAGCTCCCTACAGGCAGCTATCTCATAATCCCAACCACTTTCGACCCGAACGAGGAGGGAGATTTCGTGCTGAGAATCTTCAGTGAGAAGCTAGCTCCGGCTTCGTAAGTAACCAGAAACCACAGTTGGCGAGTTTGATTGTTTACGGGAAACATTCACCTCTCTGTATAAGCAAACTGGATATAACCAAACAAGCTTTAGAGCCAAAAGAATATGGATAGGAAGAGATTTTAGCCTAAGACGAAATTTACCCGTCAATAATGAAGAGAAGGCGAGTGAATCTTAGATCCAAAAGAAATTGGATTCTCGTCTAAAAGGGCAGACAAAGCAATTCCAAGCTGATTATTGAACACCAGCTCGATTTATGGAAATGTATAATCTAATAGCGTATACTTATATCGGTAATATGCGTTTATTCACCAAAAGGCATTAAAATACATAGGCAGAAACTGAACTATATACAGACAGATACAATATTAACAAATATTACCTCATCCAGTTTTGTTGCTACATATGCATAACAATGGCAACAGCATTAAGAGACTGGAATTCAATCCTTTCACATCAACAGTTTGGTTTCTGGTTTGTTTTTCTTTTGTCTCAACTTTTAGGGAGATTGACGAAGACACGAGAGTCATTGACAGTCCGCATGTTAAGGTCAGAAAAGAAACTACCTCTCTGTGGTCGAATGCCAGTACTTTGTATAATTGATCCGCCACAATGTGTTTACAACGAGATACGATAATTATTCATCACGATAACACAAATTTTAAGAAACAGTTTTACGAATTAAAGGGATACTAGTGGGATTAATAGTTCTATTCGAATATCTAAAACATTTATAAAAATTAGTCAAAATCAGTCTACAGCAATGGTAATTATAATTATTTTGGAGTTAGGCTAATTTTGAATATCAGTTATCAGCTTAGTAGGCCCGATATATAATATTATGGCACCAAAATAAAAAATATCGAATTACTTGCTTCGAGGTTCCCTCTTTACTGAACGTCTGTCAATAAAAAGGGTCTCTCGATTTCATATTTTTTTTGAAAACATCATCGCCTTATCTTAGATTACCTTAACCTCCCTTCCTCTGTCTTTAATATTTTACCTTTACCTTCCCTGCCTGGCATTAGCATGCCTTACCTTCCTTTGACCTTTTATTGACCTTATCTGACCTTATTTCTCTGTTGTGAATTACATTTTCATACACTACATTCTTTTGTCTTGATTAACCTCACGTTGCGCCAACCGCACTATCATGTTTTACCTTAAACCTTGTGAGGCCTGTTGATGACTGCAGGTGACGGTGACACAAACTGACCGTGATGAAGAGAGGGACTTAAAGGAACTGTTCCGTCGAACGGCTGGATCCGATCTGGAGGTCGACGCATATGAACTCAGATCCATTCTCGATTCCCAGCTCAGAGCCGGTATGATTACACACCAGCTGAGATATTCAGTCGTAGTCGTAATCTCCTAACTTCTAACGCGCCACTCGAAGGCCAAACGCAGGACACCAGCCTATTTACGAGCGCTACTTCAAATCAGAGGGGTTTCCAAAGAGTAGTCCAAAAGAGGTCCGAGTTCGGTTACCAGAGGGGCCAGATCAAGAGAGGAGGTAGAGCAGCTGTTAGGGCGGGTGTCGTTTAGGGCGAGAAGAATTGGAAGGCGGAGGATCAGATGAGTCAGGGTAGGAGTACTTGAAAAGGTAGGACTTCAGTTTTGAATGGAAAGCCAGAGGATGATAGAGGAGCATGAGGAGGAGGATAGAGGACGGGTTACAGTGATTATTCCTCTATCAAATACATGTAAGGTAAGGTCGGCGTCAACTGCACAGACAGCCTAATACTCAATTCTCAATGGTTTTACTAGGACAAATTTGTGGCAAGTACAAATCCTTTGGGGTTGCAGAAGCTATGAAATGATGCATTGCGTTGCCTCGTACTTGGCTCACTGCATGCCGATCCAGGGGGGGGGGAAGAACCCTGTTTAAGAACAGTCTCACCCTTTTTCATTGTTTTGCATTTAATTTCATCTGTCTTTCTGTCCTGCTCTCCCGATCAGTCTTGTGACAATAAATACTATTTGTGAATTTCAGAGTTCAAGATAGAGGGCGTGAGTCTGGAGACGGCAAGAAGCATGGTCGCCATGATGGATGTATCCTCTATGTGTTGTTTAGTCTATGTCTCATTGAGGTCACTGTCCCTGAAATACCTAATCAACTCAGCAATGCGAATAGTAGTAGTTTTCAGTATAAAACGACATTTAAGGTCTTCGCTTCTGAGGTGTAACTATCGAAATGTGTTAAGAAAGGTGTTAGCTGTGTTATACATTTGCCAAATTGAACTATGTTGCGTTCTTTAATAGCATATTAACTTTGCAACTAAGCAATTGTTAAGGTTAGTCAGTAGCTGGGTAGTTTATATTTAACGGCGCTGTGCCATAACGAAGTCGATTTGTGTTGATTTCCTTCTCTATCCAGCTTAGGTTTGGCTTTGGCACTACCCGATTGCGGCTCTGACGGATTTAACTAAATTGAACCAATTCTGATTTTGATTAATTTAAAAATCTCCGCATGCCCGAAGTTCGAATGATGAAACCTTGATGAGAGAAACTCAGTTTGACCATTCGGGAAAACTTGGTTACGATGAATTTAAGAAACTCTGGACTGACTTGAGACGTTGGAAGGTATGACACCAATTATAATTTGCACTTAAAATATTATTATAAGAGACTAATGCAAGCCCAGCATCATCGTTCGTTTATATTGTGCTTCCTGGTAAACTGCTGACCACAACGGCAACGCCATTCATTGAAACCATGTTTAGAATATTCATAATATTGAGGTAGAGCAATTGCGTTGATGGCCTGAGCGTTCCACTCAAGTATAGACCTATAAGGTCAAACTTAGGATTGGCGTCTTCCAGTGGTCAGCCGTTTATAGCCTCTGTCAAAGAAAGACATTTGGTTTCCCTGTCCACATCTATGAAACTCAAAACCACCAACTAATAATGCTGACGCTAGCCTCCTTACCAGTATTTTGTTCAATCCTTGCCATGTATTAAGCACACTCGCTACTCTATGCGACCACGGTCCCACAACCGTGAGGTCCCAAGGTATGACAACCTGTCTCAGAAATGCTTTCTCGCTAGGATGCTATACAAAAAGCCTAATAATGCTCTCCAAGATTTGGCTACTTTCCTGTTCTCCTCTCCTATCCTCCTTATGTATCACTTAATTTGCAGATATTTCTCTTTTTATATAATTGTTATATTGTTTGATTATTTGACTGTAATATGTTTTCCATGTACAGCGCTGTGCGTTTGCTAGTGCTTCTCAATAAAGAAAATACTTACTCACTTACATACTTACTTTGCTGAGCTTTTCCTCTTATCCAGTGGCGTCCACCAATGGGGGTTGGGAGAACGATCTCCTACGGTTGTTAGAAGTGGGGTTTAGCGTACTGAATATAAACTGGGGGTTTGTGATTTCCGATAATAAAATTTAAAGCACCTCTGAGTAGCTGTCCATGAAGAGGCGCTATGTAAATGTCCGTTATGAATGAATATTTAATTTATGTATCGTGTATGTTATCGAAAACACATGTTATCTGAGAGTAATTTACAGTTCGGATTGACTTATGAGTCTCTTATATCCAGGGCTGTAGTGGTAAAATTTGAGGTGAGTATACGCTACCGGTGACCAGCGGCGTACAAAAAATTAGAAGACCTTTTTTTAGGAAAAATTTCAGAGTTTTCACAAATTCCCTCCTAATTTTCTGACTTTTTACGATTTCGTCTCTGAAAAAGTTGATGACTTTTTTTTTTAGTCATTCGCCCTAAAAACCTGTCAAAACCTCTCTTTTTCCTCCAAATTTCATTACTCAGGTCTCTACAGAGGTAAGTATACGCTGTATACCCGCGTATACCCTCGTCTAGAGCGCTGAGTATACGCTCTCAAATTTCCCTAGAGGTGAGTATACGCTGTATACCCGCGTATACGCTCGACTACAGCCCTGCTTATATCCATAAGTCGACCAGAGTGGGAGATTTGTTCTCCCGTTCCAGGTGGGGAGGTTAGATGCTACTGCTCTTATCTCGCACTAAAGTTCTTTTTTCAGTTGCCTGTGCTATTCTGGTCAATTCCTTTGTCTTTCGGGTTGTGCCAGAAACCAAAAACTCTCTTCCTGCGTCTGTTCGTTTGCTAAGTCTCTTGTGTTGTTCCAGTCTCAACGTTAGACTTGCCTCTTTCAGCTGGCTTATCCACCATAGACTGCGTCTCTGTGTTAATAATAATAATTATTAAGCAGATTGACCAACTGCAGGTACTGACCTGACTGCGGATTGATTTTAGTGTCTCATCAGTTGACGCCTCGATTGTTATGCAACGGCGATTTAGAAGTTGCTAATTACAAATCAGAAAATCATTCATTAGCACAGTCAAACTTATGCGTTTCATAATACTAATACTGAAATGCAAGGCGTGGCCACATTGAGGCAAGAGACCTCTTGCTTGTTCAGATTTCAAAAATTTTCCGTGAGTTATACCTCCGCACCCCTACTACACCTGGATGTCTCCCGGTAGTTGTCTCCTCTTGAATTCAAGTCTGGCTACGTCACTGCTGCAATGACTGTATTCAGAATGTCGAATGATCCAGTGGGTCAATCTTGCAAGTCACTCATGTCTCTTTTTTTAGCCGTGGCACGTTGGGATTGCTCCTGAGTAGCCATCTTGAAGGGACGCCAAAAAGATTTTCACAATGAATGAATGAATAAACGATACTGAAACCGTAGGAATTATGAATATTAGGCTATATATACACTGTGTCTCAACTGAACTGATACCCTTTTTAGTTTGGCAATAAATCTGTCAATTCTAAAAATTATTCAATAAAATATTAGTTATTGAAAGAGAGATAAATTATATCAATATTCTCCAAAAATTTCATAAAATTCTATATACAAGATCCAAAGTTGTGAACATTCAAATTTGGACAAACAAAGTTCGAGCTTTCCAACACGTAAAAGATAAAAATTATTTTTGCCAAACTGCATACCTTACTAAAAATATGACGTCATAATGACATAATTTTCATTTAAGCAGACGATAATAAAAGAAATGCTTTTCAGTAAAGGTGACTTGAGTTTGATTAAAGTTTAAGACAAAAGAAACATTACGGAGCAAAAAAGTTGTTGAAAGAATTTCATATTCCGGCAGGACAGTGCTCCAGCTCACCGAGCCAGAGAAACTGCAGAAATGCGGTCAAAAAAGACTCCAGATTTTATTTCATCCACTCTTTGACCCCCAGTGGCCCTGATATCAATCCGCTCGACTACAAGATATGGAACGTTCTTGAAGAACTTGTTTATCAAACCCGCACATACGTCGATGACCATCTCAAACAGCGAGATGTGGAGGAATGGAATCCTTTTGATCAAGAAATTGTTTATCATACAATTAATGAATGGCGAGATCGCCTTAAAGCATTCATTCGAGCTAATGTCGGGCATTTTGAACATCAACTGAAGAAAAACATTTGATCAAATTAATTTTAAATGTTGATGTCTTCATTTTTGTCAAATTGTAAAGTTTAATTAAAAAAATTAATTTTTACATGTTGGAAAGTTCGAATTTTGTTTGTCCAAATTTTCATGTGCATAACTTTGGACTGTGAAGATAGAATTCAATTAAGTTTTCGGAGATCACTGAAAATATATTCCTCTTTAAATGTTTAAAATTTTATTTAATTATTTATATAATTGACTGATTTATTACCAAAACAAAAAGGGTATCAGTTCAATTGAGACTCCGTGTATATCCAGCCGAAATTAACTGACCTTCATTCGCAACTAGACACACGCTACGTTCACAAGAAGAATAAGAAATGTTAGGTTGTTGTTGTTCGTATTGTTTTGTGTCACATAAATTAAACTAGGCTAAATTACGTGACATGAATTAGATATTGGCAATATAGAACGTTACTTACTTACTTAATTTGTATATTTTGCAGAAAGTCTTCCTTGAATACGACGTCTCGAAGACGAATAGCCTCTCGGCTTTCGAAATGAGAGCTGCGCTCAACTCATCAGGTTGACGTTATTACAAAATTAAGTCTAAATAACATAATATGATGTAATGTGATATGATATAATATTTCACAATATAATAATATATAAATAATATTATATTATGCAACATAATATGATATAACAAGGGTTTTAAGTGGTTGAAAAAAAAGTTATCTGTGTTAGAACCACTGCAATTTTAACCTGGGCCACTTAACAGCCCAGCCTTTGGCCTTTCAAACTACTACTTACTTACTACTACTACTACTACGCTACTACTACTAGTATTACTACAACCGCTACTACTACTATCACTATTACTATTATCATTATTACTACTGTAACTAGGCCTACTACCACCACTACTACTAGTACTAGCTACTACTACTGCTACCACTGTTATTATCACCACAACCAGGGCCTAGGACAGAGGGGGCCACCGGGGCCATTTGGCCCCAGGCCTCACTTGATAAAGGGCCTCGTTATTACGGAGTTATTTATTGAAATGCGGAATTAAGGAGTTATTCATTTAAATGTAGCTCTATACAAATTCTAATTATTTCGTGACGAAATCGTTGACGTTAAATAATTTCAAACTGTAAACAAATTTTTCGTAAATCTGTTATTAGTTGTAAAATTGAAAAGTTGTCAACACTCAACAGTCTAAACTCTACTGTAACTCGTTACTCGTAAGTTAAAAGACATATCACTTGAGCTCGTCGAAGAAATGATTTTTCTCAAAGAAATATAGGGCCTACAAAATTGATTTCAAGCTTCCTCTTTCACCAAAAAATCTACTACAAGAAATAGTGACTCAAAATCTGGTCGATCTGTTTTCAAATGTGTTTATTTCCTTGAGAATTTTCATGACGTTACCTATATCTGCTGCAGATGCTGAGAGATCATTCAGTAGGCCCTAACCAGAAAAGAACTAAGAACTACCTCCGTTCCACGATGGGTCAGCAGCGTCTTAATGGATTGGCTATGTTAAGCATTAATTCTGATATCGCTAGAACTTTAAATTATCAAAGCATCAGGCCTATTATCGAAAAATTTGTAGCTTTGAAGATGCGAAGGATGATTTTAACCTTTCTGTTGAGTTTTTAAAAGATATTTTATAAACTAAATCCTGTTTATTAAATTTAAAAATAAAAAAAATTATATCACAAAATTTATTATTTTTAATTGAAAAAGGCCTTGAAAATTAGTTGTGGCCCTGGGCCTCCAAATCCTGTCCTAGGCCCTGATCACAACTATTACTCCCACTAATCTACTACTACCTCTATTGTTACTAAAACCACCACCACCACCACTTCTTCTAATAATAATACTATTAATAATATATATATATTAATAATAATAATAATAATAATAATAATAATAATAATAATAATAATAATAATAATAATAATAATAATAATAATAATAATAATAATAATAATAATAATAATAATAATAATAATAATAATAATATAAGATAAAACTAGAAAACACGAAATGCAATGATTATAGGTCGTAATGTGATTTATTGAACATTTCAATGTGTGTGTGTTTTTTTGTTTAGGTTTTATTGTTAGCAATCATACACTCAACTGCCTAGTGATGCGGTACAGTGATCCAAAAGGCAACATTCAGTTCGACGATTTCATGCTATGTGTTGTCAGACTCAATACAATGTTTGGTAAATACAACAACATAATGCCATAGTAATTAGCGTGCCTGACTGTCCACATATCGGGTTCATTTCCTGGCTATAGAAGATGCTTGAAATGTTTCGTTTAATTGGTTATGGTTGATTCGTGTACTTGTTAGTGAGTAATCTGCACCATATAAGCTCCGTGTTCTTTCTCTGCCTTCCTTCCTAAAGAGCTCTAAATACATTCTATTTTATCTAATGTAATACAATGTAGGTGTAAAATAATTGAATCTAACTTGACCTTACCTACAGGTGCTACCGATTTCACTTTGACAGATCCTGCAATTGCTTCCTCTTACCGTTCTTCTCTGAGCGTTACTAAAATCATTCCCATCATCTTCCAGTCAATAGATAGATTGACTGCTAATTGATTAATCAACGGATTTATTGATTTGATGACTTGACTAATTATAATTACGGTAGTAATTAAAGTAACCGCAAGTTCTCCACGTTGCGTAAAAGCAAGCCAGGGAGACCAACTTAGCCTAATCAACCGAGCTTTTAGCAAAATTAAATCCTCCACGACCGGATCCTGAAGTTCGATTCTCAACCCTTGATCTAGGTCAGGAGAGATAAGATGGAAACAGCAATGCTGATTAAACATATGGGCCTATTGTTTCGGATTCGTTGGATTCCGTTGTGGAGCCAGAACTCATTGATATGATGTGGACGCATGTATAATATTCCGACCTTTAACTACCTATGCCGTATTCTTATAAATTCTCGTTTTTCAGAGAATTTCAGAGAATTGGGAGGCAATCGTAAGAACGCTACATTCACCTTGGACCAGGTTAGCAAATCAACTTTTTTAAAGCTTAACATTGGCTTATAAATCTCTTACCAAATAATGCAGCTGCGGCATTTATAGCTTAAGACAGACCACTTCGAGAGCTAGATAATTCAAAAGGATCCAAAAAACAATTAACCGCAGTTATGGTTCACAAAATACTGTATTGATTTGTTCATCCAATGGTTATCAGTTATATACATATGTACCCGGTACCTTAATGTAGCATGTAGGGATTATCGGTCTGTCGGTCCGTACGTGGCACAAGAACCCTGGTAGCTTAGCTATGGCATTGGCGACCTTCCTATGTCGTCCCCCTTGTGACAGTGTCACCTAAACCTCTCTCTTTGTTTGTCAGTGTTATTGGACTTTGATTCGTTATGAGTTTTGAAGTCAGCATTTACTGTAGTCTGTACCCAATGCCCTTTCTTGTTTCCAATCTTATACGTACTTTAATTCGTCTCTTCTTCTTCGAGGTCTCTGCCCTGGGTAGATTCGAAAGTCCAGTGGCGCCACTTGGACCTTGATTCGTGATGAGCTGGTGATGCCCCCTCTCCTCCTTTTCCTTCTGTCGATGCTGGTGCTCCAACAGTTTACGGTATCCATGCGCCACCATCCAGTCCAGCAGGATCCTTCTACATATTCCTCTGTTTTCCTTTCCCTCCATTCTCGCATCAATGATAGCTGACATTGGGGAATCATTCCCTCCCAGTATGCGCGCAATCTATTTCCTCTATCTTCATCGTTTTGATCAACTTAAACTTTCAAATTAAAACAATTGCTATTTGCCTGTGTGTGGTAGCGTGTTTATCACTTTAAATAAATTATCTTTAATAAAAAAAATTATTAACCTTAATTTCTACAAGGTCACAGAATGGCCTCAAATGTCTTGGTTTGGCCAGATTATCTGTCCGCTCTCAATACTCAAGTATGTACTCTTCCTCTGCCTGTTTTTAAATTATACTGTTGCTTTCTTGTTGCACAAGTGCATTGCGAATTTTTTTAGAAATCATATCTTTCAGAGACTGTTTTTCAACCTTCTGTGCACCTCAGATTCAACTCAGTGCCTCGACTTAACATTGTGGGCGCTGGAGCTATACAATCTATCAGTACTACAGCTGCTAATTTTGCAGAGTACACGCAACTGTCCCAAATCCCTTAGACTTTTTAATGTCCTGTATATAGCCTGGTCAACGTTTTGCACAGAGATTTGTCTTCTTTTCAGTACATCCAGACAACAATGTACGCATAGAGATGACGATCTCACCAGCGTCGCTTCATTTCGACAGTTGTTGTCATTTCGCAATCTCCTTTCATCAATTATTTCTGAAACGGAGAGCGAGACCGAGTCGGCCAAGTCCAAGGAACTGAGACAAACTAGAACTGTAGTTTAATAATACACGCTGTAGGCTTTCTTAATGAACTTTTTTTATACGACATTTGTTATTTTAATTATTAAAACTGATCTAATTCAAAGACTGTAGAATCCCGAATAACGAAAGGAAGGTCTCGTCAAAGCAGACACTATAATGTCTCTAGAAGAAGAGTTCTCGCTTAGATTGTCTCTAGAAGAACTCTCAAACCGCGCTAACCTCCGAATTTATTCACATGATGCACTGTGTGCGAAAAGTATAACATGTTACGTTATATCGCATCTATTGTATTGTATTGTATTGTATTGTATAATATCTAGAAATTTAAAAAGCGCCTCTCGCAGAATAACTATTCAGAGGCGCTCTCAGCACAGAAGCCCTGGGGATAGAGAGATGCCTCTAGGGTACGCGAGACCGATGAGAGAAAGCCAGTCATTAGTTTGGCCCTGAGCAGAGGAGGAAGGTCATTCCAGATCGTGGAACCCACAACAGCAAACGCTCAGTGCTGGGCCAAGGCAGTTTTAACCCTGGGAACAAAAAGATCAAGACGATTCACAGAGCGCAACGAGCGAGAAGAAGATGCAGATGGGGGCTTTCGCAGATAGTTCGAGAGATATTTGGGGGAAGTACCTTGCAGAGATTTAGAGACAAGGAGGAGGATCTTATGACGGATGCGCGCGGCAATACGGAGCCAGTGCAAGACACCAAGCATGTAGCCTAAGTAGAGATATGAGCAAAGCGGGAGAGTCGAGCATATCTACACATAAAGGTAGAGATTATAAATTTGTTTATAGAGTCAAGTTTTAATATATTCAAACTAGATAAACAGCATTCAGTATTTTCTATACCATAAAGGTATATATCTATTTATATCTGTTGATATAAAACAATACAGCTGTAATTGATAATGTCCTCCCAATAAAGTACAGAAGTGCACCTCAAACCAGACACAGATGAAACAACCGTAAAGAAACTTGAAGAGTCGAGTTTCAATTTAGAGCGACAGGGTCTCGGTAGGAGAGTTATAAATGAATGCCGGTGTCGCGTCACAGACTATCCGTTCTACAACTACCCTGGGGGAGGAACAAATTTATTCCCCCGGATGGAATATACCAGTATAAAGTATCCTGGGGTAAACCATTTCTATCCCCCATCGTGTAAAATCATCCCCGGGGGATAAAAATTCACAGGAATAAGGTATTATTGAAAAATGCGTGTAACTGATAAATCTATGCTGTAATCAAAATCCAGAAAAGTGACTCTTTAAGTGTTCTAAACAATGTTCAGAGCAAATCAAACCGAAGTTACAGTAGGAAGGATAACCACAAGCGGAAGTGTCTTTCTTCCCCTTGCCTTAAGAGGAATTTTGGTGAAAGGCAGCATTATGTTGACGTTGAAACATTTATCAAGATGTTTTCGCATTTCTGAAGGCTCACCGATGTCAACATCCAGCGTCTCAGAACCGGAAGCAATCTCAAAGGCATAGGCAGCTGCGTACAGCCCACACGAAGAAAGGTCCATTGCTGCTGGCAGAGGATGACTAAACATGTAGGTTCCCCGATGTGGTTAGGTGCCTTGTGTAGAGCTGACGCAGTTGTCGGCCGAGATTTGCCAAGATACGAATCGACCGATATCAAGCGCGAGCTATACCAATTCACCTAATTAGCACCTTAGTCCCTTTTCATGACACTGTCGTTTGAGATTGCTTATATTTTCATCCTTGTTTTAGACACTTCCATCGCAACAAGCCCTTCACGCAACTAACTAAGCGAACAGACATTGTTTAATTTGCATGAGATTACAACACCACAAGGAACACAAGAGTCATTGAAGTTGGTTTATTGCCTCAAATGGCTTCACTGGCTTTCCTGGTGTACCTATTGATGCGAATCGGCCGATATCAATGTCACAACTTCCCTTAGAGTAAATAGAGCATAGAGTAGAGAACGAGAGTAATGAGAGGATCATTGACTTCACTGGATTCTTTGCCCACGCTTGCCAACAATGTAGTTCTAAACTGACTTAAATCGCAAAATTTGCAATTATGTTGCAGGGGGACACTTTTTGACGGGGGGGGGATAATTTCGTACACCTCATGGGGGATACGTTTGCACGAGGGGGTATAGTCCCTCCCGTTCACATTCATCCGGCCGGATACTCCATTCTGCTAAGGGGATATACTTGTATGTGGGATACTCTATTTCGTGACACCGGAAGCTTTCGGTAATGGCATCATAATCCCTTTGGTCAAAAACAAAATGGATGATTTGAGTTCTGTTGATGATTATAGAGCAATCACTCTTATTCCTGTTATTTCCAAACTAGTTGAATGCATTATTTAAGGGTATGTGCAGAATGTTTTGAGTCTGATAAGATTCAGTTTAGGTTAATGCATTATTTATGTTGATATTGGCAGCATTGTATTCACAACAGCTCTGGACATTAGCAAGGCATATGACACTGTTAATCATTATAAGCTGCATTCCAGCCTCCTAAGATCTGTTTGCCCAGTGTCGATGGTCAATATCCTGGTAGATTGGTACAGTAAACTAACGGTGGCAGTACGTTGGAACGGTAGTATGTCTAAGTTATTTGCAGTTAGGAGCGGTGTACGACAGGGGAGTTCCCTGTCGCCTTCGTTGTTTAATGTATTTGTTTTTGTTAATAAGCATATTGTGGTTTGGTCCTCGATGCAGGCCCTCCCTGCCTGATATGTTTCTATGTCACAGAAAGGTTTTATGGACCGAGCAGGTGACATATTTGGGGATTATCTTTTGTGCTTGTAGTAAACTGAGATGCGATGTGGATAGAATAATGGGCAGATTTTCACGCAGCTAGCAATAATATTTTCAATAACTCTTCGGGTTAGCTGACATATGGCCTCCCAATTGAGGCTAAGGTATGGCTCTGTAGCTGTGTGGTTTTCTCAATCTCAGGTCAGTAAACTAAACGCTTGCTGGAATAATGTGTATCGTAAACTCTTTGGTTTCCAAAAATGAGAATTTATTATAGGTCTAGGCAGTTTGGACTTAAAATCTATGAGAATTATTGTCATGTTCAAACTACTTAAAAATGCTAAGTGCTGGTAATAGTACATTCAACATCCTGTCGTTGACATTCAGCTATAGACACGAATTAAATTATCTAGTTAACTTATTATTATACTAATGTGTAATGGAGAATGTTTGATCGCTAGAGCTCCGAGAGTTGACAGCACAAGGTGAGTTAACTTAATGGTCTTGGTGTGTCAGTAAAGGACAACATGTCTTAAGTCAGATCGCAGGTTTATAACGCTTACGACTCCGAGGAGCGTTAGCTTGAGTGGATGTTTTTGTATTTTTGTGTGTCTTTTTATTTTCGAATTGTTTCTGCTATGACTAAAATCTATATAAATAAAGACAAGAATCTGTCTGTCTGTCTGTCTGTCTGTCTGTCTGTCTGTCTGTCACAGCGATCTTTGACCGCGATGCATTTCTACAGCTTTGGACCTTTTCACTCCAAACCTTCACTACTGTCTCGGGGTGGGCATTACACACCCAGTGTGAGGTTTCGCGTCCCCCGTTTTCACCGCTACCATGGTCTCCCGGGCCAAAACCTACCCGGGCAATGCATTTTTAGCTGCTAAAAAAACTTACACTCAACCTATTTTCACTCGCCAGATGCCGCCGCCGGGTTAAGCAGCTACAGTACGGATTCGCTCTGTCACCGGCACGCATTTCTAAAGATTCGCCAGACGGCGCAGCCGTAGGGATTTCACTTCACATTACCTTTTGTTGCTTATTCGCTACAGGGATTGAACCTTATACCTAAATTTGTTGCTTATTCGCTACAGGGATTGAAACTTATAACTCCGGGCAACACCGGGTAAACCAGCTAGTATATTACATAGGGGCTTATAATAAAATGAAATCGTGCGTAGTATGGCAGTATGACTTGAGCTCATTTCTCAAAAATTCATAATACTCACTGCTCATTCCAAACGAGTCAACTTTACACCCGACATCGTCAATTACACACTCTGTGTCGTGTCAGAAAACACACTCATTTAAGCTCTGCTTTGAAGAATGTCTAAGTAAAACTTAAAAGATTTTAATTGCTACTTTGTTGTTTTAAAAGCGTTGGCGTTTGCTTCGGACTATCACACATTGTTTATCAAGTTGCAGAGTTGAAAAGACATAAATAGCATGATCAGATGGAACTAGCAGTCAAATGGAATTTTGTTTTACTGCTCTGTTCACATGTATGTTCGAAAAGTATATGTCTTTGTATCCTCTGTTGAATATTATTTGTCCAGTTGAGGCTTTGGAAGCCATAAAATAGCCTAATCTTCGCATCAACTCAGTCGAAATGCAACTCACAATGTTAGGTCACCCAATACAGACCAAGAAAATCCCTGATCCTTCCATACGCCTATCCACTTACTCTTCATCTCTTATTTTCACCTCCGACTTGCATGTTCTTAATCATGGCATTACCTTCGACCCATATCTCCCATTCCCATCCAGGGCAATCTTATCCACTGGGCATTGTGCCTAGGGCCTACGAAACTATCATGGGCCTACGAAAGTCTGAAAATATAGGCCACACGCATTGAAATGCCACAGGAGTTCGAGAGACAGACAGGCGGACAAACAGAAACAGAGACAAAGACAGTGACAGAGGGAGAAACAGAGACAGAGAGGGATGAGCAAAGACAGAGACGTGGGGTGTGTAATTGTCGTCGGAACGCCTACGCACAGCTCGCAAGTGTGGTTATCAAATCGACTGGATGTTTGCCTCTTGTGTTCAAGGACAAACAGGAGTTGACCGGACCCTGGTGCTGCTGTCAGTAGACCCACGATTGCCTCCTGAAACAGTACTTAAGCGCCCAAGTTAATGTCTCTACGACGGAGTTGAGGCGAGGAAGTTGAGCTGGTTGTACTGGACTTTCGTGATTGTACAACTCTACAACCTACTGTTCCTTTCTGAGTCATCGGTCGACTAGCCAGACGCATCCTCTCGACAACCACTATTACAGGTATGTATGTATGTATGTATGTATGTATGTATGTATGTATGTATGTATGTATGTATGTATGTATGTATGTATGTATGTATGTATGTATGTATGTATGTATGTATGTATGTATGTATGTATGTATGTATGTATGTGTCTGCATGTCTGTCTGTCTGTCTACCTGTCTGTGTCTTTGTGTCTGTCACATTGTAGGTTTGTCTGTCTGTGTCTGCGTGTGTGTCTGTCTCTGTATGTGTGTGTCTGTCTGTCTGTTTATGTCTCCTTGTTCCTCAACCTACAGGGTGTATGTGATATTGTCTCTGTTTCTGTCCCTCTGCCTCTAATTCACTATGGCTGGTTCTCTTTCTGTCTGTGTCTGTCTGTGTATCTCTTTCTGTCTTTCTCCTTATATCTCTTCCTGCGTCTCTGTCCTCCTCCTTCCTTCGTAAAACTTGGTGGCTCTATCTAGCGAATGGCTTTTACAGTGCCTTCGATGTATATTGATGAAGCCTGTCTATTTTCACGAAAGGATCACAAATTACAAAGACAAAGTCTGTCCAGTTACGCTCCTCTCATTGGCTGTTTCCGACTAATGAATATTCATGAATAATGGCGTCACTGCTTACAAAATGGCGACATTCCAACGGATATCGATTCACACTTCATTCAAAAGTAAATTTAAATATATCGTCAAGGGCTGCTCTTTTAAACTAAGGGCTTCAAACGGGTTAAATCTACTTTACTTAGGTGGCGAACAGGCCGAAACGAACGAGCTTAACGGGTTTAAACGGGCCAGAAATATAACGAAGTGACGAACTGAACAGCGGTCATACGGCCGTTCGTGACTTCATTTGATATAGCGCCGATGAATAATACCTCTGTACAACTGAAAAATACATTTTCTAATTGTTTTAACCGTCTTAGGACGTGAAGCCCTCTAGTACTAAATAGTTTTACAATAAAGCTAGAAAATCCATCTGCATAAAATTCAAATTAACTTCAAAACAAATGCCTGCAAGAATAGTTCCCAGAGAGAGATTTTGCAACGTAGGCCTACTTAGAGTATAGTCTCCGGGGGCGAATTTTAATTCTAAAGCAAATTCTCCCAGGGAGAATCTGTCCCGAATAAATTCTCCAGGAGAGAATTTTAAGGGGAGATTCTGCTGCGGGGTATCAGCTTAACACTTTAACGACGAAAGTGTACTAAAAGCGACTGGGAAGCCAATGCAGTTCGTCGTTAAAGTGTTAAGGAAGCCTCTGTTTTTTCATAAAACCAATCACTTGAAACCAAGCTATGTAGCTAGTTTTAAACCCGCCAGCTCGTGACAATTATTAAGAAAGCAGTCTTTTTGAAAGCAACAGATTTCTGGTGAAAGAACCAACAGTGGATACAACATAGATAGAAACTGTTGATCATAACAAAATCGAAGGAAACCATGTCGTGAATGAAATGGCAACATGAAAGATACACATCCACCTCTGTGTCTTAGAACAGATGTTCTTAACCTTTTTTGAGACACGACACACCTAAACTTTCAACCAAAATTTGGCGACACACCATGCAATCGTCATAATGGGAATACTGTTATAAATGTTGAAGTTAAACTAGCTATTTACTTAAAAATGTAAATTGTTAACATTTTTAATTAATGAAAACGTTCATATTGAATACTTTCTTGTTCCTACGTTAATTTAGTAACAGTTAATTGGATTTTTGTTCCTGGATTTTTCTGTGGATCATATTAAAAGGAAGCTCCGCAGTTTTTGTAAGTGCAATACGTAAGCAGGCTGAGAGGGCAGTTTGTTCAGTTTTTTGTTCTTTATGTTGATCATCTGGGAAAAACCTTGCTCACATAAGTAGAAACTATGAATGAAACCAGCTCTTTGATAGCTTTGCTCACCAATGTTTTGTAATGTTCTTTTATGTAGGCCTACGTCTTAGCCCATAATTGAGTTTTTGAGGATTGCTTCTAGAATCCCATTGCAGCTCAACAAGCGTTTCCTGTTCATTGTTGTTCAAGTCGGCTCCATTGATGTTGTTTCTCATGAAGGGGTTCAACACCCACCTTGTTCTCTGAATATCAGCATGACGGAAAGTACTTTCCGAAATTCAATGGCAGATTGCGATATAATAGAATAGATAAACAGAGTGCTACGAATTCTCACAGCCTGTATACGTCTGCTAAACTTGTAAGTAAGTGTAATGCAAGAATGACGGACGTAGGCTGTGAGAATTCGCGACACACCAATTCTTCGCGACACACCTGTTAAGAACCTCTGTCCTAGAAGATTGACGTGTCCTGGCTACAAGAGCCTCTCAGAGCATACCTTTAGCACCACTGATATAAATGAAAGCATACACATATAAATGCGCATGTAATCTGTAGGCCACACGCATTGAAATACCACAGGAGTTTGATAGACAGAGAGACAGACAGACAGACAGACAGACAGACAGAGACAAAGACAGTGACAGTGACAGAGGGAGGGAGAGACAGAAAGAGAGAGGGATGAGCAAAGAGAGTCTCTCTCTTTGGAGTGAGTAATTGTCGTCGGAACGTCTGCACACAGCTCACGTATGTGATCGCTAAATCGACCTCAATTGTTGCCTGTGTTGAACGACAAACAGGATTTTACAGAAGGACCCTGGTGCTGCTATCAGTAGACCCCAGTGATATTATCGTTAACGAAAACGAAATAAAAACGAAAATGAAAAGTCAATCGTTAACGAAAACGAAAACTAAAACGAAAAAGATTTTAGAAATGGAAACGAAATTAAAACGAAAACGAAAAAGATTTTGGAAACGAAAACGCAATAAAAACGAAAATGAATGGATGTAAAACTAATTAAAACTAAAACGAAAATGCTTTTTGGAACGAAAAGTAGACCCACGATTGCCTCTTCAAACGTACTTAAACGCCCATGTCAATGTCTATACAACGTAGTTGAGGCGAGGAAGTTGAGCTGACTGTACTGGACTTTCGTGATTGTTCAACTCTACAACCTACTGTTCGTTTCTGTGATCGGTCGACTAGCCAGACGCATCCTCTCGACAACCACTCTTACACGTATGTATTTATGTATGCAGGCCCGGCCATAGGGTGTGCAGGGGCCATGGCAGCAAGCGATGAACGGGCCCCCCTCAAAATGGCATTGCTAATGGATTCCCTGCCAATGGGGTATTGGTAATTGTAGCGCCACCCTATACTAAGAGTGCTTAGTGTTATGAATACACCCACGACTACTTTAGTTCTGTTTCATCTTGTCTTTACTGGACAAGGAAATGCATAGGCCTATCTATTTGACTAGGGAAAAGAACATAGAACACCTGTGTATGCATTTAAATGAATATGAATATAATGTATATCAAAGTTAAAGCATGTAACAGTTCAATGTCTAGTTATCCTATGTCTACTTTGCCTTATTCCCTACCTAGCCAGCATCTTTGCTATCTCTCAATGCAAATAGAAGAGGTATTAGAAATCTATCCCACTCTTTGGGCTGTTCTACTATCAATTTCTTGAGTGTAGACTTTATTGTTCCATTAAGTCTTTCCACTGCGCCGTTGCCCATCGCATGGTATGGACTAGTTAGTGTATGTTTCATCAATAGTAGTTCATCAATCTCCTTCATCAGATCTGAAGTGAACTGGCTTCCTCTATCAGTATGAATTCTCCGTGGTGTTCCCATCCTACTGTAGAATCCAAATAACGCCTCCGCCACTTCTTCTGTAGTTATTCCTTTGAGTGGAATCGCCTCAGGAAATCTAGTTGCCATGTCTACTATCGTCAGAATATATCGATGTAATGATCTCCCAAACCACACAATGATTCCCAGCTACACAACATGCTATAAGATGTTATAGTGTAGAGAAGAATCTATTTAGATTATATAATGTAGGATAGTAGAGCTACATAAATGTAACTTAATTAAAATGCCAGCAGCTAAGCCAGCATTGTAGGGATTAATTAATATTAGATAGAGGGTTCATCATATCTACGCAAAGGACAGCAGACGATGTGGACTCACCTCATTGGTCAGTACGAACAGCTGATCAAAACCGTTATGGCGAAGCGGATGACGACTCGGTAACCAAGCAACCGTGGTGACGTGGCGTGGAGATACGGCAGTTCGATTTTTGATTTCAACTGAACAAGACGTTCTAGAAATCTTGAGTGGATCGACTCGGTGGATGTTGGACTAAGTCGATGAGAGGGCATCGTTAGTCAGTACGATCGGTTTTGCGAAACGATCGATGCAGTTGAGTTTATAAGTCGAGACGTTGGACAGCGAGGATCGAATAATTCGAGTGAAACGCTCTCGTAACAAACCGTTGCGAAGCGTGACTTTCCGTCATAGGAAGTCGACATTTGCGAAGCGATCTTGTCAACGGACTTAAGGAGTTATTCCGCGAGTGAAGTGTACGTTACTCTGGAGTAGTAAAGCGCACACTCGGGTTGTAACGACGGTCTCTTTGGGAGAGACATCAAGCTACGAGAAGTCACGAGAACGGTGAACAGTCGAGCTTCGACGAGGGAGAAACAAGGCGATTTGCGAACGGAGCCGCGAACTCATCAGATGAACAAACGGATGAAAGACAGCTTTTCCACGAGGAACAAACTGTGAGAACATTCCGTGCTAAAGGGTCTTACTGGGAGGTAGCATTAGGCAATAAAATCTAGATAGCAAAGATGCTGGCTAGGTAGGGAATAAGGCAAAGTAGACATAGGATAACTAGACATTGAACATGCTTTAACTTTGATATACATTATATTCATATTCATTTAAATGCATACACAGGTGTTCAATGTTCTTTTCCCTAGTCAAATAGATAGGCCTATGCATTTCCTTGTCCAGTGAAGACAAGATGAAACAAAACTAAAGTAGTCGTGGGTGTAGAACATAACACTAAGCACTCTTAGTATAGGGTGGCGCTACATAAATGGGGGCTCGTTCTCGGGATTGAATTGTATAATCAATTAAGGACATTGATTAAAACGATCTGGGATCATATCTTAGACACAAGAGGTGTATTTAGATAGGATTGAATAAGTAAACAGAGATATTTACTTACGCGCTAGGTATAGCATATTTTGTCGTCTGCATTATTCATTAATACGCATGACGTAATTGAATTTTGAATTGTGACCAATCATACGTTGTCGAAGGTGAGGTCAGGTCAACGGTTGCAAATCGCAAAAGCTAACTATTGGTAGGAGTTAGGTCAGGTCAAGGTTGTTCAGTGTTTAAGTTATAAACAAGGTGAACTAGCTTTGAAATCTGAAATTTATCTTGAGCCTTATAGGCCTATCAAAGAAAATTGATATAGCGCAATGGCTGGTGAGATTCAGAAGTGGATTAAGGTGGCGCAGGACCTTGGATACGCAGAAGATGCTGTTAGAGAATATGTCAAGGAGAGACAGAATGAGATTAGGGAAGATAAAAGACGTGAGGCTGAGGAAAAGCTACGTCTAGCGGAAATGGAAAAAGAAGATAAAAGACGCGAAGCTGAAGAAAAGCTACGCCTAGCTGAACTGGAAGATAAAAGACGTGAGGCCGAAGAGAGACGGATCTCCGAAGAAATGAATTTGAAGAGGATGGAAATGGAAAATCTGAAGGAGATAAAACTTAAAGAACTAGAGCTTCAGATGACACGTGAGACAAGACGAGAAGATGGAGATAGGATAAGACTTGACGGAGATGGAGAGTATTCTGGACAAGCAAATAATGCCAAATATGTTAAGATGCCCATCTTCAGAGAAGAAAAAGATTGTTTAGATGCCTATCTTCTCAGATTCGAGAGGACATGTACAGCATACAGAGTTCCGAATGAGTTATGGGTTCTGACACTAGTAAAGTCGCTTCAAGGCAAAGCGCTCGAAGTGTATGAACGAATGAGTATAGAAGAATCTCAAGACTATGAAAAGTTAAAGGAGAGACTACTCATAAGGTTCAAATTGTCAGAATCGGGGTACAGAAATTTGTTTAAACAAAGCCCTAGAGAAAAAGACGAAACTCCGGAACAATATGTAGGAAGACTTAAGCGTTACTTAAGACAGTGGCATCAAATGTCAGGCTTTAGTGAAGACAAAGAGGGTTTGGAACAACTCATACTGAGAGACCAGTTCTTCATTATGTGTGACAATGATATGAGACGCTTTCTAAAGGAGAAAGGGAAACTAAATCTTGAGGACATGTTGGAACAGGCCCAAAACCTCATAGAAGCGAGAGAATCGGATGAAAGGAAATGGATTCATACTCAGAAGAATAGAGACAAAGAATCCAAAACGCAACCGAGGGACAATAAGCAGAAGAGTTTTGAGAATACAAGCAACTCTCACAACAAATTTAGAGAACAGAGGGAGTTCAGAGATAAAAATCAATTCAAGAGTAATTGGAAGTTCTCCGACAACAAGAAATATGGAGTAGAAACAGAAACTCAGAAGACGGGATGTTTCCGCTGTGGATCAAAATTTCACAGAATAGCCCAGTGTAGTGAGAAAGATAAGACAGGGAGAGAACATAGAGTAGCAACAATGCAATGCGACGAAGAATCAAATGATAATGGAGATAAACAAGAGGCAGTAATTTCATACTGTTCTGCATACGTTGAACAAGAAGGAAAGTGTATAATAGAAGAACACAAGTATCAGGGACCAGTTGTAATTAATGGATGTGAAACGAAAGGAGTCTTTGACACTGGTTCAAATTGTGTTGCTGTAAGAGAGAGTCTGATCAAAAAAGATGAATACATAGGTCGAAATATGATATGTACTTTCATGAATGGTACCAAACATGAGTATCCGATGGCAAAAGTCGCAATACAGAGCGAATACCTCACAGGCGTGGTAGAAGCCGCTGTGATCAAAGACCTAGAAGAAGAAGCTATCATTGGATCAAGAGTAGAAACTATTGAAGATTCTAAATTGAATTTGTGTTATTGTGAGGCTGAAGTAGTAAAGTGGAAGAAAGAGGCAGAGAGAAATGCTGAAGAGTTCACTAGCAGGGTCAGAGTAAATGAAATAGATACTAAATGCCTGTACGATACAGGAGCAAATTGTGTCGCTGTGCAAAAGAGATTAGTGAAACCAGAACAATACACAGATAAATTTATGGTGTGCAGATTTGCTAATGGGAAGAAAGAAAAATATCCCATGGCAAGAATTAAGATTGAAGGTAACGACTTCAAAGGTGTGACGGATGCTGTAGTAATAGAATCCTTGGTGATAGGATTAATCACGGGTCCATGTTTGTACGAGAAGAGTATAAACAGAATCCAACCGAAAGGGAAACATGATGACGAGAAGACGGATAAATCATGTGAACCTAAAATTAGTAGAGCCAAAGAGGAGAAAAAGAAAGAATGGAATGTAAAGGGTTGTGACGCTGAAGGGATGAGATGCAATAAGGCTAAATCATCCATAGAAATCCAGAACACAACTGGACATGATTGTGAGATTATCACAGAAACAAGAATAAATGACGGAGTGGAACGAAACGGCAAAGCAGAAGTGGTGATAGCAGGATGCACGACACGAGCACAGGATGAGATAGAAGGGAGATGTGTCGAACGACCACTGAAAATACCAGAAGTAACAGGTTTAAATCTCAAACCAGAGGAGATAATGGAACCTATAGAACCCAGGTCTAGCAGGAGAAACCATTTAGTGGAGAACAGAAATAATGAAGAGAATAAGAAAATGGGATATAGGAAAGGAAGAAATTGGCAGGAGTCCAAGTTATATTACATGAAGACATCCGAGAGAGCGGATGTAACGGAAAAGAAGAATTACGGAAATGACGGGAGATTTCATAGGTCTGATCAACAGGCGATGCAGACAAATTATAGATACGGAGATAATAAGTGGAATTGGCGAAGACCAAGATTACAGTAATAATAATAGAAAGCAATACAGACCATGGAAGGCCAACAGATGGAGAAATTCTGGGAGAAACCTAGAAAGATCTTGGAGAAGAAGTGGAGAAGAGGAGTCTGTAAAGTGCAAAGGTGAAGATAGCTATTCGAGGAGTGATAGCGATGAGTCGGTCGGTGGAAAATGGTTGAGTTGGAGGGAGAGAGGAAAGTATGACAGGAAGAAAGGAAATCCCAGGTATCATATGACATGGAAATGTCGAAATGATTGGAGAACGGTTGAAAGATAAGCCCAGTGCGAGGTATTTAAGTAATTTCATGAGGCAATTTAACGAGGAAAATTCTGTAATTAAAGGTTATAGATATACAATTATTTTACATTAATAGTTAAGGAAATGATCACTAGGAGTGATCTATGAATTAAATTAGTCAAGAGCTACAGAAGAGCAGCTGTAGGAAATTTAGAGAAAATAAGTAGATGAGAAGTTAGTGGAACTTGGTGTTGAGATAAACAGACATGAAGTTCAGGAGTTATTAAAAAAATAAGTAGTTGTAGAGGTAAGATGTAGTTAAGGTTAAGATGCAAGGAGAGAATCCTTGTGGTAAGTGGTCAAGTGAAACCTAACTTTGGTAGTGAGGAAAATTTAAGGAAATTAAACAAGTAAGAAGTTTTCTGGGAGCAGTCAACTATTATAGGAAATTCATACCAAACTGTGCGATGATAATGAAACCACTCACAGAATTAACCAAGAAAAATGCCAAAGTAATTGTTGAATGGACTAATGAATTAGAGAGTGCATTCACAGAACTCAAGAAGGTGTTATCAGAAGCACCAATAGTAAAACTACCAGACCTAGACAGAGAATTTGTAGTTAGAACAGATGCATCAAATGCAGCTTTGGGAGGTGTACTGATGCAAGAATACGATGGAGTGATGCATCCGGTGTCATATGTAAGCAGAAAGTTGAGCGACGCAGAAAAACGATATTCTGTAGAGGAACGAGAATGTTTAGGAATGATATTCGGGTTGAAGAAATTTAACAGGTATCTTTATGGAAAGGAATTTGTAATGGAAACAGATCATTGTAGTTTACAATACTTGAAGACGGGTAATGTGAAGAATGATCGTGTGATGAGATGGAATCTGTTATTGCAAAACTACAAGTTTAGGATAAGATACATTAAAGGTAGTGATAATGTAGTGGCAGATTACTTAAGTAGAGGATTAGAATAAGCCAATTAGAATAGTCATAAGTAAGATAGTAACGAAAGTCATGACATGATAGGATAGATTATCATTTCATGTATGATTAGTTAAGAGAATAAAATGTGTGTTGCTTCAAAGTATAAGTTAAGGGATTGTTAAGTCAAGTTAATATATATTTCACTAGTTAAAGTTAGACTAATTGGAACAGTAAATGGTTTTACTAGATAACTGATATATGTTAATATAAGTTGTGTAGATAAGAATATTGTGTAGTTAGGTAAGGAGTCATAGTATTTTAAGAAAAAATGTATTATTTCTTTGATTGTGGGGGGTGATGTAATGATCTCCCAAACCACACAATGATTCCCAGCTACACAACATGCTATAAGATGTTATAGTGTAGAGAAGAATCTATTTAGATTATATAATGTAGGATAGTAGAGCTACATAAATGTAACTTAATTAAAATGCCAGCAGCTAAGCCAGCATTGTAGGGATTAATTAATATTAGATAGAGGGGTTCATCATATCTACGCAAAGGACAGCAGACGATGTGGACTCACCTCATTGGTCAGTACGAACAGCTGATCAAAACCGTTATGGCGAAGCGGATGACGACTCGGTAACCAAGCAACCGTGGTGACGTGGCGTGGAGATACGGCAGTTCGATTTTTGATTTCAACTGAACAAGACGTTCTAGAAATCTTGAGTGGATCGACTCGGTGGATGTTGGACTAAGTCGATGAGAGGGCATCGTTAGTCAGTACGATCGGTTTTGCGAAACGATCGATGCAGTTGAGTTTATAAGTCGAGACGTTGGACAGCGAGGATCGAATAATTCGAGTGAAACGCTCTCGTAACAAACCGTTGCGAAGCGTGACTTTCCGTCATAGGAAGTCGACATTTGCGAAGCGATCTTGTCAACGGACTTAAGGAGTTATTCCGCGAGTGAAGTGTACGTTACTCTGGAGTAGTAAAGCGCACACTCGGGTTGTAACGACGGTCTCTTTGGGAGAGACATCAAGCTACGAGAAGTCACGAGAACGGTGAACAGTCGAGCTTCGACGAGGGAGAAACAAGGCGATTTGCGAACGGAGCCGCGAACTCATCAGATGAACAAACGGATGAAAGACAGCTTTTCCACGAGGAACAAACTGTGAGAACATTCCGTGCTAAAGGGTCTTACTGGGAGGTAGCATTAGGCAATAAAATCTAGATAGCAAAGATGCTGGCTAGGTAGGGAATAAGGCAAAGTAGACATAGGATAACTAGACATTGAACTGTTACATGCTTTAACTTTGATATACATTATATTCATATTCATTTAAATGCATACACAGGTGTTCAATGTTCTTTTCCCTAGTCAAATAGATAGGCCTATGCATTTCCTTGTCCAGTGAAGACAAGATGAAACAAAACTAAAGTAGTCGTGGGTGTAGAACATAACACTAAGCACTCTTAGTATAGGGTGGCGCTACAGTAATACCATAATAAGGCCTATGCGTGTATCAAAATAATGCAAAATCGAAATTAAATGGGTTACTGAAAATGAAATGCAAATCAAGCTCTTATTACTAGAATTTTACTATGAAAGCAATAATTCTATCTTCTAAAATGCTTTTATCGCAAGCAAATCTTGAGAGCTTTGATGGATGCAAAATCCGGAATGATTTCACTATAGTCCAGATCGTTAGCAACACCGTTCTCATTTGACAAGATTAGCTAAGTTAGTGAGCTGTTCTTGAAGCGTGGTTGATTGCAGCTTCGAAAATCTTCTTTTTGTAGAAGCTAAAGTAACAGGAACAGTCATAAGTATTCGAAAGTGCGTGTTAGAAAAGCCACTATATTGCTAATTATTATTGTAAGGAAAAGTTGGAAAAATCTTAACAGGATCGTTTTAAGTCGCTGCAGGAATTATAGAACTCAGTGATTGCAACTCCTCAGCAAGCATGAAACCATCAAGATTTCTAGTTTCGCCGGCTGTAAGTTTTCTCCAGATTCTTACTCGCAATTCAGTAGGCTAGGTCAGTTTTTTTATAACTTGTGAAAATTGGAAAGATATCGAAAGGACTCATGGTGTATTTTCAGTTTTTCAAAGCGGTTGTACATCGGCATGATTGCCATAGACCTATCAACACTCTGGTGGAAATGATTATGCGAAATCTTTCTTGTGCGTCTTAAAATCCTTCATCGTCAGCTTCATATGTAAAGAGTTTTTTTCTTTTGCACACTCTCGTCCCTTGGAAAACTGGTTCTACTTATAAGTCTGTGGCAGTTTCCTTTGCAGTTGATATCACCGTTTCATGGCCGCCCTCTCTGTAAGATTTCAACCACTTACAAGAATGTTCCATGCTGTTAATGGCAGTTGCTACGTAGATCGACTGAGATGTTTTGTAATTCTTTGCTCAAATGATTAAACTGGAACAATATGTCGCACCAAAAAGCAATTGAAACAATGAAGTTGGGGTTCTTAGTTCTTTGCACAATGATTCCACTTCACTTAGAGCTTTTGGATCATTAGAAAACTTTTATAGTTAGAATGCTGTATACGAACTAACCAACTGGACGTATGCCACAGAGTAATTTATCAATATTTGTTAATTTACTTCAGAAGATTTATTTACCATACGTTGTTCACTAGAGTGCTGTTTGGCAGTTGGTTGAATAAAGATTATACTTACTTACTTACTTAGTTTGCTCTGCAGCTTCAAAATGTGCATCATAGATATCGCATTGCCACTACACTTTCCTCGAAACTGTATCACCGTGTTTCACAAAGTGGTTTCACTGAAATACATTTCAAAAATTCTTGGAAAAGCCCATCGCTCTGTTGAAGCAGAAAATAGAATATAGATTCTTTGCATCAAATTTTGCCATGTCGCATAGCAGCAAGTTGTAGCTGTGACAGGCACAAGGGGTAAATAAATGCCATAGGATCTACTAGTAAAAAGCGATCTCTTGTACATTTGTTAGACAGTATTGTTGCCAAGAGGCGTAACGTTGTCAGCGTGCAATCTCATCCTGGGCCGTATTAACCCTCAGGCTACCAAGGTTTTTTGCGACATCGGCTACCAAGAGGGGTGGTTAACCCTGGAATTTCGTGTTTGGTTTCAAATATCATATCATGTAATATAGCATTTGATTCAGCATTCATTTCTGACAAGAATGGTATATTTAGTTGTAAAATATATGAATGCATCTCGAAATTATATACTTTTTAACAAAGGCACGGTCCATTTAGCGATATCTGATATTATCCTGTACAATTTGTACTTTTTTGATAAAAAAATATAAATGATTTGGGTTTTGAAAATGAACTATGTATCCAAGAATATTCTAAATATAATGAGGCTTAATTTTCAACAATACAAACTATTCCAAAGTCTGTTTTAGTTTCAGCAAAATCTAAAGGCATGCAGCTATATCAACATGAAACAAGAAATTATGTTATTGTTCCCGGCAGTCAAATACGTCAGTGGTCCTTGCAGTTATTGCAAGTTACTTCCATTGTTTTGTGCGAATGCTTCCTGCAAACCGGCTTCTTGAACACTTCACAGCTCTGCTTTACTTTGTTAGCATTCTGCTTCGACTGTTTATAGCCCTTCCCCATACCCAACCATATCAGTTTACATTGTGATGTTGCATCAGTGATTTTCACACTGAAACAGCGTATTGTTATTTATTATGGTCACTTCCGGTTTTCAAAAGACAAGTAACTAAGCAAGCAAATATAGTCCAACATTCCTTCTAAAGAATGGCATAGTTGTTTCTCTTCCAGATAGAATAATGAATACCTTTATAGTCGACAACAGCTAACAACTGATGAGAGAAATTCCTGATTCCAAAACGTGGTACCTAGGCTATATCGGGTATAACTTTTTATGGCATGGGATATCATCACGACTTTTACCTAAAAATGTGTGCAAATGGACCCCCTACAGCTACCTAAAATGTCAAAATTATATTCCATGTGCTAAAAAAAAATTTTGCAGAAAAACGTAGGGGGTGGTAACCACCCCCCTTGGTATCCCGAGGGTTAAGGCTAGTGCGGGCCCGGGTACTGTGATTACCTACATGTATAGCCATCAGCGCGGGCCAAATTACAGGAACAATAAAACAATTTAATGTACTTCCGAAAATGCGGGACCCTCAAAACTGCAGGCCCGGTGCTGCACCCTTAATGCGGGCCTGATCTCATGACAGTAAACAAATATAGTCAGAAATGCAGGGCCCCTGAAAGCGCGGGGCCCATGGCGGCCGCCTCGTTCACGTTGTCCTAGGGCCGGGCCTGTATGTATGAATTTATGTATCTGGACTTTTATAAAGCGCATTTTTGGAGCCCATGAAAGTGACACGAACATAACCGTCTACGGATCTAAACAGATGCGTCTAAGCATAGTTAGAAAAAAAGTTGCATGTGTATATTGCAGTATTATGTATGTTCATTTGTATAAGAGCGCAATATGCCATACATACATATATATATACATACATATATATATATAAACATATATATATATATATATTAGGGTGGTCCAGAAAAATGAACTTTCTCAGAGTTGCGCTCCACAACCCTCTTTTTGTTCTATGACTGCCCACTATTATTTCTACCAAATTTGACTGCGATTGAAGAGTATTTAGAGGTCGCTCAAGGTCAGGGTTGTTTTCACCATTTAAGCATGAAATCGGTAATCTGCATTGTTGAACAGAAAACAGAATTTGAGTTGAATTAAAACATATATTGCAGCAATTAAAATAAGAGAAGGTTCCACAGTGTTCAATGTTGCTATGGACGCACTAGAACTTTTTACTTATTTTCAATAACACGTTCACTGTCTTCTGTGACCTTCTTCAGCGTGACCTTCGAGCTCTGCAGGGTCAACAGATCTTTTGGATTGATTACATTTGCTGTAACACATAATCAACAGCTCTACTGTTTCACGAGTAGAAGAATGAACTGATTCTGCTCTTCGTTCCTTGTCAGTGACGAATTGTACTGCTGCATAAAAGCAATGGCTCTCTCTTAGTAATAAAATTTTAATATTTCAAGATATACTTCTCTCGTCTTTTGGGGGAATGCCCCTCCTCAATTACTGGAGGCACGTGCCCCGACTGCCCCAGAGTCTCGCCAATGGACACCGTGGAGTACTTTATTGGCATTATTTTTGAATAAACTTAATAGCATTTTAAAAATTTCAAATAGAAATTAAAAAACGAATGACATTTTACTCTTTTAATTGCTAGGTGCCTATATTTTAAATCCTTTTGGGCGTTGTTCCCGTGGTTCAATTTTGTCAGATTTTGGACATGTTATTCAGCAATGGTTCCTTAGCAGGAAACCGTTTAAACAGCTTAAGAAGCAATTCTAACTGTAAATTGCCTGGACTAGTAAAAAAACAGTCAATAATTTCCATTAGGCCGTATGTGGTATTATGAAGAAAATCCTGGGGGCCTTGAGCGACCTCTAAAAGTGCTCCAATCTGCTTCATATTTGGACTAAATCTTACTTAAGTGAGGTAGAACAGATTTAAACTTGTGGAGACTAGTTCTGCTAAAAGTGAATTTTTACCATTGTCTCGTGGACCACCCTAATATATATATATATATATATATATATATATATATATATATATATATATATATGTATGTATATGTATATATATGTATATATATGTGTATATATATGTGTATATATATGTATGTATGGCATATTGCGCTCTTATACAAATGAACATACATAATACTGCAATATATGCATGCAACTTTATATATATATATCTATATATATATATATATACATATATATATATATATGATGCGTTTTGGGAAAAGGGACCATAAGTCTCTCCACAGTTACTGAGAAAACTGGGTTTAAAGCAAGTGTAGGTCAGTTTGGGTGAAAATGAGTTCTGAGCGATTTCGGATACATTGATGTTGCTAGTAAACATTGATAAACGAAAGTTTTCAAAAATCTCAAGTTTTATTCTTCAAATGATGACTTTGTGTGAGGCTTAAAAATAGAATATAAGTCTCGTGTTATTCGTTCTGACTTCTATAATAGTTTCAAGCACATAATACCTATTTAAATGTAGAATAATTTTTACCCAAGAATAATGTGCATGTAGGCCTATACAACACATAACACTGTGATTGAACAGCATTATGAGCTGTGTTTAGTTAATATTTCGTAACGAATTCTATGGTAAAGTTTTGTCAAAATTTCGCATTTTCTTCAGTGAAGGTTCACACTGAAATATCCGAAAACTCTCATTTGCGCATATTCAGTTCTCAATAAGTTTTAAAAAATACCTATGATCAAGATATCAAGTTAATTTTTTCTGCATTTTAATCAGAAATTATCCAGGATTATGAGTCAATCCTTAACTCCATTTGAGACTTATGGTCCCTTTTCTCAAAACGCATCACACACACACACACACACATATATATATATATATATATATATATATATATATATATATATATATATATATATATATATATATATATATATATATATATATATATATATATATATATATATATATATAGTTATATGCATCCTTTACGATGAACGTATGCATGTAATCTTAGGCCTATAAATGATTTTAAGGCGATAATATCGTTTATAGCAATGTTTGAAACAAAGTTGCTAGTAGTGACGTATTGCTATTTCTTCAATCCCAGTGATATTTTACTTCTAAACAAATTCCTAATTCAGTTTTAGTTCAGTTCTGTGCTCATGAATTTAACTTCTGATTCTAATTTTACTTCACATATTTTATTAATTTTACTTGTCGTTCCTATTTTAGTTCTAAAGTAATTTTAGTTCTTACTTAAGTTTTCCAAATAATTATTAATTCAGCGCTGTAAAAAGTATGCAACGCTTGCATAGAGAAGCGCATTAAACATATCCCGAGAAAGAAAAAAAGCTGTTTGAAGTAAAACGAGGGTTGAAACGCAAGTCTAAGTTGCAGCATCATTAGGGCTATTGCAGATAGCTGCTTCGGAGCAGGCACTCTTGAAGAGGCGCTATATAAATTAGCAGTACAAAATAAATAAATAAACACCAATAAATTACTTGGTGATTTGAATTTTGAGTTAATTGTGCTAATCATTTTACAAACGAAGGATTATCTAGTAGCAGCGTAACCAGGTATCGTGTATGGACAGCCATAGGTCTATCCCAAACGCTGTCCATTCGCTGATGGAATTCATTCGAGTCGGTTGTCCAATGGCCATGTGACTATTCGACGTCGAAAACTATCCCCTATTTTCTGGACTTTCAACGACGCTGGCATTTCTGCATTGTCAGACTTACGTTTCACCCTTTGTTTTACTTCAAAGTTTTTTCTTTCTCGAGATAAGTTTGGTACACTTCTCTGTGCAAGCGTGGCATATGACATGCCTTATTTTTTTTATTCGTGTTTATTGACAGCGCTGCATATGACATGCCTCATTTTTGTTGAATATTCGTGTTTATTGATCACTGACAAACCGCAGTAAATTACATTTAAACATGACGGTACAATTATCAAAATATTAATTAACACACGTCTTGGGAGCCTGTTAGGCGCCCGCTCACTTTATTGCATTTATTTTTTTTATTATTTTTATTATTATTATTATTATTATTATTATTAGTAGTAGTAGTAATAATAGTAGTAGTAGCAGCAGCAGCAGCAGCAGTAGTAGTAATAGTAGTAGTAGTAGTAGTAGTAGTAGTAGTAGTAGTAGTAGTAGTAGTAGTAGTAGTAGTAGTAGTAGTAGTAGTAGTAGTAGTCGTAGTAGTAGTAGTAGTAGTAGTAGTAGTAGTAGTAGTAGTAGTAGTAGTAGTAGTAGTAGTAGTTGTAGTTATTAGTTGATTATTATTAGTCGTTGTTGTTGTAGTAGTAGCAGTAATAATAATAATATAAAATAATAATAGTTCCAGTAGTAATAGTAGTCGTAATAGTTATTATTATTAGTAGTAGCAGTAGCAGTAGTAGTAGTAGTAGTAGTAGTAGTAGTAGTAGTAGTAGTAGTAGTAGTAGTAGTAGTAGTAGTAGTAGTAGTAGTAGTAGTAGTAGTAGTAGTAGTAGTAGTAGTAGAAGTAGTAGTAGTAGTAGTAGTAGTAGTAGTAGTAGTAGTAGTAGTAGTAGTAGTAGTAGTAGTAGTAGTAGTAGTAGTAGTAGTAGTAGTAGTAGTAGTAGTAGTAGTAGTAGTAGTAGTAGTAATAATAATAATAATAATAGTAGTAGTACCAGTTGTAGTAGTAGTAGTAGTAGGTATTATAGGTCGTAATGGTATTGGTGGTGGTGGTGGTTGTGGCAGTGGTAGTAGTAGTGGGAGTAATAGAAATAACAATTTCCGCTACATAAATTCGATATTGTATTCCAGGAGGAGTTGCAATGAGTGCTATAATTCGCACCGGAGAAACAAGAAATGGTGGGAATAGGATCCGCTATGGAGAAGCAACAGACGGTTGGCAGACGATTCGCTACGCAGAAGCAGGAAACGGTGTGAATATGACTCGCTATAAAGAAACTGTGTATCACCGGTTCCCACATGTGTGTCACCCGTTGCCTGGTCCTTACCCGTTGCCTGTTCCTTACCCGTTGCCTATGATGCACCAGTTGCCTGGTCCTTACCCGTTGCCTGGTCCTTACCCGTTGCCTGGTCCTTACCCGTTGCCTATGCGGCACCCGTTGCCTCTGTGTTACCCGGGGCCTATGTGGTAGCCGTAGCCTGTGCAGCACCCGTTGCCTGTGCGGCAACTAGTTGCCTGTGCGGTACCCATTGGCTGTGCGCACTTAATGAACTCAACCCTCTAATAGACAAGGTCGTGAAGTACAATTCCCTCAACAACAATTTTGTGATATCAGGTTTTCCTATAGCGACTATATTGTATGTAGTATGTATGAATATTTGTATTCAAATCAATTCAATAATTCAATAAATCTTTATTGGTACTCATGACAAATTGTAACAAGTCATTCACATCAGCTAATTGAACAGCAGTATAGCAAAATATCTTTGACAGGCAAGCTGCAAAGTACACTAATTTGCTAGAGTTAAATACATATTTTTAACTGTTAGTATGCTCAAATGTATATATATGTATGTACATATATATATATATATATATATATATATATATATATATATATATATATATATATATATATATATATATATATATATATATATATATATATATATATATATATATATATATATATATATACAAATATATGCAGGGCCACCGACAGAAATTCCGGGCCCCTAGACATAGTAGTCACGGGCCCCTAAACTATCATTAGGCTTCATGAGAAAAGTTGATTGCGGGCCCGGCCCGGGCCCCAAAAATCGCTGGAAAATCGCCGGGCCCCTGGGCATTTGCCCCCCTTGCCCTCCCCTCTCGGCGGGCCTGAATATATGTATGTATATATTGTTGCATGTGGGCACATGACCTCTTACGTAGATGCTGGTGCTAGCCTAGTCCGTAGGTTGGCGGGAGTCTTATGCCATAGAAGGAGTGGCCTTGTCCATAAATAGGACTGCCGTGTTTATTCTAGAGCTCTTGGTCTTGTGTTGGTCAGACATGCTGGTCTGACGGTAGGAGAGCTCAGTGTATTCTTTTGGTTGACCATGTTGGGTTGACACTAGTGTAGCTCAGTCTGTATCTTAGTTAAGAGAGCTGTAGGTTGACCGCCGGTGGTCTATGTAACGAAAGTTTCTTATTCGACGTGATGACGGTTGGTCGTCGGTTGTGTTTCAACTCCGTGTCTGACGGGTTTGTCGAGCATCCGCTTCTGAATGTCGTGACGAACGGTGCTTTGGCCTCGTGTTCTTCTTGTTGTGTCTTTGTTCGTCTGTTGGTAACTATATCGCATGTTCATTCTATTAAATACTAATTTTTGTTAGAACCTTGGGCGTGCATTCCTTTTGTTACCAGCTTGCTACGAGAGTATAATTGTATGTGATTTTCAATGTGATTATTGGTTTCAATAAACGAATTTGTCATTGTCATTGTCATTGTCATTGTCTTTAGCAGATATCATTCCTTAGGAACACGCCACAATATACATATATATACATTTGTATATATATGTACATATATATAAATGTATATTAGGGTGATTAAAAAACATTTTTTTGAAAGTTAATCTGCATAGTTGTTTATTTTGTTCCTTTTGGGTTCAGATTAAAGTCTGTATAAAAAAATTCAGTATCAAATACATTTTAGAGGTTGCTCAGTGAGCACAAAAGTTCCCATACAATCGCATTCAAGTTACATATTAAGATGATGGCTATATCGCACACAGAATAAAGTTGATTAGCATGAATAGTAGATTCACTAGTAACTAAAAGTAGCCATTTGAAAGTAGATATTCACAACATCTGCTAACTAAAAAATCTAACAATCAGCCAGGAAGTGTTTATTAGTCAATCGTAAATCTGGGTTCCAGTTGTTAGCGCGAACTGCAGCCTTTCCAAGTAGATTTGCCAGAATCTGGCACACGGCATCAGTGATCTTCAACCACCTGCATCAGTTTTGCAGCTCATTTTAATTCTTGGTTACAGACTCATTGAAATGTGATATCAGAGCAATGGAGCACTCAGCAGCATCATTGACCACACAATAACCATGGCAGTATCGACCTGTTGAAATCTCACAGATGAGCTCCAAGTTTCTGGATTATTAGACATGATGAAGCCTGTATCAAAGCCAAGAGAACGCATGGTACAGACTGAAGATGGATTAACAAGCTCATTCAGCTCCTCGTTGCATAGATCCATACTAGGATCTATTTTAGTGCCTCCGACTCTTCAGTCTTTGCCATGTTGACACATGCCAACAATAATTTAGCAATCAAATCCAATGATGCTTTTTCAGAAAGAAAGCCAAAGGAACAGTTCAGGTCCTATTTACCACAGATTATTGTAATTTTTTGGCATCCTCAGACACAACTTTGTTAATTGATGTATACTGCCCCTAGGCGCCGACTTTCACTTTTGTCTATGGGTGCCTGGGTCCCAGTGCATACCTTAAGATAATTCTCTCCTAAAATGTTGACGACCATTTTTAGGAATTCATCCCCCCCAAAAATGTGACGACCTTTTTTAGGAATTAGGAATTCAGCCCCAAAAATGTGACGACCTTTCTTTAGGAAAATCCCACAAATTTCTGTTGTAGTTGTACTTCTCAAGTTGTAAGATTAGTTAGTTGTAAAAGAAAATTGAATTTAAGGTCCCGAATTCTTCTGGGTGCCAGGCACCCACTGAACTTTCTCTCTGGGTGCATTGGCATCCAAGGCCCCCAAGAAGTCGGCGCCTATGATACTGCCTGATCTGCTTGTACAATTGGAAGTCATTAATTGGTGCATCAGATGCCAACGAACAAGTTATCCATGCTCTCACGTATATATATGACTTGCAAATAAACAGAATTCAATTCTATTTATTTCCAAGAGGCTGTCATTTGAAATTGATCTCTAAAAAGATACTTCTAGAAGCAATAACTAACCTTAGCCATCCATCTGACCATATGATATGCATCTGGCTGTCTGAAACGATGCATCCCAAGATTTTACCCCAATACAATTAGATCATTGCATTCGAGGGTCTCATCAATGGCATATACATTGCTTTCTCCATGGGGGACCATATCTCGAATATCAGGTCGTTGACCAACCAGTAAACATTAATAGATTACAGTAAAAGTTTGCTGTATTGTTCAGGACAACCAAAGGAACAAAATAATCTACTATGTCAGCCAATCAGGAACAAAATTTTTTTCCCATGGTGGCCTGAATCACCCTAATGTATATATATGTATGTATGTATGCATGTATGTATGTATGTATGTATGTATGTATGTATGTATGTATGTATGTATGTATGTATGTATGTATGCATGCATGCATGCATGCATGCATGCATGCATGCATGCATGCATGCATGCATGCATGTATGTATGTATGTATGTATGTATGTATGTATGTATGTATGTATGTATGTATGTATGTATGTATGTATGTATGCATGCATGCATGCATGCATGCATGCATGCATGTATATGTATGTATGTATGTATGTATGTATGTATGTATGTATGTATGTATGTATGTATGTATGTATGTATGTATGTATGTATGTAATAAATTTAAATCTATTCAGCTTCGAGCTGACAAAATTATTACACTTAGGAGTTCTGTAACAGTAGTAATAATCTTAAGAGAAACTGGAGCCACATCCTTTCTGCATTTGTACTAGCGAGTAATGAATGATTCGGTGATCAATTTCTTAAATTCAGATGGGATTAGGATTGAGGATCCAGAAGAGATAGCTAATAAATTTAACAAATATTTTACAGAAACTGATCAGATTTTGTCTAAACAAATTATGTGATCAGATATCCCCATTTGAAGATTGTTTAAGCCCTCCGGTTACCAACTCTTTTGGTCTCGCAGAAACAACTCCGGATAAAATCATTAAACTATCGTGTATCTCAGAGTAAGGGACAATGGCGTTCCGAAGTGGGGCATAGGGGGCGAGTTGCCCCGGGCGGCACTTTTGCAGGGGCGACAAAATAGGGTTGATGAAAAATAAAAAAGACTGAATTTTGTATTAAAACAATGAAAACGAGATAAAGAAAGAAATAAAAAGAAAGAAAGATAGAAATAGTCACTTTGGTCAAGTCGGCTTGGCTTCCGTTGATCGTTAGGGGCGGCATCACTCTCTGCGCTAAACACTAAACAGAAAAGGAAGCGGAATCGCATTTATCTAGTGAAGTAACGGACTACAAACAGCACAGTCTTCTTTTGAGCATAATTATTCTTGTTATGCCGCCCTTCATAATCATAGTAAGTATTTCTATATAAATATACACGCCTATATTACATTGTATAGGTGTCTAAACGAATTATTGACGCAGAATAAAATTTAATAACAAATTACCAATATCACCATCACAGTCTTTAACCATTTTGTTTAATCCTCTCATTAAAATTAATTTTAAAATTGGAATGGTTTTGACATAAATTGACTGCATAATTTTGTCATTTGAAATCACCACTTTCCTTTTAACAGAGTTTAGTAAAACTATTAAGTTATGGACTGTGAAGTGGGGATACGCAGAGGATCTCTCAATTCTTACCATTGCACTACGCGTATTTTTAACAATGTGTCTCAGTATTGCTAGCTGTGACAGAAGATTTTTCAAAACAGAAACTGTTAATAGCATAATGATAATATGGTAATTGTTACATAAAATATTATGTATGTACTGCAACAGTGTACACATCATTGCGACAGTCGCAAGTCATGCAATAAAATGTTTTATTATCTAATAGATTTCAGTAAGTTTGAAATGTATAGCTAAAACGGATAATAACAAACTACAGTGAAAGTGAAAAATCCAGAAAGGCTGTAAACTGCATAAAATAAAATTGAATATGTAATACGATCGTCATGCAATATCTTAGAGAAAATAGCATTATAGAAAATTAAGTGGTCAAGGGCGGCATTTTGACCCTCGCTCCGGGCGGCATTTCAGCTCCGTACGCCACTGGTAAGGGAGTCGACGGCATAGACCAATTTGTCGCTTCTCTATAATAAACAGTGATGGGCAATAGTTAACAAATAAGTTGCTAACTTTTAGTTTAATTAAAATTTTTTAGTTAAGGATGAAGTTCAACTAAAATGAAATAGTTTAGCTAAAACTAAAGTTTAACTGAAAAAATTTAGTTGCTAACTAAACAGTTTAACTAAAAAAATCAGCAATTTGCAACTATTTTTTTTCCACAATGAACATTGAACACTCTCAACAAAAAACCATTTTAACACTGCATGGTTTTAGCATTAACAGCCTGTGTTCTCAAATTCATACACTACTTACAGTACGCCTGTAACTGTATGCTAGAACAGTACACATTGCATTGTTTGAAAGTGAAATTGTCATTGATGCTTTGCATTATTACAGTTCACTTAACCTCTGTTATTGTGAAAATGTTTGTCGTAAAAATTTGAAAAAAGTTGGAAAAAGTTTAACTACTTCTTTTTAGTTTAGTTAACTAATCTCCAAAATCAGTTGCCAACTTTAGTTAAACAATTTTTTTAGTTGGAAAATAGTTTTAGTTTAACTAAAAAAAATATTTTAGTGCCCATCACTGATAATAAATATTGCTAGACCATTGTCCCAGATAGTCAACTCTTCTTTTAATACTGGTATATTCCCTAATGCTCTAAAAATTGCAAAAGTTGTCCCAACTTTCAAAAACAGTGTAGAGAGACCGTTTCGATAATGCAGTAATTCAGAAGGTTCCAGCAAACAATGAGCTGCAGTTATGGTTCACAAAAGTACTCTATGTATTGGTTCATCCAATGTCTTTCGGTTATATATTGTAGCATGTAAGGATTGTCGCTCTGTCCCGGGCACATGAACCCTAGTAGCTTAGCTATGGCATTGGCGACTATCCTATTTCGTCTTCCTTGTGACTATGTAAACAAATCCCTTTTCATGTGTGTCAGTGTTACTTGGATATTGATTTGTGATGAGTTCTGAAGTCAGTATTTACTATAGCCAATACCCTTTCTTGTTACCAATCTTATACGTACTTTAATTCGTCTCTTCTTCGTCAAGTTCTCTGCCCTCGGTAGATTCGAACGTCCAATCGCTTGGACTTTGAGAGCTAGCGAGGCATCATCTCCACCTCCTCCTCTCGATGATGGGTTTTCTCCTTCAGTATTTACTGTACCATCCACCACCATCCAGTCCAGAAGGATCCTTCTACGTATTCCTCTGTTGTCATCTCCTTCCATTCTTCTCTCCTTGATAGTTCTAATTGGGGAATCCCCTCTCCTCTCAATCCATTTCCTCTCTCTTCTTCGTTTTGATCATCTTGAAATTTCAAATTATCGTAATCGTAATCTCCAATTTTCTAAAGCGCCACTGTAAAGCTAAGCGCAGAGCACCAGCTTATTCACGAGCGCTGCGTCGTATCCGAGGGGTTGTCCAGGAATCGATTTCCGTTGGTGGTCCGAGTCCGGTTGCCAGAGAGACCAGAGAGAGGCAGAGCAGCTGTTACGGTGGGTTTCGTTGAGGACGAGATAGTTTGGAAGGCAGAGAATCGGATGGATTTGGATTGGAAATCTTGAAGAGGTGAGTTTTCAGTTTGGAGTGGAAAGCCTGTGGGGGTGATGAGTAGAGGAGCCCGAGGTAGATGACGATGAGTGAGTGGCGGTATTGGAGGAGGAACTGAGAAATGCAAAATTCGGGGGGAAGTTCGTTCCAGAGTTGAGGTGCAGTGTGGGATATGGATCGGTTGGAGAACTTCAGGCGAATAGTGACTGGGGGACGGGAAAGAGTGAGATATAAGGATGAACGGGTAGACCGGGGTGGCTGGATAGTGAAGAGTTCGCGAAGGTACTTTGGCTGGGAGTATTGTAGTGTGTTGTAAGTTAACGACAGGATTTTGAAGTGGATGCGCTCAGGGATTTTCAGCCAGTGGAGTGATCTAAGAACAGGAGTGATATGGTGATGCTTAGGTGTCCTGGTGACGGCTCGGGCGAGAGAATTTTGGATGAGCTGTTGACGCTTAATTTGGGTGGATTCGAGGTTAAGGAAAATGGAATTGCAGTAATCAAGCTTAGAATGGACAATGGAGGTAGCGATAGTGGATGCAGTTTTAAAGTCAAGCATGGGTCGGATGCGACAGAGGTCACGAATATACATGAAGCAGGTGCGCGAGAGGTTGGTGATGTGATTAGAGAAGGATAAATGTGGATCAAAGTGACGTCAAGATTGTGCACAGATGAGTCGGAGGTGAAAGTGAGAGATGAAGAGCTGGTGGGTAAGTTTATGGAAGGGTCAGGGATTTTCTTGTTCTGATATGGGAGGCGAGGGATAATAAATTCAATTATGACAGGGTTGAGGCAGATTATGTTAGAGGACATCCATTTAGAGATTAGGTTGACCACATCGAGTAGTTGAGCAATGGAGGTGGAGAAAGAGCTAGACGAGAAGGATACGAAGAGTTGGGTGTCGTCTGCACACAGATGGTGGTCAACAGAAGAGGATTTTATGAGATGGCTCAGGGTTGTAGTGTAGAGGATGAAGAGAAGTGGACCTAGGACGGAGCCTTGAGGGTGGAGGGGTTGTGACGAGTGGATGGAGGCTTTAACAGAGAAACAGCGTGAAGACCAGTTAGACTGGAACTAGAGTAGAGCAGTGTCAGAGACGCCAAACAAAGAGGACAGCCGCAGGAGAAGTAGTTCGTGATCTATGGTGTCAAAAGCGGCAGAGATGTCGAAGAGTCTGAGACAGGAGACTTGTTGATGACTTTCAGCAAAGACCAGTTTATTATACAGAGAGAAGAGGAGAGTTTCTGTGGAGTGGTGTTTAGTAAAACCAAATTGGTGGGGGTTGAGGAGTGAGTTACAAGAAAGGTAGTCATTCATCCGGGCAAGGACAATGCGTTGGGATAGTTTAGGCAACGAGGAAAGATTGGAGATGGGACGATAGTTTGAGAGGTTTCCTTGTCGAGATTAGCTTTTTTGAGGAGGGGGTGACAAGAGAATGCTTAAAGGCGGTGGGGGAAGCAACCAGTAGAGAGAGATTTTATTATTTTTTTGATGACAGGAACCAGAAAAGAGGCACAATCTTTGAGAAGAGAGGTGGAATAGGGTCGAGTTCACATTGTTTGTTAGGGAGAGAATTTAGCAGGCGTGACACTTCTGATTCAGAGGTTGGGAGAAGAGTTAGGAGCAGGGCTTTTTTTCAGCCGGAACGAGCCGGAACGGCGTTCCGGCACCTTTTTCAGCTACTAAAAAATAATTTATTTATTTTAATAATAAAAACAATAATTTAGTTATTTTAATTTAATTTAAGTGTTTTTGAACTGTTTTCAGTGTTTATTGAGACCCCTCACAGCCCCCAACCACGTTTTTCTCGTGATTTTAGTCCGCCCATAATTGTTGCGTTCCGGAACCTATTGTTCCGTTCCGGAACCTTTTTTTCTAGAAAAAAGCACTGGTTAGGAGAGAAGACTGAGAGGCAGTTGGAGCGGGATTAACATGATGCACTGATTCGGTGCTAGAGGAAGACCCATTTGCCGCTGTTTGTCCGTATGTGGTAACAAGCAGCTCCAAGCCATTGTTCGCTTTAAATTAATTGTCTTTAATAAAATTTATAAACCTTAATTTCTACAAGGTCACAGATAGACCCCAAATGGCATAGTTTGGGCACGTTACATCAACCGCTCTCAATATCCAAGTACGTACTCTTTCTCTGCGTCTTTGAAATTGTACTGCTGCTTCCTATAATTGTGATAGGAATTTTTTTAAAGAAATGATATCTTTCTGAGAGTGTTTTTCAACCTTCTGTGCACCTCAGATTCAGCCCAGTGCCTCGACTTAAAATTGCGCGCTGGAGTTGTACTTTACTACAGCTGATAATTTTCCAGAGTGTATGCAGCTGTCCCAATACTTTAGACTGTTTAATGTCCTGCAGTATATACATGTATAGCCTGATAGATAAACGTTTTGCACATAAATTTATCTCTTTTCAGTTCATCCAGACTACGATGTACGCATAGAGCGGTCGATTCCAACAGCTTCAGTTCGACAGTTGTCATTTCGAAGTCTCCTTTCATCAGCTTTTCCTGAAATGGAGATCGAGCCAAGTCCAAGAAACTGAGACAAAATAGAACTGTAGTTTTATAATACAAGTAGGCTTTCTTAATGAACTTTTTTCCGATGATTCGACATTTGTAAATGTAATAATTAAACTGATCTAATTCAAAGACTGAAAGGAAGGTCTCGTCAAAGCAGACACTATAATGTCTCTAGAAGAAGAGTTCTCACATATTATCTTATATTTAGAAATTTATAAAGCGCCTCTCGCAGAATAACTATTCCCCGAGGCTTCTGTGCTACTCAGCACAGAAGCCCCGGGGAAACAGAAATGCCTTTAGTGAACGCGAGACCGATGAGGGAAAGCCAGTTATTAGTTTGGCCCTGAGCAGAGGGGAAGGTCATTCCAGATCGTGGAACTGACTACAGCAAACGCCCGGTGCTGGGCCAAGGCAGTTCTAGCTCTGAAACAAAAAGATCAAGCCGATTTACAGAGCGCAATGAGCGAGAAGAAGATGCAGATAGCGGCTTTCGCAGATAATTCGAGAGATATTTGGGGGCAGTACCCTGCAGAGAATTAGAGACAAGGAGGAGTATCTTATAACGGATGCGCGCGGCAATAGGGAGCCAGTGCAGGACATCAAGCATGTAAGCAGAGATGTGGGCAAAGCGGGGGAGGGACGAGCAATGAATCTAGGAGAAGCATTTAGAACAGATTGAAGGGGTAGAGACGCTGCTTAGGGAGACCCATGAGGAGCGAGTTACAGTAGTCCAAGCATGAGCAGACAAATGCGTGAACTATGGTGGTAAAGACAGAAGGTGCGTCTCATGGCCCTCAGACGCCTCCGCTGAAAGACGTAGGAGCGAGTCGTGTTTGAAGATTGTAGGACATTATCCACCCGGACAAACCCCCCCGGGATAGGACATAACCCCCCAGGCTAGGTTATATTCGATTCTAGGACGTTTGGTCAACGGACGATTGGTCAAGCGGACTGTTCGTCAAGGGGACTGTTGATCAAGGGTCCTTTCGTCAAGAGGACGGTTGATCAGAAATTTTAATTTTAGATATTGTAGACGCTTTTAAAATATGTCAGTTCTCTAATCATTACAAACAACTGCACTGGCACAGATATACGATAACCCTTTGAAATCGACCCAGGAAATTGGTACCAAGAAATATCGTGACTTGGTCGGAAAAGAGCGATAAAGGGGGATTGAGCGAACGTGCTAATATATCTTCGTGCAATTGCACATTTGTCTCACAATTAGATACCTTCGTGTTTTAACTATTTGACTACATTTGATACAAAAACTACTATATTAAAGTGTATTATTTTGAGGAATAACAATGCCTATAACCTCATTGATTGCTTAATAAACTATAAACCTTATAACCTCATTGATTGCTTTATAAACTATGAACCTCATAACCTTATTGATTGCTTTATAAACTATGAACTTTATAAAACGTCACCTGTTTATACAAATATTTCTTGAATGTTTTATAACGGACGAGTGGTCAACGGACGATTTTTTTATCAACCGTCCTCTTGACGAAAGGACCCTTGATCAACAGTCCCCTTGACGAACAGTCCGCTTGACCAATCGTCCATTGATCAATCGTCCGTGATCAACCGTCCGTTGACCAAACGTCCGCATACCGTTATATTCACCCACTGGCGCAAACTTATCCAAAATATTAGGAGGGGCCATTTGGTTATTAATTCTACACTTTTGCATTGGATGTACAGTGAAAACTCAATTATTGGGGGGCACCTGTCCCGGCTGCCCCCCCCCCACCCACCCCCGGAGTATACGCCTATGTATTCACTTCAGCCTCAGCCGGAATATATTTTCATCTTTTTAATAAGAAGAATATATTTACAATTTGTTTAAATCTAACAAATAGCCTAATAGTACAAATTACAAATTAATAGAAGAGTTCATTAGACTACTAGGCGACATTAAAAAGTCGTAACTTTATAGACTTTACACTATAGTGGTAGAAAGGATGTCTAAAACTGTAAGAAATCTAAAGGCGAATATTATGCCCAAGGCCGTGCTGCGTTTCTTCGATGGATTTCCTTCCATCGCTCCAATCTTGGCACAGCTGCAGCAGACGGGCCTGTAGCTGCTTGGCGCTGCGTCTGACAAGCTCTCTGGGCGGCTGATCTAGCAAATCCTGACATTAACAAGTCTTTAGTTAAGAACTAGGCGACATTAAAAAGTCTTAACTTTATTCCTAACTGAAACTAGCAAGGAGTGCAGCAGACGGGCGACATTAAAAAGTCTTAACTTTATAGAACTGAATGACACTAACAAGTCTTTAGTCTATACTACCTGACACTAGGAGCAAAACATCGGGCAATTCAGGTTTATCAATTAAATGTAGAAATAGGTTATTTGCACAGGTGGGTTGTCCGGGGGATTATGTCCTACCGGAAATCGGGGGATTTTGTCCGGGGGATTATGTCCGAAGGGATTATGTCCGGGGGGATTATGTCCGGGGGATTATGTCCGTACACCTGTTGGTGTACGGACATATGCAGAGATATGCTCTGCGAATGTCAGGGAGAAGTCGAGTGTGACGCACAAGTCGCGGACGGTGGAAGAGTAGGTGTAAGCAGGGAATTTGTCTGTCAGCAATAGAAAGTCGAGTTTAGCAAGCTGCTGCCTAGTCCCAAACCAGATCAGTTGAGTCTTAGCAGTGTATATATCTATTTATATATATTGATATAAAACAATACAGCTGTAATTTGATAACGTCCTCCCAATAAAGGACAGAAGTGCACCTCAAACCAGACAGAGATAAAACAACCGTAAAACTTGAAGAGTCGAGTTTCAATTTAGAGCGAGAGGGTCTCGGTATGAGAGTTATAAATGAACGCCGGTGTCGCGTCACAGACTATCCGTTCTAAAACTACCCGGGGGAGGAACAAATTTATTCCCCCGGATGGAATATACCAATATAATTTGTTTATAGAGTCAAGTTTTAATATATTCAAACTAGATAAACAGCATTCTGTATTTTCTATACCATAAAGGTATATATCTATTTATATCTGTTGATATAAAACATTACAGCTGTAATTGATAATGTCCTCCCAATAAAGTACTGAAGTGCACCTCAAACCAGACAGAGATAAAACAACCGTAAAGAAACTTGAAGAGTCGAGTTTCAATTTAGAGCGAGAGGGTCTCGGTAGGAGAGTTGCAAACATGAAGACGGGGAGACTAGCAACTATAAATGAACGCCGGTGTCGCATGACAGACTATTCGTCCTAAAACTATCCGGGGGATGAATTAATTTCCCCCCCAGATGGAATCTACCGGTATAGAGTATCCGAAGGGATAAACCATTTATATCCCCATCGTGTAAAATCATCCCCCGGCGGATAAAAATTCACAGGTATAAGGTATTGTTGAAAAATGCGTATAATTGATAAATCTGTGCTGTAATCAAAATCCAAAAGCAAGTGGCTCTAGGTGTTGTAAGCAATGTTCAGCGCAAATCAAATAGGATGGCATGTACTTAGTACATGAGGATTGCCAGTTTGAAATAAGTTTCCCCAGCACTAAAATAATGTCTTCTCGTTTCTTTTCAGCTTCCCTCACAAATTTAATGTCATTGTTGTAACGTATAGCTCACGATTACTAAATAGCTTAACAGCAAAGCTAGAAAATCCATATGCATGAAATTAAAATAAACTTTAAAACAAGTGTGATGTACGTCTGAAAGAATAAAGTCTCCCGTGGAGAGAGTATTTCAACGGTGGATGAAATATTTTCTGCCCAAATACTATGTTTTAGATTATAGTCTCCGGGGACGAATTTTAATTCTGAAACATCCTCCCGTGGGAGAATCTGTCAAGAAATAGATTCTCCGGGGGAGATTTTATGGGGAGATTCTGCTGCGGGGTATCGGCTTCTGACTTCATGAAGCCATTGTTTTTCTATAAAAGTGATCAGTTGAAACGAACTATGTAACTAGTTTTAAACCCGCCAACACATGACTCCGTATCTCATAACCATAAATAACAACACATTACATGGCAACAGAGGTGAGAGAGGTGGGAGACAGCGTTTAAAGTATATTACAACGCCTCTCTCTGTTTCTGTATCTATCTCTGTCTCGCTCTCTTCTCTGTTTCCTCTCTCATTTCTCTATCTCGCACAAAATTGTTCTGTTTCAAGAAGAGGGCTTAGGCAAGCTGTAAACCCAAACATGATTTAATGAAGCAGTCTTAATCATGAAAGCAACAGATTGCTGGTAAAAGAACCACCAATAAATGTAGCCGAGGCAGAAACTGTTAACACATACATATAAATAAGCATGTAGAGTTTCGGCCGAACGCATTGAAATGCAGAAGTTTGAGAGACAGAGACAAATACAGTGATAGAGGGAGAGACAGAGGGACAGAAAGGGATGAGCAATAGGGTGGAGTGAAAAAATGATTTTTAAATAAATGAATTCTAATAGTGGGCAAAAGATGCAACTTAGGCAGAGTAACAAACACACCAAATATTTTAAATTTCAAATGGCATCTTCTGCCCTCTACCGTCGATGCAATATTTCAACGTGATTAACCTAATATCACAATGGATGTCATCCAATCTCCTCTGCCTTAACCTTTCCAAAACAGAATTCATAATCCTAGGCTTTCCTGATCATATCAAGAAAAGCCCTAACCCTTCCATACACCCATCGACTAACTCATGGCTTCTTAACTTTCACATCGGACCCCCCCACCCCGTCCATTACTTGTGATCCACACCTCTCCTTCCCTAACCACATCTCCAACCTCTCGCGCTCTTGCCTCAGGCACATTTGTGACCTTCGTCGCATCCGGCTCAAGATCGACCTTAAAACTGCCTCTACCATTGTTACCTCTATTGTTCATTGATTACAGCAATTCCCTCTTCCTCAACCATGAATCAACCCAAATCAAGCGTCTGCAACTTATCCAAAAGTCACTAGCCAGGGCTGTCACGAGAATGCCCAAACATCATCATATTACTCTCATCCTCAAATCACAGCATTGGCTAAAAATCCCAGAGTGAATCCACTTCAAAGTCCTATCACTAACCTATAACCAGGGCTTTTTTTCAGCCGGAACGCGCCGGTACGGCGTTCCGGCACCTTTTTCAGCTCCTAAAAAATAATTTATTTATTTTAATAATTAAAACGATAATTTAGTTATTTTAATTTATTCCTAAGTTAAATGTTTTTGAACTGTTTTCAGTGTTTATTGACACCCCTCCAAACCCCCAATCCCGTTTTTCTCGTGATTTTAGCCCGCCCATAATTGTTGCGTTCCGGCACCTATTGTTCCGTTCCGGAACCTTTTTTTCTAGAAAAAAAGCACTGCCTATAACTGCCTACAATATATCCAGCCCAAGTACCTCTTTGGTCTCTTCACCATCCAGGCAACCCGCTCCACCCGATCCTCCTCCTATTTCAGTCTTTCTCGATCTCCGGTCACTACTCTTCTCAAGTTCTCCAACCGAGCCATATCCAACACAGCACCACGCCTCTGGAACGATATCCTCTTGAATTCCGCAGATTCTTGGTTCCTCCATCATCATTCCAACCCGTCCTCCATCCTTCTCCTCATGTTCCTCTATCCATCTCCGGGCTTTCCACTCCAAACTGAAGTCTCACCTTTTCAAGTAGGGCCTACTCCTACCCTGACTCGTTTGATCCTCTGCCTTCCAATTCTCCTCGCCCTAAATGACACCCACCGTCACAGCTGCTCTGCGTCCTCTCTTGATCTGCCCCCCCCACCGAAACCAGACTCGGACCTCTTTTGGATTATGTGGAAAACCCCCTCAACAATCAAAGTCGTAATACTATGCTGGCGCATCCTGCTTGAACAGAGCTTTGGTACTTCTTTCGTTCTCTCCTAATTTTCTTCCTTTCGGTAACGTCGCTGCATTCATTAGGCGTTACAATCATAGGCGTAATTTGTCGGGGGAACGAGGGGTAACCGTACCCCACCCACTCTTTGGGCTGGGGCACCGTAGCCCCCACTTTATGCACAATGCCAATCAATATTTTATTATTTTGCCTTCCCAGAGATCGCAGTCAACGTCTTGCTTCCTGTATGTAAGAAATTTGTACCCCCACCTTTTTAGACCAAAGTTACGCCCCTGGTTACAATTATATAATCCTTTAACAAACCAGAGGCGATTTCTGCAACTGATTTGAACGTGTATTTCATGAATTGTAACCGTTCGAAGACAGTCAGTTGAAGAAAAAGAAAAATAATGCACCACATTGACGTTATTCAAAGAATTTTATATGGTAAATATAGAACATGGAGAAAAAGGTCAACGCATGTGAAATGTGGATATGGAGAAAGATGTTGAGAATATCATGGACAGAGAAAAGGACGAACGAATCAATACGAGTGGAGATTGGTGTCGAGAATGAAGAGTCATTAAAATAAAAGGCGACAAGATTGAAGCTAGGATTCTTTGGTCATGTTATGTGATCTGATGGGCTAGAAAAGGAAATGATGTTGGCTTGTGGTGAGGGGAAAAAAGACGGGGTCGACCAAGGAAGAAATGGATGGATGAGATTCACGATGTAACTGGCATGAATTTGGAAGAACTAAGGGACCTGACTTCGAATAGGAAGCAATGGAAAATGTGTATCATGATGATCGCTAGAGCTCCAGGAGTTGACAGCACAAGGTGACAAGTTGAAATATAAAATCGTCGGTAGAGGGCAGAAGACTCAAAGCAAAATCAACAATATTTTGAGCACTATTTACACTCACATGCTGGCAACTTTCCATCGCTATTAGAAAATGTTTGCTTTAAAAAATTTTTTGGGGCCATTTTCACTCCACCCTAATGAGCAAAGACAGAGACTTGGGCTGTGTAAGCTTTGTCGGAACGCCCACGCACAGCTCACAAGTGTGGTCATTAAATCGACTGGACTGTTGCCTGTTGTGTGCAAGGACAACAGAAGTTGACGGGACCCTGGTGTTTCTGTTAGTAGACCCACGATTGCCTCTTGAAACAGTACTTAAACGCCCATGTCAATGTCTCTACAACGGAGTTGAGACGAGGAAGTTGAGCTGATTGTACTGGACTTTCGTGATTGTACAACTCTACAACCTAGTGTTCGTTTCTGTGATCGGTCGACTAGCCAGACGCATCCTTTGGACAAGTACTATAACAGGTATTGTATGCATTTATACAGAGTTAAAAATGTTTGGCACACGACACACCTAAACTTTTAACCAAATTTGGCGACGCTCCATGCAATCGTCATTTGTGCATAGTATTTCAAATGTTAAAGTTAAAATAGTTATTCATGTAAAATTTTAAATTGTTAATATTTCTAACGAATGTAACTGATCATATTGAATCCTTTCTGGTTTCAACGTTAACTTAGTAACAGTTGATACGATTGTTGCTCCTGGATTTCTCTTTGGATCAGATTAAAACGAGGATCCACAGTTTTTGTAAATGCAATACGTGAGAGGGCTCCTGGGTCCAGTTTGTTTCGTTTTTTTTCTTCTTTAGGTTGATCATGAAATGAAACCAACTCTTTGACTGTTTATCTCTCCAGTGTTTTGTAATCTTCTCCTTTGTATGTCTTATCCCAGAATTGAGTTCTTGACCATTGCTTGTACATATCCTTCATTCTAGATTCCAGCGCTCGTGAATAGGCCTAGGCTAGTGCCCTGCGCTTGGTCTTCTAGTGGTGCTTTAGATTTTAGAAGTTTGGAGATGTGTTTTTTTCATGTTTTTTTGGTTGTTTTGCTAAAACCAGCATTTGCAGCAGCATCGTTTTTGTAATCACTACTGTTGGTGCTAGAATCCGTCTCATTTCTACCAAAATCTGATTTCGCATTATCAGTTTTCGTTTTATTGTCATAAATTTATCCATTTCGAGTACATAAATATATATTCACGCATATATAAATGCGCAATTTGCGTACATATAAGTATAATTATACATCATTTAAGGTATGTAAGCCTATGCATATGATGTTATAAATTTTATATTCATAGGCCTATGTATGTGCATATGATATTAAGGTAAGAATATCGTTTATAGCAATGTTTGAAACAAAGTTGCCAGTAGGCATGTACTGCTATTTCCTCAAGCCCAACTTTTATCCTGAAAATATTTTAAGGTCCAGTGTTAAAAACAGTAACAAGGCAAATAAATCCTGAAGTTGAACCGTGTACCATGAAGAAATTTAGTCCTACATTCGTGAGAAAAAGACCGGGATTCTAAGCCCCAGATGCTCTCTTGCCATTTCAACATCTAAAAATAGTATCTGTAATCAATAATACATGTATATTGACATTAACCACCATATATCTCCATAGTCCTATTCCTATACATTTACGAGCATAAACTAACATAATGTATGCAGGACAATATATTTTAAAACTTATCCTTCCAGATAGCATATCTACCATAGGCTGCCTCTCTGTCTTACTTGACTGCTCATCTTGATATTGAACTGATTGCGGCTTGGTTTTGGTGTGCCATCGGCATGGGTGTCTGCAGGAATTATTGAGAGGGACAAAAGTTTTGTAGGGGGCAAATTTCTTTGAGGGGGCAAAATGACGTTTTCGTGTAGAAAAAAATTTGCATAGAAAAAAATAATGATCAAGGACTTTACTAAATAATTAAGTGTGTTTTCGCAATGAAAATCGTGTTGGGACTATTGTAATAATCATAATAATCAAACATTTTCATTTTTTAAGTATTCGCAAAATCTAGGGGAGGGCAAATGCCCCCTTATCCCCCTCCGGACGCCCATAGCTTTCGGTTGATGCTTTGTGCATGAGACGCCGGCGCGATAGAACTTACTAATAAATGTTAATTTTATCTGCGTAAAAGCAGATGTAATGTGTAGGCGTTTATACTGTCTTCAGAGTTTATAACTAAATATAGTCATTAACAACTACCCTCAATGGCTCATATTATTATACGAGCGTATAGTTATCCCACTGACGTATGCAGCTTTAAACTCGAGTGAAGCCTCGCGTGGGTAGTAAATTATAGGCCTAACCGATTTTTGGCTGTAGGCATTTCGAATGATAAAAGTAAGGTAGGAAGTTGGTTGCAATTTATTACCGCTGAAATATGCACCTGGAGATTTATATGACACCTCTCATGAACCACTCTAAGGTTAGGCGCAAATGTAACCAATGACTGGATTTAAATTGTGGCTTCGAGTTTACAAAAACCTTCAACTCTGGCCAGCCACGGTAGGCTACATAAAATCAGTCCTTAAATATTATCCTCATGATTATCAACATAATTGTCGTCGTCGTCATCATCAACAACACCAAAACACTTCAACAAACATCAACAAACACTTCTGCGTGTGTAATGCCCAGATTGTTCTATATTCGACGAGGTCATCTGATTATCTTTCTCTGGTCATGCCTAAAATAAAAACTGTTCTTCGTGAACGAGATTTCTCGGTTTCTGGACCTGCTTTTTGGAACTCTCTCCCTGGTTGGGGTCATCCATAAAGGACGTCCCAAAATATGACCTACTTTGGACACCTCCCTTCCCCTTGTCTGCATTTGTCTGGATCTGACCTTACCCCCTCCCTCCCCCTTTGCGGACGTCTTTCACGCCAAAGCCAATTTTATGTCATCATCTATCTTTTTACAATGTTGCTGTGCACGATAAAGTGACAGTTACAGGTTTCATGTCAGGACGTGCAAGTAATAAAAGCCTCTTTAAAGTCGCAGTTTATATCGTGCTTGAGGTCTTAGGCAAACACCTCACTGACATTCTCGTCTTTGGGGGAAGGTTGAAACAAGGCGATGTTAAAAAAACTATCAAATTTTTAAAACTTACATGCGGGTGGTCATCAACCTCTCCCCGTTCTCCGCATTTGTATTTGTTCTGTTCAGTCGCTGTTCTTCGTTCTTTTCAGTGTAATTTCTTCCTGAACTGTGACTTACCTTTCTCAAATTGCTTATCCTGAAGAGGCAGTCTCTCTATCTTAGACAAACATGATTATTACTTTTGAGGATTGAACTTATTACGAGCTGGTTTTGGTGCGCCAGTAGTTGAAGCATTGTGTATTAGCCATCGGCGCGATAGAAGTTAGTAATTACAATCACAAGTAGACTACCGTGCACAGCGATTCCATTAACTTACATCACATTTCTCACATTATTACATATCATCGCCTTTCTCAGTTTGGGTACTCCACCACTGGTTGTGTCTCTGTTTCGGCAGACGGACTTTCTGGGTAGGCATATTGCCCTGACTGCGGCTGAATTGTGATTCGCCATCGGTTGATGCCTCATGCATCGTCTGCACAGGATTATTGTTATTAATATCATCATTACCGTTATTATTATTGTTATTAGTAGTAGTAGTAGTAGTAGTATTAATAGTAGTAGTAGTAGTAGTAGTAGTAGTAGTAGTAGTAGTAGTAGTAGTAGTAGTAGTAGTGGTAGTAGTAGTAGTAGTAGTAGTAGTAGTAGTAGTAGTAGTAGTAGTAGTAGTAGTAGTAGTAGTAGTACCAGTAGTAGTAGTAGTAGTAGTAGTAGTAGTAGTAGTAGTAGTAGTAGTAGTAGTAGCAGCAGCAGCAGCAGCAGCAGCAGCAGCAGCAGCAGCAGCAGCAGTAGTACCAGTTGTAGTAGCACTGGATACTAGGTAATATAGGTAGTTGTGGTGGTGGTGGTGGTTGTAGTAGTGGTGGTAATAGTAGTAGTAGTAATGGAAATAAAAATTTCCGCTATATAAATTCGATGTTGTATTCCAGGAGAAGTTGCAATGAGTACTACAATTTGCTACGAAGAAACCAGTAGAGATGGTGCGAAGACGGTTCGCTATGAAGTAACGAAAGATGGTGTGAAGACGGTTCGCTATGCTCAGGGCTGTACAAACCCTGAGCAGGACAGAAAGCCACCGCCCAAAGTAGCCCACATCGTCAGCCAGGACTACGAGGACATCAAGAGGGAGTGTCTGGCCAAGGGAGCTCTCTGGGAGGACCCCAGCTTCCCTGCTACCGATAAATCCATCTATCCAAGCGGCCGTCACTCGAAACCCCTCGAATGGCGCAGACCAGGGGTGAGTAAGATGACGAAGAAGGAGTGGTATACATCGAGTTGGACAGTTGAACTACAGGTGTATAGGCTTCATAATAAGCATGTGTGTATGAATGTGCGTATAATTGAATGTATGTGTGTGAGTATCTCTATCTATGTATGTTTATGTACGTGTGTAAGCATCGGGTCGAACTTCTGAACAATGCGGAAGCACGAATTGAGCAGAATTAACAGCAGAATTGAGTTGCCGCCGGAAAGATTGCAGAAATTTCAAGGCTACAGAAAATTTGAAATGAAGACCTGAGACAATTCTTGGGTATCAAAACAATTCCAATAGGTTTGAATGTAAGCGACAACAAAGGAAGACCAAGAATGCGCTGGATAGACAATGTAAATGAAGAAATAAAGACCTGGACTAACATTGACCAGGGCACCGGACTTGATAAATGACCAAGGACACTGGGGACCATTAATTCGCACCCATCGCCGCCAACTGGCGCGGACGTCAGCAACTGATCATGATGATGATGATGCATGTATCCATGTATGAAGACACTGACGATAGCAGCTTTTGGTACCTTTGAAAAGCGCTGCATACCTGGCTATCTACAGTTGCTATTCGAAAAAGTGACCTTTAGAAATGATGTGTGAAAGAAGAGTTAAGTGGTGTTGCCGGTATAAATCACTAATAATGTTCATCGTGTTGTGTGTTTGTGGGATCTATGCAAGGACCCTCAAATGTTTGTCGATGGATTTGAGAGATCTGACGTCAAACAAGGAGAACTTGGTAAGTCTTGGATTTCACAAGTCGCTGACGGACCACTTATCCTAATCGTCGTGTCTACATAACTGACGAACTGATGGCTGGTATCAAGCCTGTCCTTAAGCGTAGGATTCATAATCTTTATTGCTTCAGCGCCATGACGTCGCAACATAAGGACTGGGTCTTCAATCAAGTCTAGTCAATGCTAATCTATTCTAAAGACTTACATAGGCTAACGCCGAAATAGTGACGCATTCCAAAATCAAAAGCCTTTGGCAAGAACCAATGTCATTCCACGAGACCTGACAGACTGGATAAGACACTGCGGGGAAGAATACAATCCGAAATAAGAGAGGCTTTACCCGAGCGAAGTGACAGAAGGAAACATTCATGCAGAGCGAACAGAGAGGTGTGGCAAATTCCCAACCAGCTTGTGTAAATCCTAGAATATATATATATATTAGAGCTGTACCGATGCATCGGAAGCATTCGTAATCGGGCCGATTATTAGAGGAATCGGCATAATCGGTATCGGCAAAAAAGTATCGGCGCCGATGAAAATTATTTCACAATTTACATTTTTTGCACAATAATCGTTACTAAAAATAAAAACGAACACAAATATCTTATGTTTTTTTTCTTATCACTGATTTATATCCAGCATTGCACTACTTAGTAAGCACTGTAGAAACCAAGGTCGTATTATACAGTTGACACAGGGGTGGACAAACTACGACCCGCGGGCCAGATTCGGACCGCCAACACTTTTTATTCCGCCCCCAACACTTTATCCGGACCTCGCAATTCTTCGTAAAATTCTTTAAAAAATTACAAATTTCAAATCACGAGAAGTTTGCTCATTTTTATCACGGCAAGCGCAAGCAGCAAAATACATGCTTGCATAATGCATTGTAATAGTAGTTATAGTACTAGTAGGTTTATGTTTGGGAACCGAATATTTTCACAAAACAAATAAAAAATTAATCGGCTTCGTACGCGGTATCGGCTTTGCAATAATCGGCTATACGCGGTATCGGAGTAATCGGCAAAAAGCCATATCGGTACAGCTCTAATATATATATATATATATATATATATATATACATATATATATATATATATATATATATATATATAGTCATCTCTGCAGTGCTTTTTTTCTGGAAAAAAAGGTTCCGGAACGGAACAATTATGGGTGGGCTAAAATCCCGAGAAAAACGGGATTTGGGGTTGGGAGGGGTCTCAATAAACACTGAAAACAGTTCAAAACACTTAAATTAAATTAAAAATAACTAACTTATTGTTTTTATTATTAAAATAAATGAATTATTTTTAGTAGCTGAAAAAAGGTGACGGAACGCCGTTCCGGCGCGTTCCGGCTGAAAAAAGCACTGCATCTCTGACATATCCGACCAGTTGCCGATTTACGCAAGTTTTTCCTTGGAGAATGTATATAAAAGAAAGTGCGAAGATAGGACTCAAAGAGTAATAACTGAGGCAGGAAAGGATCAGTTTCAAAGAACCCTGACAGAGATGAATTGGGATGAGGTTATAAGTCTCTGTGATAAAAGAAACGCGAATGAAGCCTATGAAAGTTTTTTGGAGAAATTTAGTCGGGCCTATAATGAAGCCTTTCCACATAAAGAAGTGACAAAGCATAAGGTAAAATCTAAACAGCTCTGGATGACGGCAGGACTGCTGAAATCTTGCAAAAAGAAAAATCTCTTATACATAAAATACCTGAAATGTCCAAACCAACAAAATAAATTAAAATTTGTACAGTATAGGAATAAATTTAAAACAGTTCGAATTAATGCCGAAAAGAACTACTATGCAGAGGAATTTTATAAACATCATAATGATATGAAGATGACATGGAAAGTTATCAGAGCAGCGATGAACATAGGAGACAAAAAGGTAAAAGTGGACTCATTAACAGTAAACGGAGATAAAATAAATGACCCAGAGCAAATAGCAAACATGTTTAAAAAATATTTCACTAGTATAGCGACCGATTTAGCGAGTAAAATTCAAAACTCAGTTTGTTCCTTCGAGGATTATATGCCCCCTTCACGATGTAATTCAATGGGACTGACCCTAACTTCCCAGGAGGAGATTATGAAAATAGGAAAGATGCTAAAAAACCCATGCAGCAGGAGTGGACGAGATTGACCCATATATCGCTACCCCCAATTTATCTATGATAGTGTATCCTATGGTGGAAATAATTAACTGTTCTCTTCTAACCGGTGTGGTCCCGGACTCACTCAACATAGCTAAAATAACACCAATTTTTAAAAAAGGAGATACAGAAAATGTGACCAATTATAGGCCAATATCAGTTCTCCCATATTTTGCTAAGTATTTCGAAAAAATTGCATATGATAGAATTAGCAATTATATAAATTCGGCGGATATAATACACCCGGCGCAGCACGGGTTTAGACAGGGGCACTCTACTTCTATGGCACTTTTAGAAATGGAAGCTAGAATTTCTAAGGCCATTGACAATAATGAATATTCAGTTGGAATATTCATCGACCTAGCAAAAGCATTTGACACTGTGGACCAAAACATCTTGTTTAAAAAAGTTATCTAACTACGGAGTAAGAGGGACACAGTTAAAATGGTTTCAAAGTTATTTACAAAATAGAACCCAAAAGGTGGCATGTAATGGTATATTATCAGATATTGGGTATATCACTCATGGAGTTCCACAAGGCTCAAACCTCGGACCACTTCTATTTCTTTTATATATAAACGACCTAGCAAACACCTCAAAAGTCATGCATTTTATACTATTCGCAGATGACACCAATATTTTTTACTCAAACTGCTCCTGGGTGTCCCTTACTGAGATTGTTAATAAGGAACTAGCAACTATAAACACGTGGTTTGCAGCAAATAAACTCACCCTTAACATTGATAAGACAAATTTTAAATTATTTAAATCGCATAGAAAAATCAAAGTAGTTGATGTGGAATTACAAATTGATGGAGTACCCATTGCCCAAGTTAAAACTACTAAATTTCTTGGTATATTCGTTGATCAACACTTAAATTGGAAGGACCACATCAATTATATCACATTGAAAATTGCCAAAATTATAGGGATAATATCTAGAGTATCATACTTGCTTCCCAAGGACATCAGACTGAACCTATATTATTCACTAATATACCCCTATTTAAGCTACTGTAGTATGATATGGGCTTATAATTATGAGTCCAGACTTAATAAACTAATGGTAGGCCTACTGCAAAAAAAAGCCGTGAGAATAATAAATGGGTCCCCTCGAAGAGAACACTCCGACCCAATATTCAAGAATTTAAATATATTAAAAATCGATCAAATTAGAAGAATGCAAATAATAGAATTCGTATATCAGTATGAACGGAACTTACTCCCAAATTCGTTCAGGGGATATTTTACCATGGGATCACAAATCCATGCACATAACACTAGAAGAGCAGCTACATATCGCCCAATACGGGCTCGTACAAATATAAGAGAATTTAGTATGAAAGCATCAGGGCCACAACTTTGGAATGAGACTCCACTTGAAATTCAGCACTCTAAAAATCGCTTCGAATTTAAAATTCAACTAAGAGAATATCTAATTAATGCATAGCTCCCCCCCCCAGACCAGTTTGATATGACAAAAGCCTTAATTAACAGAAGAGACATCTCCAATTGGTGGGCGTGTACGTGCACCGGGGCCCGGCTGTTGAGCCATTTAGTTAAGAATTTAGTTAAGCGACTTTGAAATTAATTAAGAAAAGCCAGCCATGAATTTAGAAATTATAATACGTTGTATTGGTGACCCCGCCTAGAGGGATTATATCCCTTTGGGGCCACCCTTTGCAACCTTTAACCAGTATTTATATGTTGTATTTATAATCGAAAAGATGTATTTTTTCTTGTGGTTTTTTACGTTGATATATGGAAAGCTTGTTAGGCTACGTTTTGGTTTTTTTGGTTGCAATAAAGACTTTTTGATTTGATTTTGATTTTGATATATATATATATATATATATATATTTAATTCTCCGTTTACTGTTGAGTTACTGTGAGTGAAGAACTTGCTCAAAGTTTCTACACAGTAACCATCTCAATGGAGCTCGAACCATCACTCGTCGCGTTACAAGGCAAGCGACCAATCCAATAGACTGCCATTTTCCAGCACGATATATATATATATATATATATATATATATATATATATATATATATATATATATATATATATATATATATATCGTGCTGGAAAATGGCAGTCAAACAGTTCAGCATTTATCAATATACAGTATTAACCGAATCCGGTCGAAGGAGAAAGCGAGCCGTTTGTGATTGGTTGCAGTGAGGCAAGATTTATTTATTTATTACGCATTTATTAAGCACCACTATTTAAAAACCAATCATCAATCGATGGTGTTGAGTAACTGTGAGTGAAGAACTTGCTCAAAGTTTCTACACAGTAACCGTCTCAATGGAGCTCGAACCATCACTCGTCGCGTTACAAGGCAAGCGACCAATCCAGTAGACTGCCATTTTCCAGCACGATAATATATATATATATATTGTCAGAGGTCCCTTATAGTTTTATATATGTCGCTCGATGTTTAATGTAGAAAGAGAACAAAACGGTCGTTTTCAACATAAAACTTCTTCTTTCTTTTCTCTAATCTCCGTCTGACCTCTCCACGCCCCCTTCGGGCTGCCTTATATAACCTTTGAAAACCACACTCAGACATACACCAAACAACACTCAGACACATCTAACAAGTCCATCCTTAGGACAAGCAACCAAACACACAAACATACTCCCACAGAGTCTCCTTCTCACTCTTCGACCATCCCTTCTATTTCTCTAATCAACGACACACACACTCCCACAGAGTATCCTTCTCTATCTTCTTCTTCCTTCCCTTCTGTTTCTCTAATCGTTCAACATATAAAATATTCATATAACATATTCATATAACATATCCCCCCTCTTACAACAGAGGAAACCAGTAGGTTTCCGATACAATGCAACATCATTAAATCAAACCTAATATACAATCAACAACCACTTTGTTACACTGATAGTAAGAAACAATGCACACCGTAGTGTATCATTCGAACGCAAAAACTATTCAAACGATTTCGCTTATCCTGTCACATGGATCAGGCAAAACATATTCGCTTATTTTTCATTCAAAAGCACGTGGCACTAGCAGATCTGTTAATACAGACTATAACAAATAGCTACAAAGGCTGCCCTCACTAACCTATTGCTCACTGTCCATTCGAACATAACCATCATAAGAAATAAGGCAAACAATGTTATATCAGTCGAACCCATCAAAAACTATTCAAAAGATTTTGTTTTATCCTGTCACATGGATCAGGCAAAATATATTCACACATTTTCATTCAAAAGCTCGTGGCACTAGCAGATCTGTTAATACAGACTATAACAAATAGCTACAAAGGCTGCCCTCACTAACCTATTGCTCACGGCCCAGTCGGACATGCTATGTCTCCAAACTCTTTCAAAAAAACAGTGCTCTATGGCAATAATAAAAAACAACCTCTGCCACAGGTTCAAAATAATAAAGCTCCTCTCACGGGCATTCATTATAACAGACTAAACCCACTAACACTTCAAAACCTATCTCTACTCTCACTAGAAATAAGCCGCTATATTCCTTGTTTCTTCCATGTTACCAAGAAAATATGATGCTCAACCTACTCTTGTAAATTTCAACAGACTGTCAATTTCAACAGACTGTAAATTTCAACAGACTGATTCTATACTTCACCTATTCAGATAGAACATCAAACGTATCTTATAACTCCTTAAAGACACCTCATGAATAAATGAAGAAAAAAAAAAAACTTCTGTCTATCTAAAAATGTAAAATAACCACACGGAGCTATTGAAATACTAAATTCTCCTTCAACCAAACTATTAGCAAAATAACACAGCAAGCATTTTCTGACTAGTTCACCTAACATTCCTGAACTCTTATCACTCACTGATTTAAAAAAAACCTATTAAAAAAACTTAGTCCATATCACACGAAACTATTCAACTAATTATTTTCGCATTCACGACTACACATATCTTAGTCCCAACCACCGTATTCAACTCTTCGACCACACTCACAGTAGTAAGGTGTATATAAACCTGTATTCACATTGGGAGTATTTTCTGCAGATATACCTGACCGTTCATTAGACCGTTCAGTTGACCGTTCATTAGACCGTTCAGTAGACCGTTCAATAGACCGTCCATGGCCCGTCGACCGGTTAAACACGTGTCCCGCTGACAACCTTTCTTCGCGTAATGCAGACAGTTGTCCGTCGACACCAGGACGAGTTAACCGAGCCACGACGTTCTGCGACATCGGAGGAACGCGAAAAAACTCTTCAAAGACACTCGCTCGTCCTCGTCCCTCCCGTTGACCAGAACGAAAACCAGGAGCGTACGCAGGTACAGAATCATACGCCTGTCTGAACGGACGTCTTTCCGACGACCGGTCACATGGTGGATACCATCGCTCAGAAGCATACGCCTCCGACCGAATTCTCTCCCGACGACCATCCTCGACTGACCTCAGGTGTTCCACTCGACTACCCGCGATGGAAGTTGAATTTACACGGCCACCACCAACCAGCGAGCTTGACCAGGCGTGTTGACCGTCTCCGACCGACCTCAGACCACCCGCGCTGTAGTTCGACCACGTGCCGTAACGACTGACAGAATTGGACCAACGTCTTCGACTTTCGACCGACTGCGACCAGCGTCGTAGACCATAAACTCGACTTCGACTATCCTCGACATCACCGTCTCTACAATTAAATGAAAAATCATCACTTTCGGCACGAGCCCCCATTTGTCAGAGGTCCCTTATAGTTTTATATATGTCGCTCGATGTTTAATGTAGAAAGAGAACAAAACGGTCGTTTTCAACATAAAACTTCTTCTTTCTTTTCTCTAATCTCCGTCTGACCTCTCCACGCCCCCTTCGGGCTGCCTTATATAACCTTTGAAAACCACACTCAGACATACACCAAACAACACTCAGACACATCTAACAAGTCCATCCTTAGGACAAGCAACCAAACACACAAACATACTCCCACAGAGTCTCCTTCTCACTCTTCGACCATCCCTTCTATTTCTCTAATCAACGACACACACACTCCCACAGAGTATCCTTCTCTATCTTCTTCTTCCTTCCCTTCTGTTTCTCTAATCGTTCAACATATAAAATATTCATATAACATATTCATATAACAATATATATATATATATATATATATATAACAATATATATATATATATATATATATATATATATATATATATATATTCAATTCAATTCAATTCAATTCAATTCAATTCAATTCAATAACTTTATTGTATCAACTGACAATCAGTAACAAACATATTTACAGGTAACAAGAAAAATTATTCAATTATTAGAGCATCCGTATACACTCCGAAGACTTTGTGCAAGACCAGAATAATCCTCAATTGCATACTCGGTACTAATAATCAGTTTAGCATGATGAGGATAACAAATAGGATGCAGTATACATTTAAATTTCTATGACCGAGATTTTTTTTATTTGCTAATTTTAGACAGAGCTACATTTGCCAGGAGAGACAAAGGGCGACCCCAAAGGGACCAAAGTCCCGCTAGACGGGGATACCCAAGCTATGACATGTACAAGATATGTAGATGGTTCTTAAACAGAGATCTAAGCAAAAACAAGAAAATAAACTGAAAGTTTGTACATCTTTTATGTATTGACTGAAGTTGATTAGGATAAAGATGCGCTAGTTACCCTTAACTATACTTAACTAGTCTTAACTATCGGGCGCTGGGTGGCCCCCCAACCAGACCCAGATACATTTTTTACTGTAGGCCTACTAGATTAAGTCGCTGCACTAGAAGATGTTGCTAAGAGAAACTCCTTCAAAAGAATCCTAAACTGTCTCCTACTTTGTGATGTCTTAATATGTAGTGGAATAGAATTCCAGATCTGCGGTCCCAGTGCTTTAATATTAAAAGCTCTAAGATTCGTGCGAACTTTTATGGGTCTATATAGTTGTGCTCCCCTTGTGAGATATGTGTGGGTCATCGATGCTTTAGCGAAGTAATTAGCATAAGACATAGGCAGCATAGCATGCTCGAAGCGATAGAATAGTTCTGCTATTTGATAGTTTCTGATTTGAATGATGTTTAACAACTTCAGCTTAGTAAAGATAATGTGAGATGAGGCTCTGTATTCCACTCCAGCAATCATTTTTATGGCTTTTCTTTGTAAAGTGTTCAGTTTTTGTAAACGAGACGGATAATTGGATGCCCATATGAAATTACAGTAGGATAAGTAGGGGTATATTAATGTAAAGTATAAACTTTTTCTGATGTCTTGAGGGAGTAAATAGGCTATTCTTGAGAGTATACCTGTGTTCTTTGCAATTTTCAACGAAATATAGTCTAAATGTGCTTTCCAATTAAGGTGTTGGTCTATAAAGACTCCCAGGAACTTAGTATTCTCCACTTGTGTAATCGGATGGTCATTAAGATGGAATAGCCAGTTTACGGGTTTGATTTTCCTATGTGATTTGAAAATGATTAAATTTGTTTTGTCAGTATTGAGTGTAAGTTTGTTCGCATGAAACCAGTCATTCACCTTCCTTAACTCTCGATTCACTGTTTCCATGAGAATTTTATACGAGGAATTTGAGTATACTAAGCTCGTATCATCTGCGAACAGTATACAATATAGGGCAGTGGAGACAGATGCTAGATCATTAATATAAATTAAAAAGAGGATTGGCCCAAGATTGGAGCCTTGGGGGACTCCGAAGGCAATATCACCCAAACCCGAAATGGCACCCTTACATTCAACACTTTGCTTACGATTATCTAAGTAACTCTGAAACCATTTTAACTGTATTCCCCTGATCCCGTAGTGGCTTAGTTTTTTTAGTAGTATTTTATGACTTACGGTGTCGAAAGCCTTGGCAAGGTCCAAAAACACCTCCACAGAATATTCATTATTATCGATAGATTTGGATATTATTTCTTCCATATCCAAGAGTGCCATGAATGTCGAGTGACCCGCTTGAAAGCCATGTTGGGATGGATGTATCATGTTAGTTTTTTTAATATACGAGATTAATCTATCGTACATAACCTTTTCGAAAAATTTTGCAAATAATGGCAGGATCGAAATAGGCCTATAATTTGTAATATCCTCTTTGTTCCCTTTTTTAAGTATAGGCACTACTTTCGCCATTTTCAGAGATTCCGGTACTATTCCGTTCTGTAGAGAACTATTTATAATTTCAGAAAGAGGAAGAGTAACTAGATGGATAAGTTGTAGTCCGACATAAGGATCAATGTCATCTAGTCCTTTGGAGTGGTTTTTTTTAGAGTTTTGCCTATTCTCAGTAATTCCTCTGGCGTAGTTAGGATCAGCCCCATGGAGTTCAAGTTAGGCTTCGGTAAGTACTCTTTGTACGAGGTTTGGGTGACAAGGTACTTCATTAGCTAACATCCTAGGCAGATTAAGGAAGTAATCATTGAATTGATTTGCTATTGATCCAGGATCCTTAATTCTGTTTTCACCAATCATCAGTGCATTTATTTTCATATTTCTCGCGTTCAGCTGCATTGCCGAACGAATAACTTTCCAAGTAGACTTAATGTCATTATGAGATTTTTCAAATTCAGTCTTATAGTAGTTCTTTTCTGTGAGTATTCTTAGTGACTTAAATTTATTTCTATAAGACGTAAAAATCTTTTTATTTTCCGCGGTTGGGTTTTTTATATACTTAGTATATAATAAGTTTTTTCTTTTACAAGACTTCAAAAGTCCAGGCGTCATCCAGACGTTCCTAGTTTTTTTCATTTTATCGCTCTTCTTATGTTGAATTGGAAATGCCTCGGAGTAAAGCTTCTTGTAAATGGAGATGAATGATTCATACGCCTCATTAACTAATCCTAATTGCGAATACTGACTAACAAGTTCCCAACTAGTTCCCTCAAGCGCTCTAGTAAAATTTTCAAGTCCTTTTGGGGTAATTGATCTTTGATTTGCATATTCCGCCTCTTTTGTGTTATATTTTTCAAGAGAAAATTGAGCAATAATTGGGAGGTGATCTGATAAATCCGAAATTATGATTGATGCGAATTTCATTTTGGCCCAATTGGTACAAAAGATATTATCAATTAAAGTTTTGGAGTTTTCTGTAATTCTAGTAGGTTTAGTAATTGCTGGAAGGTAATGGTGGGATATTATGCTATTATAGAAAAAATTAGTGTCTATATGTTCATTAACTTTTAGTAGATCTATGTTATAATCACCAAGCAATATAATTTCTTTATTCCTTTCCCCAATTTCAGAAGTTAGCTGATCAAATTCAGTTTGGAATTCCGTAAGATTTGAACCAGGTGCTCTATAGATGCAACCAATTAGGGGAGAACAAGTTTTCATTTTAATTCTGATAAAGAGACTTTCGAATGCTGCGTAGTCTTCCATTTTCTCCCTAGGATTAATAACCACATAATTAAGGTCAGTTTCCATTAAAAATGCAACCCCTCCACCCCTACCTTCTTTCCTTGCTTTGCCAATAAAAGTATAACCAGGAATTTGAATACAATCCGAGAGATCATCCTCCAACCAAGTCTCCGTTAATGCAATTACTGTTGGATGCGTTTTATCAATCAGTTCATTTATCTCTTTTATTTTGGGCAATACACTTCTACAGTTAATATGTACGGCTGTTAGATTCTTCTCTCTGCTCTGATCCTGCATTAAAGTAAACTGGAGATTATCCAGGGAGGTATAGTTACTAGACCATGACGAAGTTCTAAATAGATTTTGGTCAGGATCGATATCATCACCATTGCATGCTTTAGTGTTATCCGGAGCCTGTGTAAAGACCTCTAATTCTGTGTCCTGAAGAGAGTTTATTTCAATCTCCAGTTCCTCTATTCTCACATTAGGCGTTACCTCAGTATAGCTCAGGGAGCTGAATAAGTTCGCCTTCCCCAGTGTTGAATTAGGGCTAAGTGCCTGCGACTCAATAGGCCCTGCACTATAAATATCTTCAATATTATTATTGAGCCTAGCTGGTTGAGGAGAAGCCCCGCCCCCAGCGCCCCCAGATGGTATTATATCAGACAGGTTAATGACAGCGGAGAGTTGCCACACCTTTGACATCACAAGAGTGATCAACCATCTAACAACAATACAGCTGAAAGAATCGGTAGGGATCTAAATTCGATCCGAGATTAACCAAGGTATCAATCAATCTAACAATGACAAACTGTAAATAAGCTATAACAACCAAAAGAAGTCCAACTAACATCAAAACAAAGAAGAAAAGAAGAAAAAGAAAAGCATCAAGTAAACAAAGCAATCAATTAGAGTTCCGTTCAAGCTAAATCATACCACGATCGAGTCGAGGGACTGAGAACCTTCAGTGAAAAACAGAATTAATTCCAAAAATCACGAGTAACAAAACACTTATAATACAGGAGCTGAACCGGTCCTGACCCCACTTCTAAGATCATCCTAATTTGATCACGATTTCAGGTAAGTGCTGCCCTTTAAATAAGTTCGCCGTACTTTCTCTAGCCCTGCTATGTTAATGTAATATTTATTAAAATTGACAACAGTTCTTATTCCAACAATATTCTTTATCTAAACCAATCTGGCCTAATGAGTCGAGAAAAAGAGATAGTTTTTGTTCCAGAGCAAGAGTCATAAATTTAGTAAGTCACAGTAACTCATTCAACTCACTCAATGGTCCATAAGTGAAAGCAGGACCCGAGATCCTATAGAGTTAGGGGTTCTGCGCCGCAGATTGGGGGATGGAAACGAGTGCTCAAGACTTGGATGAATGAGAGGAACAGTCGATCCGTAGAGAATTCTGTGCAGTTGGTTGGAGGCTGGACCTGATGAGATGAGATATATATATATATCGTGCTGGAAAATGGCAGTCTATTGGATTGGTCGCTTAGAAGAATGCAAATAATAGAATTCGTGTATCAGTATGAACGGAACTTACTCCCAAATTCGTTCAGGGGATATTTTACCATGGGATCACAAACCCATGCACATAACACTAGAAGAGCAGCTACATATCGCCCAATACGGGCTCGTACAAATAATATAAGAGAATTTAGTATGAAAGCATCAGGGCCACAACTTTGGAATGAGACTCCTCTTGAAATTCAGCACTCTAAAAATCGCTTCGAATTTAAAATTCAACCAATCATCGGATTCGGTTAATACTGTATATTGATAAATGCTGAACTGTTTGGTTACGGTTGAGTCTACTGTACATGTAGTTCGCTTAGAATCCTTCAACATTTCTTGCAGGGAACTGTTGGTTCCTCGCAGCGATTGCTTCGCTGTGTGCCACTAACGACGAGGACCTCTTCCACCAAATCGGTCCACGGGACAACCAGTTCGGCAGCAACTACGCTGGGGTTTTCCACTTCAAGTTCTGGCGATACGGAAACTGGGTGGACGTGGTCGTAGATGACCAACTGCCCACTCTCGGAGGACGCCAACTCGTCTTTGTCCACTCGCCCACAAACAACGAGTTCTGGCCAGCGTTGCTTGAAAAAGCCTATGCCAAGTAGTAACCTTAGAGATATACGTAGGAAGTAGGAACGATGAAGACGACCATGACGATTACGACGATGATGATGACGATATTCATGTTGATAATATCTGGAAAACGATAGTGTCGAAGTGCTTGCGGTGGTGCTGGTGGGGTGGCATTGGCGATAGTGAGGTTGCGGTAGTTGTAAAAGTAGTAATAGTAATAGTATTGATAGTGTATCAACAATAGTAGTGGTAATAGCAGCAGTAGTAGTACTACTGGTGTGGTAGTGGTGGAGGCCGTAGTAGTAGTAGTGGTAGTGGTAGTGGCAGTGGTAAAAGTAGTAGTAGCAGCAGTAGTAGTAGTAGTAGTAGTAGTAGTAGTAGTAGTAGTAGTGGTAGTAGTAGTAGTAGTAGTAGTAGTAGTAGTAGTAGTAGTAGTAGTAGTAGTAGTGGTAGTGGTAGTAGTAGTAGTAGTAGTAGTAGTAGTAGTAGTAGTAGTAGTAGTAGTAGTAGTAGTAGTAGTAGTAGTAGTAGTAGTAGTAGTAGTAGTAGTAGTAGTATTAGTAGTAGTAGTAGTTGTAGTAGTAGTAGTAGTAGTAGTAGTAGTAGTAGTAGTAGTAGTAGTAGTAGTAGTAGTAGTAGTAGTAGTAGTAGTAGTAGTAGTAGTAGTAGTAGTAGTAGTAGTAGTAGTAGTAGTAGTAGTAGCGGTAGCAGCAGCAGCAGTAGTAGTAGTAGTGAGCAGCAACAGATGTTGTTACACACTACTTAACAATGCAGTCTAAACTTAATAAAATTAAATAAATCTCAGGTTCTAATTCTGCTGGTCATGCATGCACTTGGAAAGACCAAAAGCAAACAGCTGCCCGGATGGTTTTTGTGTTTGTTCGTTGTAGACTGCACGATTCTTATGAGGCGCTGTAGAGTGGAAGCTCTGCGGAGGCAATGCAGGACTTCACCGGAGGAGTCACTGAGACCTTCAACCTCGAGAAAGATGTTCCCAAAGACCTGTTTAAGATCATGAGGAAGGCCTTAGACAGGGACTCTCTCTTAGGCTGCTCCGTCGGATCCCACCAGGTCAGACACAACGCAAACCAATCATGTCTGCGAGTGTATGCAAATAAGCATGCATACATGTATGTGTGTATGGATGATGTGTACATTATGTCTGTATATATATGAATGCACATACTGTATCTGTGACTGTATGTGTATTGCTGTATGTATGTATGAATGAATGTATGTGTGTAGATGTATGTTTGCAAAAAATGTAAATACGAATGTATTTATGATTGTGTGTATGCCTTTCCACTCTGGTCTCTGTTGCAAACATACTCCAATCTTCACTTAATACCACTGGACACGATGCACGCTTGTGAACAAACTGGTGCCCTGTGCTTAGCTTCAGAGTAGGGGCTTAGAAATTAGAGGTTTATAATTACGGTGTATGCCTGAATGCATAATTATGTGTATGCAAATGTTTATGTGTATGCACGACTGCGTGCATGTATCTGTTTTACATAGTGCCTCTTGTAGCCTCAAGAAGTCTCTATGAACTGTTATATGAAACCAAAGATTAACCATATTACATTATCTCTTGTATGCAATGCTAATTGTTAGTTGGACTATACAAAATTATCTTTAATGAGTGTCATTGATAAAATTTCTGCTCTTGCACTTTATGCTTTTCTTTCATCGGTTGAATTAGCCTTACATGACAAAGTAAGCGACTGATAAGAGAGTATATGCACGGAGATACACATGAAAAAGAAAGACAAGAAACAGCGAACTGGATCTCGTTCTGGTCTTTAAGCTCAACTGGTTTGGATGCTTTGAGGATGCAGTCATTTTAATTTGCATGACATTAACTTGCATTAATTAGCGTAAGGATATAATTGATAACATTGCTCTGGTTGCACTGGTTGTAGGAAAGTGGCGCCGACAGCAAGGGTCGACTTCCAAATGGACTCGTCGTAGCACACGCTTACAGCATTACATCCGTCAAACAGGTGGGCAGCCAATAGCCATCGATTTATTTTTATATTCTTATTTAAACCACACAGTTTCTGTAAGTCTGAATCTGAGGCGCTGACGAATGTTCGCTAGGGGCTAAGGCAGAGTCCTGCAAAGGCCAGGCTATAATAATGCATCTTGACCACTGATTTCAGAGACGTTATCTAGCTGTTAAGTTATATGCTCAGATATTTTTTGCGTGACTAGCCACTTCGGCAGGCATTGCAAGAACCACATTTCAAATTTCTAAATGCCAATGTACAGGTTTTCCTGTAGCGATTGAATGTATATATGTATGCATGTATGTATGTGTGAACTATGTATGTATGCATGTATTACCTCAATCATACTCATTTCAGTGAATTTATCGTATGAAGTTTCACACCGCTGCTGCCCATTTGACTGGGTGGCATAACAGTTGAGATCCGTATATGAAATGTGCTAACCCGAGGTTAAAATCTCATAAATATACCACCATCGCTATGCGGACATGCATCCCCAATGGAAGCCGACTGGTTGGAGCGCTCGTTCTCAAACACCAGGATTACGGGTTCAGCCTCCACTGAGGCGGTCACTATGTAGGGACTTGAGCTGCTGTGCCCACACCTATGCCGTTTTGACCATCAGCCAAGATGTAAAATTATATGAGTATTAAACAAAACCTTTGTATGATATTACCATCATGCTATTTGATTTAGGTCTTATTTTGTCAGGACTAAACTCTTCGGGGTCTTCTTAAGATGCGCTTTATAAATATTATTTATGCATTTCCGATTACGAATCTTATATTTAGTGTTGTTTACAATTTGCCATTTACTTCTAATTCTGTACTATTAATTAGTCTGTTACTGTTTGTTTTTACGGCTTAGATCACAGTTCGTGGGCGCAACATCAGCTTAGTTCGTGTACGCAATCCTTGGGGCGATGAGAGTGAATGGAACGGGGCCTGGAGTGATAGGTAGGCAGTTAGGGGGTTAGTAGGCTGTAAACGAGGGTAGGGTAGTGAGGATATAGGCGGCGATTAATCAGTTCAATGAAGCAGCTCAGTAATAAAATTAATTTTGTATGTATGCAAAAAACCGTGCTATGTATTCATGATATGTAAGCATGCATGTCTATGTCTATGCACATGCATGTTTATATGTGTGTAGTCTCTAAGATCTTCAGTGGCTCAGAATAGGCGAGCGGATCAAATATAAACTTTCCATCATGGTGCACAAATGTCTGAACAACTGCACTCCACGTTACCTCGCAGACAACATCAGGCCCTTATCGGACGACCCTAATAGGCCGCCAGCAGCAAAAACCAAAACGGACGATGGGGCCTTTCGGGTCTCTGGCCCGCGTGTCTGCGTATGTTCAAAAAAACTAAAAGCACTTATGCTTAAAAAACAGCTAAAACTGTACTTGCTAGGTAGCTCCAAGCATTAGCATTTGTGCTGACCGTAGACAGTGTGCGTTCGTGCACTTGCGCGTGTGTGTAGTTGTGAAAAGCATCCTAGAAGTAGCTTGCTGCCAAAGATGCTATATAAATTGTCGTAATTGCAATTACAATCAATAATAATCTTTGTAGTATTAATTGCCTTAGTATGATGCATTCATCGTGTCAGGTTGAGCAACCACGATGCAGCTGAATGGCTGTTTAATTTGAATGGTTGTTATTTTTGATGTTGTGCTGGTCTCGTGAATGGGAGAATTTGTCGGAGGCGGATAAGAAGAGCCTCGGTCTGACTTTCCAAGATGACGGCGAATTCTGGCAAGTATAAGAAAACGTCTTAAGTGAGATTGGCTGTATAGTCTACAAATAAGTAAGTAAGTAAGTAAGTAAGTATATCCTTTATTAATCCAACTGCTAACCGCACTGTGGTTTACACATGTTAATAGCTCTTCAGTCTGGGAATTACTGAGGGACTCTGAGAGGCGCTACGTAAATGCTCTAAAATGACGGACAATCAGATGTAATCTAATTTAATCTAATGACTTCTTTAGCGCCATTTTTTAATGCTCGATGCATCAATTGATGGTCACTCCAAGAGACGTTGTAGTTGTCAAGGTGTTTCTGAGAGCAGAGGCATTTCGTTGGGATGGATGAGCGCCTGTCTTGAGTCGATAATTGATGTTCACGTTCCACTCTTTGGTTGACAGCAGTGTTGTGTGGGTGTATGTATTATATACAATGGGTGTGTGTAAAATACGTCGATGCTGGCGCTTGGCTGAACAGGTTATGAGCGGTCGGCCTTGCATATCTAATTAGCTAGTTACACGGGTGTTGTATACGTCGCACGTGTACCGCGAAAACGAATAAACTCGTGCAGGTGAATTGAAATGTGAAGAGTGTAGAGAACAGTGTAATATAGATGCGTGTTGGTTTTCTTGTGTGTTAAACATTCTTGGGTCAAACGCCTATTTACCTTTTTGACTCTATTTGTCGGCTCATCTCTGCTGCCTCACTTCTTTGGATCGGTTCGACCTATTTGTTCGTCGTTCTATGACCTCCACGGCTCAGCGTCGTGCTTTTGTCGGCATTGGTCCATCTCTCTGGAACGACCTCCCTCTGCGACTCGTTCTACGATCCTAGCTGGGGGTCTTGTTGCTTCTATCCACTGTCTCAAATCTTTTCTTTTCCCTCGGGGCTAAAGAGCACTGGGAGCGCCTCTGATTAGGTCGTACTCAGAGTGTTGAACAGGTTAGAGAGGTGTAGAGTATATTTGCGTTGACTTTCTTGTGTGTTGAATTTAAAGAAATATTTGAACAGTTTTCGTTTGAATTTAAATCCACGCACAACCCAATTAAGTAACCTATAGGTAGAGGTAGAGTAAAAGAAGAGTATAGATTAAGTAGGTAAGAAGGAAGAAGAAGAGACGATAACATTGTAAAGAAGAGCGAAGTTGATAGTACTCAAGAATCATAAAGAATTGGGGAAGATCGACCGAAATTGCAATATCATTTAATGCAATACAATGCGAAACGATATACAATAATAATATAATACAAAAGAATATAGTGGTTGTGTGTCGATGTAGCTAGACAATGATACAATGCAATACAATGCAAAATGCATTGGAAGACACCAGAATGCGATGGTTTTGTGTTGATGTGTCTGTCGTAGGATTTCGTATGACGATTTCGTGGCCAACTTCAGTCAGGTGGAGATGTGTATGACGGTATTTGCCTTTGACAATATGAGGATGAGCGTTGGAACCAAAATTCAGTGGCAGATGACATCGCACGAGGGATCCTGGAAGAAATACGTTAACGCCGGAGGATGCGCAAACTATCGAGGTATGCCTAAAGATAAGACTCTCAGCCCTTTAGTCTTCCTTGTGTGCTGGATTTGATGTTTCGGAATTGTGCTATGCGTTTTGTCACAGAAAATGTAAGAGGTGCACTAGAATTGCGAATTTTGTTTGTCCAATTTTGAATGTTCATAACTTTGGACCCTGTGAATAGAATTCGATTATATTGTGCAGGATTATTGACAATTTATCGCTCTTTCAAATACTAAAATCTTGTTCAATTAATTTTAGAATTGACAGATTTATTCTCAAAACAAAAGGTATAAGTTCAATTGGGACACAGTTCATGTATTATATCTAACTTAACCACATCGGTGTGTATTGTATTAAATCATAATGTATCGCATTGTAGGATATAGCATAATTATTTCTTAATTTTTCGGGTAGACACGACGTTCTGGACGAATCCTCAGTACCAGGTGCGGGTGGAGACACCAGATGATGATGAAGAGGACAACACAGCAACATTGATTGTCGCTGTTATGCAGAAGGATCGCAGGAAGCACGTCGCAGAGCTCGGCAACAAACTGCTTGCCATCGGATATTACATTTACAAGGTTTATGCTATATGATATATTCTCTACGAGGTGTAAAAATTGTAATTGTAATTAGAAACTAATGCGCAAACCCTCAACCGATGTCGCTTCAAGACCAAACAGTGATTAGGTCGACGTCCAAAAGAATTGTTCGCTAAGACGGTGAAGCAGCCGGTGGTGAATAAAAATATGAAAATGACAAGTGGGAACGAAATGCATAAGTGTAATATGTTAGGTATAATATCCTCCACGTGTGCAATACCATCTACAATGTGTATTACCATCTACAATGTATAATGCCATCTTGTCTTGTCTTGTCTTCAACCTTCCTCGATCTGAGGGTTGGTCGCTTCATGGACAAGCTTCCTCTATCTCTTGCTGTGCTCCGTCTCCGACAACACTTGATCGAACTGCAGCTCCATCCAAGTTCTGATGTTGATGATCCATCCCTTCCTCGGCCTCCCATGTGCTCTTGCTCATGGTACTGTACCCTGCACTATCTCTTTTTCCAGGCAGTCTCCCTTCTTCCTCATCAGGTGTCCGAAGTAAGAAAGTTTCCTTTGTTTGATCAAGTTGAACAAACTTCTTTCTGTCCCTGTCGTTTCCAGTACCCACTCATTTGTTCTTTTTCCATCCATGATACTTTCAGCATCTGTCAATAAACTAAAATATCATCTACATATTTTCAAGGTATAGTGCCACCACATCTAGAAGACATCATACCATGTACTTACAAGAACGTACAACCGCCTAAAAGGCATTAAGCTGACAGAACCTACTTCCTATAACATACACGTTTCAAAGGCGCTTATCGCTGGCCTGTTTTTATACTTTATTTAGAACAGGAAGTCTATCTCTAAGCAAATGCTGTTGAAATATATGGAGAAGTCACCACCTGTGAACTCTTGCAAACACAGAGAACCCAACAAACGGAGTCCGATACTTCGCAGAAACTGACCACGTGTTAAGAACTGTGTAAAAATAAACTCTGCCTTACAACGTTATCTTCAACTCCTCTTCCTTCCTGCTTCCTTTTCTTCTACTTAATCTATGCTTTTCCCTAACTATACCTCTACTTATAGGTAATTTATCTATGTGGCTGTCAATTCACATGAACACAGTCCGAACACTTTTCAATTATTTCTTCTTTCAATTCAACACACAATAAAATATTAACTCAACAGAGATATATCTTACACATTGCCCTCTACAGTTTTCAAATTTCAAATCGCCTCCATCAGCTTATTTCTTTTCACGCCCCACGTGCGACGCGCATACAACACCTGTACAACTAGACAATTAGATATGCAAGGCCGACTGCTCAACAACAGTTACTGTTCAGCCTTGCTCAAACATGGACCCATTAATTATACACACGCAACACTGCTGTCAATAAATCGTTCAGACACGAATGCTAATTAAAACTAATCAACCTAAACTTCAACTTGAATCAGCATCAACGTTTTAAGAAATAATGTTTTAAAAAACTGATTCAGAATTAGTCGAAAGGAATCACGTGATCAGAGCTGACTGTTCAGAATTCAGTTAGTATGAAACAAAAAATGAGTCAATGTGTTATCTTTGTTCAGATCCCTGATAATCACGTGGGACCTCAGAACCTCGAGTTCTTCAAAAGGAATGCGTCCGTGGCTAATTCTTCTACGTTTATCAACAAACGAGAGGTGGTAGGTCGCCACAAACTCCCTACAGGCAGCTACCTCATTATCCCAACCACTTTCGACCCGAACGAGGAGGGAGATTTCGTGCTGAGAATCTACAGTGAGAAGCTAGCTCCGGCTTCGTAAGTAAACAGAACCCACAGTTGGCGAGTTTGATTGTTTGCGGGAAACATTCACCTCTCTGTTTAAGCAGATATGTTATAGCCAAACTGGATATGAACAGACTTAAAGAATGTGGACAGGAAGAGATTTTAGCCTATGAGCAAATTTACACGTCAATAATAAGGGGAAGGAGAATAAATCTTAGAGCCAAAAGCAATAGGATTTCGTCAAAAAGGGCAGACTAAGTAACTCCAAGCTGATTATTGAACACCACCTCGGAATATGGAAATGTATAATAGCGTATATACCGCTAATATGCGTTTATTCACCAAAAGGCATTAAAATACATAGGCAGAAACTGAACTACAGACAGATACAATATTAACAAATATTACCTGATTTTGTTTATTTGGCTACGTATCATAACAATGGCAACAGCATTAAGAGACTGGAATTCAATCCTTTCATATCAGCAGATAGGTTTCTGGTTTGTTTTTCTTTCTGGTTTGTTTTTTCTTTTGTCTCAACTTTTAGGGAGATTGACGAGGACACGGGAGTCATTGACAGACCGGATGTTAAGGTGAGAAATGAAACTACCTCTCTGTGGTCGAATGTCAGTAGTTTGTATAATATTGATCTGCCACAATATGTTTACTGCGAGATGTGTACGATGATAATTATTCATCACGATGACACAAATTTTAAGAAGCAGTTTGACAATTAAAAGGATACTAGTGGGATTAGTAGTTCTATTCGAATATTTAAAACATTTATGAAAATTAGTCAAAATCAGTCTACAGCAATGGTAATTATTATTATTTTGGAGTTAGTTTTGAATATCAGTTATCAGTTTAGTAGGCTTTATATATTATGGCACCAAAATAACAAATATCGAATTATTCGCTTCGAGGTTCCTTCTTTACCGAACGTCTGTCAATTAAAAGAGTCTCTCGATTTCCTAGTATTTCTTAGAAAACATCATCGCCTTATCTTATATTACCTTACCCTCCTTCCTCTGTCTTTAATATGTTACCTTTACCTTCCCTGCCTGGCATTAGCATGCCTTACCTTCCTTTGACCTTTGATTGACCTTATATGACCTTATTTCTCTGTTGTGAATTACATTACCATACCCTACCTTCTGTTGTCTTGATTAACCTCACCTTGCACCAACCGCACTCTATCATATTTTACCTTAAACTTCGTGATGCCTGTTGATGACTGCAGGGGACGGTGACACAAACTGACCGTGATGAAGAGAGGGACTTACAGGATCTGTTCACTCGAACGGCTGGATCCGATCTGGAGGTCGACGCCTATGAACTCAGATCCATTCTCGATTCACAGCTCAGAGCCGGTATGACAACACACCAGCCGAGATATTCAATCGTAATCGTAATCTCCTAACTTCTAAAGCGCCACTCGAAGGCAAAGCGCAGGGCACCAACCTATCTACAAGCGCTGCTTAAAATCAGAGGGGTTTCCAAAGAGTAGTCCAAAAGAGGTCCGAGTTCGGTTACCAGAGAGACCAGGTCAAGAGAGGAGGTAGAGCAGCTGTTAGGGCAGGTGTCGTTTAGGGCAAGAAGAATTGGAAGGCGGAGGATCAGATGAGTCAGGGTAGGAGTACTTGAAAAGATGAGACTTCAATTTTGAGTTGAAAGCCAGGGAGTGATAGAGGAGCATGAGGAGAAGGATGGAGGACGGGTTGCAATGATTATTCCTCTATCAAATACAGGTAAGGTAAGGTCCGCGTCAGCGGCACAGACAGCCTAATACTCAATTGTCAATGGTTTTACTAAGACAAATTTGCAGCAAGCACAAATCGTTTGAGGCTGCAGAAGCTATGAAAGGATGCATTGCGTTGCCTCGTAATTAACTCACTGCATGCCGATCAAGCTGGAGAAGAAAACCTGGTGTAGGATCAGTCTCAACTTTTTTCATTGTGTTGAATATAATTAAACTGTCTCTCTCCTGCTCTCCCGATTTGTCTTGTGACGTGACAATAAATAATATTTGTGAATTTCAGAGTTCAAGATAGAAGGTGTGAGTTTGGAGACGGCAAGAAGCATGGTCGCCATGATGGATGTATCCTTTATGACATATGTTACATAGTCTAAGCCTCACTGAGGTCATTGACCCTGAATTACCTAATGAACTCAACAATGCGAATAGTAGTAGTTTTCAGTATAAAACGACATTTAAGGTCAGCGCTTCTGAGGTGTAACTATCGAAATGTGTTAAGAAAGGTGTTAGCTGTGTTATACATTTGCCAAATTGAACTATGTTGCGTTCTTTAATAGCATATTAACTTTGCAACTAAGTCAGTAGCTGGGTAGTTTATATTTGAGGCGCTGTGCCATAACGAAGTCGATTTGTGTTGCTTTCCTTCTCTATCCAGTTTAGGTTTGGCTTTGGCACTATCCGATTGCAGCACTGACGGAATTAACTAATTCAACTATTCTGAACTTGATTAATCTAAATCTCTCCATGTCTGAAGTTCGAATGATGAAACCTTAATTAGAGCAACTCAGGATGACCATTCGGGAAAACTTGGTTACGATGAATTTAAGAACCTCTGGACTGACTTGAGACGTTGGAAGGTATGACACCAATTATGATCTGTACCAAAAAAATAATGCAAGCCCAGCAGTATATCCTTCTTTTACATCTTGCTTCCTGGTCTACCTCTGTCCACAACAGCAATGCCATACGCTGAAGCCACGTTGAGAATATTCATAATATTTGTAATTGGAGCAGTTGCGCTGCTGGCCTGTACGTTCCACACAAGAATACACCTATGAGATTGGCTTCTTCGAGTAGTCAGATTGATCCACTGGGTATGACCTGACTGGGGATTGCTTTTCGTGTGCCATCAGTTGATGCCTCGATTATTGTGCAACGGTGCTTTAGAAGTTGCTAATTAAAAATTACAAAATCATTCATTAGCACAGTCAAACTTATGCGATTCACAATACTGAAATGACTGCATTTATAATGTGGAATAACCCAGTGGGTCAATCTTCAAAGTCACTTAATATGTCTCTTTTTCAGCCGTAGCTGGGCTGGGAGTGCTCCTGAGTAGGCGTCATAATGTTTTTCAGAATAAATGAATGAATGAATGAATGATAATGAAACCGTAGGAATTATGAATTGTTAAGTACAATACAATATTATATTCAGCCGAAATTAATTGATCTTCATTCGCAACTCGATACGCGTTATATAGCCTACGTTCACAAAAAGAATAGGAAATGTTGGGTTGTTGTTCATATTGTTTTGTATCACACAAATTAAACTAAATTAAATGACATGTATCAGATGTTGACAATATAAAAGGCCACTTACTTACTTAATTTGTGTATTTTGCAGAGAGTCTTCCTTGACTACGACGTCTCGAAGACGAATAGCCTCTCGGCTTTCGAAATGAGAGCTGCGCTCCACGCCTCAGGTTGGCCTTAATGCAAAACTTAGGTTTAAGTAATATAATATGATGTAATGTAATGCAAAGTGATACAATATTTTATAATATAATATAATATAATATAATATAATATTAAAATATGCAAGATATTATGATAAAGAAGGGTTTTAAGTGGTTAGGAACACAGTTATCTGTTTTAGAACCACTGCAATGTAACCTGAAATCCTTAATAGCCCATCCTTTGGCCTTTCAAACTATTACTTACTTACTTACTTACTTACTTACTTACTTACTTACTTACTTACTTACTTACTACTACTACTACTACTACTACTACTACTACTACTACTACTACTACTACTACTACTACTACTGTTAATACTACCACTACTACTACAACTATTATCACTGTTACTATTTTTGCTACTGCTATAACTATAACAACTACTACTACCACTAATACTAGCTACTACTACCGCTACCACTGCTATTACCACCACTACTACTATTACTCCCACTAACACTACTACTACCACTTTTGTGACTAAAACCACCACCACTTCTTCTAATAATGATGTAAATAATAATAACAAGTATACTAATAATATAAGATAGAACTAGAAGACATGAAATGCACCGATGTTAAGTCATGATATGTGATTTTGTGAAGATTTCAATTTGTGTTTAGGTTTTATGGTTAGCAATCATACGCTCAACTGCCTCGTGATGCGTTACAGCGATCCAAAAGGCAACATTCAGTTCGACGATTTCATGTTATGTGTTGTCAGACTCAAGACAATGTTTGGTAAATAAAACATAGTGCCACTGTGGTTAGCGTGCTTGACTGCCAGTCCAGAGATGGGGTTTTTATTCCCAGCTATAGAATACGCTTGAACTGTTCCGTTTAATTGGTTCTTGCTGAGTTTGTGCACTTGTTTGTAAGTTATCTACACGATGTAAGCTCCCTGGTCTTTCTCTGCCTTTCTTGCTAAAGCGCTCTAAATCCATTCTCTTTTAGCTTAGCCTTGTGTTGTATCTGTAGCGTCTCTTTCTCTTATATATAGAAACTCGGTCTTCAACATGCTCGGTCACTGTAATGTAGTGCAACACAATGCCGGCGTAAAGTAATTGAATATAACTTGACCTTACCTGTGCCACCGATTTCATTTTGACAAACCCTGCTGTTGTTTCCTCTTGCCGTTCTTTCTTAGCGTTAAAAATCTCACGATTGATCATTCTCATCATGTTCCAATCAACAGATTGATTAGTTGATTGATTAATCGACAGATTGATTGATTTGATGACTTGACTGGTAGTAATTAAAGTTGCCGGAAGTTCTCAGTGTTGCGCAAAAACAAGCCAGGGAGACCAACTTAGCCTATTCAACAGAGCTTTTAGAAATACTAACTCCTCCACAGCCGGAACTGTAAGTCCGATTCTCAAACCCTTGATCTAAGTCAGGAGAGGTAAGATGGAAACAACAATGCTGATTAAACTAATTATTATGGACCTGTATTTTTGGATTCTTTGGATTGCACTGTGGAGCTATAACCCATTGATATGATGTGGACGAATGTATAATATTCCGACATTTAACTATCTATGCCTTATTCTTATAAGTTCTCGTTTTTCAGAGAATTTCAGAGAATTGGGAAACAATAAAAAGAACGCTACATTCACCTTGGACCAGGTTAGCAATCAACGTGACGTTTTAAGCTTAACATTGGCTTAGAAATTTCTTACCAATTAATGCAGCTGCGGCATGTATAACTTAAGAGAGATCGCTTCGGGAGCGAGATAATTCAATAGGATCCAAAAAACAATGAACTGCAGTTATGGTTCACGAAATACTCAATTGATTTATTTATCCAATGGCTAACCGTTATATATATACAGTGCTTTTTTCTAGAAAAAAAGGTTCCGGAACGGAACAATAGGTGCCGGAACGCAACAATTATGGGCGGTCTAAAATCACGAGAATAACGGGATTGGGGGTTGGGAGGGGTCTCAATAAACACTGAAAACAGTTCAAAAACACTTAAATTAAATTAAAATGACTAAATTATTGTTTTAATTATTAAAATAAATAAATTATTTTTTAGTAGCTGAAAAAGGTGCCGGAACGCCGTACCGGCGCGTTCCGGCTGAAAAAAAAGCCCTGTATATATATCCATTCTCTGAAAAACGAGAATATATATATATAGGCCTATACTTTATGTAGCATGTAGGGATTATCGGTCTGTCGGTCGGTACGTGGCACAAGAACCCTGGTAGCTTAGCTGTGGCATTGGCGACATCCTGTTTCGTCTTCCTTGTGACAGTGTAACCAAAACCTTTTTCATGTGTGTCAGTATTTCTTGGACTTTGATTCGTGATGAGTTTTGAAGTCAGCATTTACTGTAGTCTGTACCCAATACCATTTCTTGTTTCCAATCTTATACTTACTTTAATTCGTCTCTTCGTCTTCGAGTTCTCTGCCCTTGGTAGGATCGAACGTCCAGTGGCGCAACTAAAACCTTGATTCGTGATGAGCAGCTGCTGGTGATGCCCCTCTCCTCCTCCTGTCGATGCTGGGCTTTCTGCTTCAGTTTGCTGTAAGTAGATATATTTGTTAGCTTCTAGGCCAAGGTCAAGGCCGAGGTCATCCAAGGTCACGATCAACTTCAAGGTCAAGGTCAAAGGTCAGAGTAGGTGAATGGATGAATGAATGAATGGCCGACTTTCCAAGCTCTAACTTCATCATAGTGTCACGCGACTTGGCCAAGGCCAAGGTCAGGGTCAAGGTAATTCAACGTCAAGGTCAAAAGTCCGAGTGGGTGGATGGATGAGGTATCATTCCATAATACAGCTGGAAAATGGGTCTTGTCATAGCTGGTGCAGTTATGAATAAGGGACCTATGTGGGAATATTTATGTATGTATGTGTGTATGTATGTATCTTCGGTGTTCTGTTCGCATTATCCACCAAAAAAAATAAAAACAAAAATAAGCACCGACTTGGTTGGATTCGAACCGAAGGCCGTAGGGCTCTAAGGTATTGACCTACACCACTGCGCCATTGATGTAATTTGGCTGTGCAAGAATAGCACGCGTCATAAGAGTGTTTGTAGAGAAGCAATATTTGATATATTTGATATAATTATTATGTTTTCAACAGTTATCCATAGACTGTTTGTCGTGTTGTAATCTTCTAGCATTGCATTTGGTGATTTCTTTGAGCGGTCAAATTCGTTTGACCTATTTTGTCGGGCACCGTAAGCTATCATTGGTCGTCAAAATAGGTCAAACGAACTTGACCGGTCAAAGAAATTACCCATGCACAGAGAGGTCACGCAAATTTGAAACTAGGTCAAACTTCTTGCCAAAGCGGTCGTTATGGCTGGATCGATGGCTGCGGATCAAGGTGCGACCGTACGTACGGTAACGTACGTTATTATGCCGTACGTTACCGTACGTTCACATTAGTTCATGACGAAAATAAAATACATAACATTATGCACAAGAAAAGTCAATAACAGTTGGTGATTGACGGTCGTAAACAATTTTAACCATTAGGCCTACATCAGTCATCTGTGGCTGTTCAATGATCTCTACTTTCAAACTTTTAAATTCCAAATTGCTAATATTCTGTCTAATGTATATAGGCCCCCTAGTGTGAAGACATATTAAGATTTACGGCACACTTTATAGGATGGTCAGTGCCAGCGGTCATTTTATTGGTAATACTAAATTTCTGTACCTTTCGTAAATAACTAGGCCTGCGTACTGGGAGACTAATAGGCCTACTGTAGAGCTAAACTGATCATTTTTGACGTACGCGTACGGTTCGCGTACCATATGAGACTATAGTTATGTTGAGGTTCTTTGTGAATGATCAGATGAATTTGTGGCATTTTTAACGTACGCGTACGTTATTTTTTTCGATAACGTACGTACAGTACGCGTACGTTATTCCGGGAAGTAACGTACGGTCGCACTATGCTGCGGATCATGGCTGCCAGCCGGGGATATGGGCCTTTGATGTGAATATGGACCTTACATGGCCATATGGGTACTATATGGTAAATATTGGTACAATGTGGGAAATATGGGTCTTATATTGTAATATGGTCCTTACATGGTAATATGGGTTCTATGTAGGAAATATGGGTTCTGTATGGGCAATATGGGTTCTATGTGGGCAATATGGGTTCTATGTGGGCAATATGGGTTCTTTGTGGGAAATATGGACCTTACATTGAAATATGGACCTAACATGGCAATATGGGTTCTATGTGGGCAATATGGGTTCTATGTGGGCAATATGAGTTCTATGTGGCAATATTGGTTCTATGTGGGCAATATGGGTTCTATGTGGGAATATGGGACCCATGTGGAAATATTGAAATACTGGAAATACTGGTGGTAGTAGTAGTAGTATACTTGACCTCGACCTTGACCTTGACCTTGAAAATGTCTTATAACGGTACCTAACCCCGATTTATGTATCGTATACGACTATACGTACAACTGTAGGACTTCTACTCCTACCACAGTGTGACTGGGGTTGCTTGTTACAGAAAGTCTGTAATACTGGTACGCAGTATTCGTTGAAACATTAAAAAATGACGGAGCAGAATCGGTGTTCAATAATGCTTCCGTCGATCTTAATAATTGGGTAAACGTTGTTCCATCGTTACTTCCGTTTAAAATCCAGTTTGTAATCTGGTACGTGCCTCTGTTGCGTCTTATCGCTTTCAACGCAATTCTCCAAATTTTAACAGGCTCAGGACATTTTATCTGCAGCCAGACATTTAGGATTGATCTACTATCCGCGATCCATGTTCCGTTGGAACCATCTGCATTTAGACTATTGAAAGCTCCATACGCTTGATACCTGTCAGTAACAGTTGAACTAGCACTTGCCATAAATCCGGTAACACTTTCGTCAGCCTCCAAAATAGGTATGTATCCGATATGACATTTTTTAAGAGCATTATTATCCGCTCTACTAAGAGCGTTATCTACATAATTTTTAGTGGAGGCATCTTGAGGATTAACGGGGTCTTTTAAATCGGTTATAGATTTTTGTCTCATAACGATATCTTGGTAAACATCGATTTTATGGTCGCTGGACGATTTACCGAATCGAATTATATTTTCCGTTCCCACTTTGCACAAGAAACCTTCGATCGATTGCAACGTTATAGGTTGGTTTAAATAACCTTCTATTTTGTTTAACAGATTACCCAAGATCAAAGCAAACAGTTTGTTTCCGCGTAGATCCTTACACCCCATATTACGTTGACGATCCGAGCCCACACTTAAAAATAGATTGCCGGTCATAACGTCACCAGTCTTAGAAACTTTGTTTACACCGCTGTTTAAATCTACGTAATTTTTGGTAGCACCATCTTGGGAATTAGTAGGTTCTAACACGTTGACCAGCTTATGAGAATCTAAATTAATATTCTCGGTCGCGGCGTTTGTTCCATCCATACGAAGGAAAGTAGCATTTGCCTGAGACAATGTAACTCCTCCGGCAATTATTCTTTCCGAGTATCCAACATCAGTATGTCCGAATTTATCCACAGGCATTTTATAATATATATACAATGTATATATATTTTATTTATATCAGAACAAATCGTCTTGTGAGCTCATGAGCTCAATGGAGGACAATTACACTTATCGATTTAAGTATCGTATATGTATAATTGTATGCTATGAAGTCCTACGTTAATCCGACCGATAATATGAGTCCCACCGGGAATATGTGTTTTCGTAAATCTGTAATACTGATACGCAATATTCGTTGAAATATTGAAAAATGACGGGGCAGTTGCGGTTCTCAATAACGGAGTCGTCATCGTAAATAACATCGTAAATGTCGAATCGCCATCGTTACGCCCTGATATGGTCCAAAAGACACTGTGTATTCTATGTACATTATCGATAGCTTTCAACGCGATTCGCCAAATTTTAACCGGCTCAGGACATTTTATCTGTATCCAGGTATTTAAAGAATCATTAGAAACCCAAGATCCGTTCAAACCATCCGCGTTTAGACTATTGAACGCTCCGTACGCTCGATATCCGTCTATGTGTGAACTGGCACTAGCCACGAATCCGGTACTACTCTCGTCGGTTTCTAAATTAGGTATATATCCGAGATAACATTTCTTATGAGCATTATCTACGTAATATTTGGTAGCACCATCTTGGGAATTAGTAGGATCTAGCACGTTGACAATTTTATGAGAATCTAAATTAATATTCCCGGTCGCAGCGTTTGTTCCATCCATACGAAGGAAAGTAGCATTTGCTTGAGAAAGTGTAACTCCTCCGGCAATTACTCTTTCTGAATATCCAACATCAGTATGTCCGAATTTATCCACAGGCATTTTATAATATATATATAGATATATATATATTAAAACAAACCGTTTATAACTTCTTGAAAATTCGCGCCATCGTCCATCATTTTCAACACGTACAAGCACAGATGACCGCAAAACACTTCGTTATCGGGCTGTATTCGTTCGCTGTTATAATAAACCGGACTGCGTAAATATTCCAATAGCTCGGTAGGTGGAGGGAGACCATAGCCATCGAAATAGTTCGCCGAAATATCGCCGTTCTTCTTGATCCAACACACCCAATGAGTCCCGCTTCCACTAGATTTATCTAGGTTAAGAATGCCGCTTTCGTTAGTACTCGGTGTCTCGGGCAGCTCGTCTCGTAGGAACACGCCTCTAAAGTTTGTGATACTTAGTTTCTTCTTAGCGGCTTCTAGCAGTTGTATATTCGACAAAGGAACATTCGGTAACACGACTCCGCAAACGTCGATTTCTGTAACACTTCTAAAACTCATTTTATAATCAACGAATAGATTCTTTATGTGCGCAGCGTAACGAGTAATGTCCGTACGCTAATGTATGAATACCGTCTTCCATTATTACTCGTTTGTCATCATCCGCGGATAATGCAACTTTATTTACCTGTTCGGTATAAATATCGTGATGATACGATCTAAAAACGTTCATTTTTCTTAGTCGTTCTCTCTTGGTAAACAGACAGTTTTTGTAATCATCGTGAGTTATCGTTTTCTTAACAACATTTTGCTTAATGCCTTTACACTTCTTATGATCTTCGCCATCCATTCTATACGAGTACAACTTGGCCCTTAAACCTACGAACTCGAAAATCTGTTTTCCTGCAGATTCGTCTTTGAACATACCGATAACTTTCTTGTTCATTCCGGTCTTTAAACCCGAGGGGTGATCTTCAGGGTAATCACTCGTATCGAATCGAACCGCAACGTCTTCGGCGATATCCTCGTAAAAATCTTCTGTTTGTATTTCATATGCCAATGAATCTGTATCGGTGAATAACAATTTAGCTCTGTCTCCGTATTTTTGCCGTATAAAATTGTAATGAAAGTCGTACATCAAAGTTTTACTTAAGTCTAATATACACATGCCTAGATATATCGGTTTATTATAAAACAACTTCGTTCTTTTCATGTGAACGGCGATTAGATTATCGTCGAAAATCGTCAGGCGGTCATAATTAGTTTTTGCAGCTAGCTTAATAGCTTCCTTCTCGTGACATACCAATTTTATGTCTACATGATTTTCGATCCTTTCAAGGATTTTTCCAAAGACGCTATTGTTCATCAATTTGAAAAAGTCTTTCTCAAAGTTATTAGTGGCACTCGTTCTCAAGTTTGTGTTCAAATCTACATAATATTTCAACCAAGGGCTTTCTTCGAATAGTATCCCTCTATGAATTTTCGCGATTTTCAACCCGAGACTTTCGTACAACTTCAAATTTTCGTAATGTACCACGTACTTCTTTTTATCGTTCAAGTTCGGAATTAGTTTTGGTATATTAGATGTAAATTCCGACGAGATGCTCTCGGGAGCCAGAGGATAGTCGTTGTGGAGATTGTGGATATCTTGAAGATAGTCTAAATCGACTTCCAATATACACGATCCCGTTACATTCCAATTATTTAGCTCATCTTCGCTCATCCATTTAAATCCGCGAGTCGGTAAAGGTTTGCTCATCGCCCAACCGTATAAATTATTAGCGTCTAGATAAGTTATATATGCCGAAGGTTCGCTGCTATCGAATTTATCCGCCGTCATATACTTATTGTTGGCTTTCCCATAACGATTCGAAATTGTGCTGATTCCTCCTCTTATTCCTTGCTTAATCATCAGAATCATATCGTAATCGCTCAACAACTCCAACTTTATACCGGTCAACTTCAAAGCAGCATCCCAGGCCAGTCCCGGAGAAGTGTAATACCATGCGGGATCTAGCCGGTAATTCTTCATGCATACGTCTCTAAAGTTTTCGAAAACATCGGCTAAGAGTAGAACATCCGAAACATTGTACAGGTCGTGGTATTCTCTAAACGTTTTACATCCGAATGCATTCCATACATTTTTGGCGTGATCGTAATCTTCGTCGCTAATATCTGAGTCGTTCAGCCTCGAATAGAATGCGGACTTGGGAGGTAGTTCGGTCTCGTTAAATCTGTCGATGGAAGCAACGTAATCGTACGGGTAAATTCCTTTTTTAAGTAAAAGAGCGAGCTGTTTCCCAGAATATAATGCGCCAAGATTTTTACATTGTTCTTTCGTCAGATTCTTCGATAAAGCGTCAAGACTCGATGCCATGAATCTATAACTGTCGATGAATCGCAATTCACGTTTAACGTTAATTTCTTTCCCTTCTTTGTTTAGAAACTTATCGACGATCACTTCTCTGCTAAACGATATGTACTTCTCTTCGTTATTAGGAATGCATTTAATTTTCTCATCGTGATCACCTCGCAATTTTTTTACGAACAGATGGCTATCGTATCCTGACAGATTATGGAATACTACTGGAAAAAACTTCGGAACTTTATAGTCTAGATTGCAACCATTATGAGCAGCCCCTCTAAAAATACCGCTCAAATGACAGTGGTCTCTAACCCGATCTGTACCCAACGCCCCTCCACAGATATGACATAAAGTAGTTTCCTTAAACTTTTTTCGGTCATCTGGAGTAAATATCATCTTCTTCGGAAACTTAAACTGATTGTATATTCGTTTTATAGTCTCTTCGAGACTATCTACGAATATTTGACCGATATCGTCGTCTTCGCTTTCGGCCGTGTACGTTACAGGATCTTGTTGATATAATATATCATCGAAGCATTTTACGTAATAACAAAACGAGCTAGGCGTGTGTTTTTGGTATTTATCGGTGTAAGACACGCGAGGATCTGGCTGGCATGTGTCTATAGGTTTGATGAAAGATTCGAAATCTGCATAAACGATAAAGGGAACTCTCATCGACCTATTATAATTTTTAAAACCTATCGTAGTTCCCGGTTCTGGGACTTCTATTTTTTGAGCAGCGTTTTGCGAACAGTACTCGGAATGTTTATTAAGCGCTTCTATTCTTGTATAACCGTTTAAACATCTTCTACAATAGTGCATTGAAGTATGGGATTTTTCCGTTCGTGAAGCCATCAATCTGTTGAAATTCTTTATCCAACAATAATGTTTCTTATCTCCGTCGGAAATAAGCAATAGTTCAACGATAGAAACTTTATCGTCTCGTTGATTCGACACATAAATTGGGAATACTATCTTATTTTCAAAACCGAATACGTCAACGCTGATATTATTATTTCTCTCAAACTTGCTTATTATATTAGCATCCGCAGCAACCGGAAATTCGATACCGCTCCAATCGAGTTGCTTCGATTGTTTGATTAATTCTTTCGTAATTCTTTCGGGATGATTGTCAGTTGGATTTAATGCTCTAGTAATGCACCACTTGAAACATTGCTCGTCATTATTCTTCATATTGATAATAGCCTTTTTGCTAGATAGTTCTGTAGGCAACGGAACGTAAGAACTGCCTTTCAATGGTTTATAAACAGCAGTATTGACATCTAACTTTACAACATTCACGAATCTCCAATTACTTCCACGCATCTGGAAACTGGCCATAGTCTCTGGGATCTTATTTATTGCATTATCGTATATTTCGTTGATATCGGTAGCATCTAAAATAACTTCAGTCTTCGAGACGAATGGAACATTCGCGGATTCTTCTTCTCCAGATTTCATATCAACGCGCTCCATGGTACATGTAAGAACGAGTTGAACCTTAACCTGACGATTTTTTGACAACAGACTAAAAACCTGCGGTCTAACGGCGTTAAGAAAAGACACGGCATCGATTCCAGAAGAACCATCGATAGTGTATTGTTTAGTGAATCCTTTAATAGCCGATGCAGTCTTTCGAATTTCAAACTTCTTTGTATTGATTTTAGCAAAGAGACTCTTTATTTTCGATTTAAACGATTCCAATCTTTCGTTCACAGGTTTCTTCACTTTAGGAGGTATGTAACTAACTAACCAATCCGCAAAAGAATTAATATTCGACCTAACCTTAGTTTTCAACTCACTGAGAACTTTATTTGGTTTGGAAACGAACTTGGTCGGAGTAAGAATTGGGGTTCGAATATTGGGAACTGGAGAGTCGAGCAAGTTTTTATTTTTGCTCGTAGCAGCAATCAGATCCGCTTTTCGTAGTTTCCAATATCCGACCAAGCCTCTCCGTTTTGCCATGACTCTCAATTCTTTTACAGTTTTCAACTTGTAGTCCATTCCTTTATATATACATATATATATTCATTTCTTTAAGTGTTGTTTAAGAAAAACACAAATATTTATTTATGTTTAATTTTTTATTTATTTTATTTTTTCGCAAAATCTCACAGCTCATTCACAACGGAATCGATAGTTTTGTCGTTAATGCGATCGTACACCTTGATTTTGTATCTATTTCGCCATACTTTTCCATTATACCATTCTATTATTGGTGCATTTTGCCCGTGCGCCATAGCTGCTTTGTATATCGACGGATACACGACAACATCACCGGTTTCTAAGTCTAAAATTTCTACTTTTCTCGGCTGATTTCTGATATACCTCGTTCTATCATACGCGCCTTCCTGGTAGTTTCTTTTAAGTATTCGTTCTTTCCGATATTCTTTCCAGTATCCTTTCTGATATTCTATCTGATATGCTTTTCGATATTCTTTCTGCTGCTCTTTCTGCAGTTCTTGCCTTTGTCGTCTCTCTAGTTTCTCTAGTTTCTCTTTTTCTGAGACATCGCGAGCAAGAATCTCCATTGCGCTCAATAGAGCTATAAGCTCGGGCTTGTTGAGATGAGCACAACCCCTAATGTTGTGCTGGACCAGTAAGCTTCTCAGCTCTGGAAGTTTCATCTTCTTATTACTAATATAAGTAAACATCTCTTTATGTATGTTTAAGAAAAAAAAAGAAATTTTATTCATAGCCTTCACCCTTAGCATTTAGCATTTAAATCGCGGCGATTTAAGACGAGCTCCTACCGTAGACGACGTTTAGCTTCTGTCCGTCCGACTGAAACTCTAGCAACTTGTCCGAAATTACGATAGCATAAGCTTCGGTTTCGGCCGGCACTGCCGTATTAAATATAGCTTTGATCTGAATATCGACGACCGACGACTTTAATCGCTCAGATTGTTTGCTAACGTCGAAAATCATTAGCGGATATAGTTCTTTATAATCACTCGGTGTTATATTACTTTGCGTTATCAACTGATCCATTCCGTAGAATTTTTCGCTAAACGTTGCCGCTGCTCGGTACGCTCTCGAGAATTGTTGATTAGGAAACGATAGGTTGTAGTCCACAGCCGGGTATCTTTCCTGATTCATCATCACGTACATGTTCTTAAGATCGCAATGGTCGAAGATCGACGGATTAGCTTCTTGATTCCCGTCACGACTTGTCTGAAATCCTACGATTATATATCTCGGTTTTTCCGGAGATGTCTTGACACTAAGTCTCCAACTGAAAGTAGTCGACTGAGGAACAGTTATGGTATCGCATTGACGAGCGCGATAGGCTACAGCCAACGATGCTTTCGATTCGATCGTTTTATATAACTGCATTTTTTCCATATCGGATGGAATAACGTGAGGCATAAACCACGATATCTTCTCTATTGCAACTTTTCCAGCCGCTGCATCGTGGCCTCTAAAAATTGCGTCGTCGTCGGCTTTACGCACTAACGTTAGCGTATGCTTCAAACCGTAAACAATCTTGTCGTAATCATCGCAAAAACCGAAGATATGCTTTAATGCAACTATAAAGCTGAACGTTCCCTTAGCAGTCGGTTTTCGAATAAGATACTGTTGTCTGACCGCAAACCCCGTGTTATCGGCGACAACGGCCGTTGCACCACTGTCTTTGTACCACAGCTGATTTAAACCTTGTGCCAGTTGAAAATCGTTTGGGTATTTTAGCAATCCGAGCATCGTGGTAGCTTGACCCGGGTGAAATAACGTTTCTATTTCTTGATTCGATAGAGAATACGATATTTGGCTAAATAGATGCATTAGCCCGTTATTCGTAACAGCCACTGCATCGGCATTAACGTACGCGGTGTTATCCGCTTTAGTCAGTCTTCCTTCGAATAGCAAATACGATTCTGAAGGGTGGCTGAATAAATCTTGGAGTTCAATGTTTATACGAATCTCTCCCGTTGTGTTTAGATTCGTTCTCGCAGTAGGTTCGTACTCGTGAAATTCGTATCGTTCGATACTCTCGTCCGTCAAAGGTTGTTCCGTGAATCTTAGTATATCTGATTGCATTTTTTTATTAATAATATATGATTTTATTTTATTTAAATATAAATAACCTATGCAACTTTCAATCCAGCTCCGTTTAAACGTCTAACGAGATCTTGAATTCTAATAGCGCTCTTTGCATTGGAATTCATACCGTGCCCCATCATTAAATTATTTATATTTGTACTCTTCGAACGCGTTCCGTCGTTAATTAGTCTAGTTAGCACTTCTTTACTTTCTTGAGTTAGCAAGTCCTTACCTTCGTTCAGCTGCGGTTGGAGCGCTGAAAGCGCTGAAAGCGTTTGTGAACTTGTAGTCGGTAAATTTTTGGGACTCATAATTTTAGCAATCGCTTTATCGACTAATCGTTTCCCAGCGTCAGCAGCGACAGTTTTACCAACATCCAGCGCTTTTTGCCCGATGTCTTTAGCCGCATCTTTTCCTACGCTGAGAGCGGTGGACGCTATTTGTTTAGCCGCATTTGACGTAAATAGATTCTTGAAAAAACCCGCAACAACATCGAATATTCCCGCCCCTCCGATAACATATTGTTTCTTATACCTTCTTTTAGCAACTACTAACATTTTTTATATTAATAGCATTATATTTTTATATTCATTTTTATTTATCGCTCCTTGTCTTAGTAACTCGTCGCATATACCAACTATCTCATTTCTCACTCCAGAATTGCCCGCCTCAAAGCTAGCCATTCGCAGAGATAACATTTCTATTAATGCATTAGGATCTTGAGGAATAACGATACGCTGTAGGCCTATTCCTTTACCTTGCGCCTTTGACGTCATCGAGTCCCATATCGGTTTAATAATATTTTTATATTTTAAGCTCCTAGAGGATTTTGGTTTACTTGGATTTTTCGGCTGCCTCATAGCATTCGTTACCTTCAGAATCTCGGCATATTCTTCCCGATCGTTTGCATTGAAAATCGACTCGTCCGGTTTGTTCATCATTAATAATTCCCAAAGTCCTGGAGTTCCTTCGTATATCTTAGGCCTATCGCCTACCGTCACGTTATTGCCGTCGATCGATATAGGACTGTCGCCTATATAAAATTGGCCGTCTTTAGAGTTTATTCCGAACGTTGTGTCTACCATCTTTTTATCGGACGCGTATTGTTGCAGGTACTTCACCGCAATATCTCCTAGTTCTAAGGTTTTTATAGGCCTATCATATAACGTTTTTATACCTTCTACCGGGTCTTCTTCGTAAGCCTGTATCGAAGGGTATTGAGGAAACTGAATGGCTTTTAACGATGTCGAAATAGAAGCGGGAAGCGCTTTTAGAGCGTTAGCTGTCTCTGCAGAGTTTTCTTTTATAGTTGATAACAAAGCCTTTTGTTCTTTTGAAATTGTTGATTGCGAGTCGACTATTGGCTTGTACAATCTCGTTAATTCTCGTTGTAGTCCTATATCTCCTAATCTCTCGGATAAAAAGTTTTGTCGAATATTCTTCTTCGATTTCAGAAACTCTTCAACGATAAAATCTCTTTTTGCGGGATCGGTTATCTTTAGAAACGACATTATATTTTATTTATATAAGCTTATAGCTATATTTTTTAAACGTAAATTCGAACGTGATTACGAACGTTGATTTCGAACGTTCAATTTACGTTCCCGTTAAAACGTTCTCGTTAAACGTTAATTTTTCTGTGCTAACTTTGGATTTATTTTTAATTTTTTCTTTCATATCGTTGAATTTCACAAACTCGCTTAGAATTAGCGAATATTCAACGTCTGAAATATTGTCGTCCACAAGAGCTTTTGAAATAAGGCTACTGATAGTGTTTAGTTTTGCTTCGGCTAACGTTTTAATCTTTTCGTGCTTTGTCAATTTCAGTGCAAGCTTCTTACTAACTTGTCCTCCGACAATAATTAACAATCCTACACCTACTGCCGTACCTGTTGCTATCGCTATAGCCGGAGTTGCAATTACAGTAGCAAGAGCTGCCAGTCCCGAGCTGCTGAGCCCCATCACAGTTACTATCAGAGCGTTGTCGATAATGCTAATCATTCTTATGTTCCTACGATACTTTGTACTTAAGGCGGTCCTTTTATCGCGTTCTTGTTCGATTTCTTTTTGAATTTCGTTAATTTTTTTAAAACGATACGATTGCGCTGAATTTTCCATTTGTTTATATTCCATTATTATTATTATTATTATTAAGATTTTTTAAATTTAAACGTGGTAATTAATGTAGCATAGCGAATCTTTTTCGTTAATGATAACTACAGAATCGGAATTGTTTTGAATAGTAATAACAATGTCTTCTACATCTTCGCAAATGGTTGAGTCTTGCAAGCTACATTTCTTTTCTTTAATCGCCTGTCTAAGCGAGACTAGACAGACTCCCCTAGTTAGTCGAACACCAAATCCTAGCTCTTGCGAGACCGATGATCTGGGTTGAATTGTGATTGCTCCTTGTGCGAAAATCTCCCAACGCTGTGAGCCCGGTTGTCTTATAGCCCGATGCGTTACTTCTTTAGGCAACCAAAATACTAATTGTGGTCGAGTTCTAACTCTGCTCGGAGAATTGCGTTTTGTTATAAACTTGTGTATTGGCATACTGTATCGCGACATTATATATATTATATATATATTTATATATATCATAACCTTTACAGAATCATACCAAGAATCGGACCAAGGATTGGGATGTTAGAAAGTACTTTTGAAATAGGATTGTCGTTTCCAAGAATTAATCCTGCACCATTGACAAATCCAGAACCTCTGCGCATGTACAGTCCTTCTCCTACACCGTCTAATCCCGACCCTGACCATGGTTTCAGGTAAAGACCTGCTGCGTGCGGAACCATCTTGTAGCTTCTTCCTCCTTTCTTTATGTATAAAGCACCTCCATTAACACCCGATCCCATTATCTTACTTACTCCTGTACTCGCTAATCCGCTTAAAGCTCCAGTTGCAAGACTTGGCAGAACGCTAGAAAGAAGAAATTTTCCAGCTGTAGCTAGAAGTGGTAATAACGCTGGAAGAAAACCGCCTTCGACTTTCATATTATGGTGTATTTGCGTTTTACTCATTTTGATCGTCGTACCAGTCCCATTCTGATATGCTTTCGCCATTTTATTAATTTGTGCTCGTGTAAGAGCTAAAACGTGTTCACCGGATAGATCTCCGTGAGTTAGTCTTATACTCGTTCCTGTCCCTGCTTCAACTGCGCGTTTAATTTTGTCCTTTGGTCCATCCGAAACATTAACTTTTGTATTCGTATATCGACTCATTTTATATATATAATTGAAATTAAAAACTTTAATACCACGATAATTAATTTTCACACTTCTCTAATTTTAAACCTGATCGACAACTCCTCTCCTCGAAGGTTGATTAGTTTTCCATTTTGGTCTGTAAGTTTTGTTTCCATAGCCGAAATCGTAAATAGCGTAATAGGAAGATATACTAAATTAACGGGCACTTCTATAATCTTGTATCCGGGGCCTACATTCGGGAAAAAGGAATATATAATGTTTTCCGTTGTTCCGTTAGAGTACGAAGAACCGATTACGTCACTGGTTACTCTCAAACTATTTACGTTCATTATATTTACTATGTTCTCCGATTCGTTATATCCTTCTGAATATACTCGGCTATTAAATCCTAAAACAGTTCTAATCGAGTTCTCGATTGTCATATTGACCTGATAGTTAGCACCGATATCTAATACCGACTTCAAAGTATTATTGTTCGCTTGTAACGTTATACAGTACGCATCTCCCGTTTCGTCATAATGTCCTGATTGTTTCATGATTCTTTGAATGTGTTCGTTTATATCTACGATTTCGTAACTCCCTTCTGGGATTTCTATAGTAAACCACGTTTTACCATTATCCGGCGAATACACAAATTTGTTGTTTAAAGAATATATATTCGGGAAGGAATTATACGTCTCAAGATTAACAAGACACATTTCATACTTTTTGTTTTTGTCAAGTTGAATCAGAGGATTAAATTTAGTTCTAATTTGCGTGCTCCTTTCGCTCACCAAAATGCTAAATGACTCTTTAGGCTCCGTGTTACGAGCGATCTTGTCTGTGTTGAGAACTATCTTTTCTAACCGCGCTTCCATTATATATATATAATATATATAATATATAACTTATGAAGAAGCTGAAGGCTTATGCTGAAGGCATATAAAATGTATCTAACCCACTTCTATATTTGCCGTTGTTTTTTTTACTGGTTAAATCTATCACTACAAATCCGTGCGGACGCTCCCACGCAGTTTTGCACAGTTTTACAAATTCGTCTTTAGGCATATCATCTACGCCTACGTGATCGTTGTATATATTATTAATATTTTTAAGGTCTTGACTAAATAAACAGATAAAGTTTGCATTCTCTCTGATAGTCTGTCTAGGCAGCTTGAAATAGTTTTGTGCGAGGTAAAAGCAGTCAACATTACTATGTCTCCCTCTGATATAATACGATTCGCATTTGTTTTGTTTTTCCAATTGTAAATCGTCGAAAATCATCAGGTTCTGCTTGGCACTCAAGTCTCTCGGATCGGGGACTTCTTCCGAAGTTTCAAAGAATCGACAGTTCATATCAGATTTTTTAACTATACTTTTAGCCATTTCCTCAACAACTGATATTGGAGATACATTCAGACGGGCTATCTCGTCTTGACAACCAAACAAATTGACGATTGCTTCTTTAGGCAATTTTTCTTCGAATGCTTTTTTCAGTATTTTATATTCTGGTTGAAAGAGAGATCTTCCAAATACCTGTAAGTTATCATAATCTAGCCATCCTGGATTCAAAAGTAAATTTAATAATAGCGTAGTCTTACCGCATCCAGACTTCCCAACGATCAGAACGCTTATACTTCTAGGTAATAATGGGTTATTAAATCTTTTCGATGTCTCATCGTTCCAGGATAAATCTTTAACTTCCATTTCTTTTTTAATTATAAAAATAGTTTTATATTAAAATGTATATGGAACAGATGTATTGCGTAAAGTGCAAGAGAGAAACTGAAATGACAGATATTCAGAATTTCATCAGTAAAAATAAAAGACCTATGCTTAAAGGCGTATGTGTCGAATGCGGAAAAACTAAAACTCGATTTCTTTCCACTGCCAAAAAAGGAGGAGATCTAGTTGGGTCTTTAAATTCAGCTACCAGTAAAATCAAACTACCTTGGGCTCGATTTCAAGGAGAATTGCATCTTCCAGGACATTCGTTTACGGGCCCCGGAACTAGATTAGATCTAAGATTGAATCCTGACGGCACTCCTAAAGACTGGAGTAAGCCTGTGGACAGAGTCGATAAAGCCGCATACTCTCACGATTTAGCTTATGACCAGTATTCGGATACAGCTGCTAGAAATGCTGCCGACAGAGTAATGGTAAATGAATTAAATAATATAAAGAATCCTACATTACGTGAGCGCGTCGAAAGAGCTATAGTTAAACCTATTTTGTCTACTAAAGCTAATCTTGGTTTAGGTCTAGCTTCTTCCGATTCGAAGCCAGCTGTTAAACCGTCTCAAAAATGGACGGATGAACTCGCCGAACAATTACATAAAGCGGTAATACGACATTTTACAAAAAGGAAGGTTTACGTTAATGGTATTGACGAGATTTGGGCTGCAGACCTCATAGACATGCAGGCTTTCGCGGAATATAACGATGGCGTTAAATATTTATTAGGCGTAATCGATATTTTTTCAAAATATGGCTGGCTTGTTCCCATAAAAGATAAGAGCGGAAAATCTGTGTTCGATGCTTTCACCAAAATATTTTCCAGTAGTGAACGAAAACCAGAGAAACTTTGGGTCGATAAAGGAAAAGAGTTTTACAATAAAGACGTGAAATCAATAGGAATCCAGTTATATTCCACTGAAAATGAAGAGAAGTCATCCGTTATCGAACGATGGAATCGAACGATGAAAGAGAAGATGTTCAAATATTTTACGGCTAATTCGACTAGAAAATATATCGATGTTTTAGATAATATGGTTGCTCGTTATAACAGCACTAGGCATTCTTCCATAAAAATGACTCCAATAAAAGCGAGTATGAAAGCAAAAGAAAGCGCTGTGTGGATGAATTTATATGGCGGCTTACACCCAGAACCACCTGATAAACCTAAATTTTCAATAGGCGATAAAGTCAGAATTTCTAAGAAGAAGAAGTTCTTCGAAAAGGGCTATACGCCTAGATGGACAGAAGAAGTCTTTACTGTGACAAAAATTCAATACACCGATCCTCCGACTTATAAGATAACAGATTATAACGGAGAAGAAATTCAGGGCACTTTTTACGAACAGGAGTTACAAAAGACGACTCAGGAAGTCTATAGGATCGAAAAGATCATAAAAAAACGCGGAAAGAAATCTTTCGTAAAGTGGCTGGGATATCCTGAATCTTTTAATTCTTGGGTTGATAACGAAAGTTTGTTAAATCTACATCAGGGCTCAGCGCATTAGACGTTATTTCGAACAATGCGATAACTACAGACATTTTCTCGGCGTTGGAAGAGTCGCACACGACAATACGACATTTTTCAAGGTCAAGGTCAAGGTCGAGGTCAAGTATACTACTACTACTACCACCAGTATTTCCAGTATTTCAATATTTCCACATGGGTCCCATATTCCCACATAGAACCCATATTGCCCACATAGAACCAATATTGCCACATAGAACTCATATTGCCCACATAGAACCCATATTGCCCACATAGAACCCATATTGCCATGTTAGGTCCATATTTCAATGTAAGGTCCATATTTCCCACAAAGAACCCATATTGCCCACATAGAACCCATATTGCCCACATAGAACCCATATTGCCCATACAGAACCCATATTTCCTACATAGAACCCATATTACCATGTAAGGACCATATTACAATATAAGACCCATATTTCCCACATTGTACCAATATTTACCATATAGTACCCATATGGCCATGTAAGGTCCATATTCACATCAAAGGCCCATATCCCCGGCTGGCAGCCATGATCCGCAGCATAGTGCGACCGTACGTTACTTCCCGGAATAACGTACGCGTACTGTACGTACGTTATCGAAAAAAATAACGTACGCGTACGTTAAAAATGCCACAAATTCATCTGATCATTCACAAAGAACCTCAACATAACTATAGTCTCATATGGTACGCGAACCGTACGCGTACGTCAAAAATGATCAGTTTAGCTCTACAGTAGGCCTATTAGTCTCCCAGTACGCAGGCCTAGTTATTTACGAAAGGTACAGAAATTTAGTATTACCAATAAAATGACCGCTGGCACTGACCATCCTATAAAGTGTGCCGTAAATCTTAATATGTCTTCACACTAGGGGGCCTATATACATTAGACAGAATATTAGCAATTTGGAATTTAAAAGTTTGAAAGTAGAGATCATTGAACAGCCACAGATGACTGATGTAGGCCTAATGGTTAAAATTGTTTACGACCGTCAATCACCAACTGTTATTGACTTTTCTTGTGCATAATGTTATGTATTTTATTTTCGTCATGAACTAATGTGAACGTACGGTAACGTACGGCATAATAACGTACGTTACCGTACGTACGGTCGCACCTTGATCCGCAGCCATCGATCCAGCCATAACGACCGCTTTGGCAAGAAGTTTGACCTAGTTTCAAATTTGCGTGACCTCTCTGTGCATGGGTAATTTCTTTGACCGGTCAAGTTCGTTTGACCTATTTTGACGACCAATGATAGCTTACGGTGCCCGACAAAATAGGTCAAACGAATTTGACCGCTCAAAGAAATCACCAAATGCAATGCTAGAAGATTACAACACGACAAACAGTCTATGGATAACTGTTGAAAACATAATAATTATATCAAATATATCAAATATTGCTTCTCTACAAACACTCTTATGACGCGTGCTATTCTTGCACAGCCAAATTACATCAATGGCGCAGTGGTGTAGGTCAATACCTTAGAGCCCTACGGCCTTCGGTTCGAATCCAACCAAGTCGGTGCTTATTTTTGTTTTTATTTTTTTTGGTGGATAATGCGAACAGAACACCGAAGATACATACATACACACATACATACATAAATATTCCCACATAGGTCCCTTATTCATAACTGCACCAGCTATGACAAGACCCATTTTCCAGCTGTATTATGGAATGATACCTCATCCATCCACCCACTCGGACTTTTGACCTTGACGTTGAATTACCTTGACCCTGACCTTGGCCTTGGCCAAGTCGCGTGACACTATGATGAAGTTAGAGCTTGGAAAGTCGGCCATTCATTCATTCATCCATTCACCTACTCTGACCTTTGACCTTGACCTTGAAGTTGATCGTGACCTTGGATGACCTCGGCCTTGACCTTGGCCTAGAAGCTAACAAATATATCTACTACTGTATTCATTCACAACCATCCAGTCCAGCAGGATCCTTTTAGTTATTCCTCCGTTTTCGTTTACCTCCATTCTCCCATCCATGCTATCTCTCTTTGGGGAATCTCCTCTCCGTATGTGCACATTCTACTTCCTCTACTTTCTTCGTTTTGATCATCTTGAACTTTCAAATTATCAATTGCTGTGTTAGCGTATTAATCACGTTAAATAAATTATCTTTAATAAAAAATGTAATAACCTTAACTTCTACAAGGTCACACAGATAAGTCTCAAATGTCCTAGTCTGTAAAGGTTACTTGTCCGCTCTCAATACCCAAGTACGTCTCTTCCTCTGCCCGTTTTAAAATTATTATGCTGTTGCTTTCCTGTTGCACGAGTTTATTGGGAATATTTAAAGAAATCATATCTTTTACAGACTGCTTTTTCAAACTTCTGTGTTCCACAGATTCAGCTTCGTGCCTCGCCTTAACATTGCGGGTACCGGAGTTATACCATCTTTACTATAGCTGTTAATTTTGCAGAGTACGCGTAACTTTCCTAATTCTTAGACTTTTTAATTCCATTGTATTGTATCTAAACATTTAAAAAGCGCATCTCACAGTGTTCGCTGATGGTCTATATATAACCAGATCAACGTTCTGCACAGAAATGTATCTTCTTTTCAGTTCATCCAGACAACAATGTACGCATAGAGATGACGATCTCGTCAGCGTCTCTTCATTTCGACAGTTGTGGTCATTTCGAAGTCTCCTTTCATCAGCTTTTCCTGAAACGGAGAGCGAGTCAGCCAAGTCCAAGAAACTAAAGCAAACTAGAACTGTAGTTTTGTACACTTTGTAGGTTTTCCTGATGAAACGATTTCTCCGATCATACAACATTTGTGATTTTAATATATTAAACTGTTCTAATTCAAAGGCTGTAGAAGGCCACATATTGAAAGGAAGGTCTCGTCAAAGCAGGCCCTACTGTCTCTAGAGGTAGAACTCTCAAAGTGTGCTAACCTACGTATATATATAATTCACACGATGCACTGAGTCCGACAAGAATGATATGTTACATTATAATGCGTCTACTGATATAATACAGTACAGTTTTAATTTGATATTGTCCAACTTGTAAAGTTCAGAAGTGCTCTGCAAAACCAAGTAAACATTATTAAAAAAGTAAACAGACTGGAATATGCGAGCTTCAATTGAGATAGAAAGAGATGACCACAAATGTAATTTATAAGATCTTTCTCGAGATAAGTTTGGTACACTTCTCTATGCAAGCGTTGCATATGACCTACCTTATGATGGTAATGATGTTGATATTAATAATGATAATCCTAAACTTCACCGATGGCGCATCACGGGATCCAGTCAAAATAGCCCGGTCAAAATAGCCCCGACGAAATAGCCCCGTCAAAATAGCCCAGGACAAAATAGCTCCAGACGAAATAGCCCCGACAAAATAGCCCCGTACCGTTCGAAGAGCCTTGTTTATTCGAATCAACAGCACCTAGCCCGAAACGTGAATATTAGAACTGCCTAATTAGTTGCTAATTAGTATGAAAGGGTTACGATAGACGTTACCTATATCTTGTTACGTAAATATTTAAAAAGCCATTGCGTGCTTTGTCGGGAATGCTTTAGATCAAGCCGTAATTTGTCAATTAGTAAATGTTAATTATTAGTTTACGGTGAAGTCACAGTTACGTAAATATTTAAAAAGCCATTGCGTTCTTTGGCGGCAACGCTTTAGATCTCTTTAGATCTGCCAGTGATTAGGATTAAATGACTTATTAGTCGAGCACCACATATGTATTAGTAGCTTATTTCGATGCTTATATACGCCTATACATTAACATTGACAATTTCTAAGATTGTAACGTAACTTAAATCAATTATTAGGCCTACGTCTTTTAGATTATTGCGCCTATAAATTTTGATTTAGTAGCTTGTGTTACCTTCATGTTTCGAAGTTTTTTAAACATTGACATTGTCAATTATTAATATTTCTATAATATGTTACTCGCGTTTTTTTCCATTCATGTTTCGTTGATTTTATTAATATACATCTTCTCACCACTGTTCGTTGTCGGGGCGATATTTTTGGGGCTATTTCGTCGGGGCTATTTCGTCTTGAGCCATTTTGTCCTGGGCCATTTTGACGGGGCTATTTCGTCGGGGCTATTTTGACCGGGCTATTTTGACGGGGTGCCATGAGCAGTGTTTAATCTAGACGTCTTTTGGGGGGAAATTTCCCCCCCCCCAGGATTGAAGTTTCCCCCCCCAGAACTCAGCAATATTGTAAGGCAGACACCTTTTGGGGGGGAAATTCCCCCCCGAGAAACCTTGTTTTCCCCCCCCAGAACAGGGGGACTAGATTACACACTGATGTATGAGCAGAGAAAGATAATCACGACCTCGTTGAATAAAGACAAAGTCAAGTCATTAAGGATTGATTTCGAGTAAGCTTATCGTGGATGGCCAGAGTCCGAGATTTTATAAACTCAACGTCACAATTAAAATCCAATCAGTGGTTACACGATGCGCGTAACCTTCGAGTGGTTCAGGAGAGGTGTCATATAAATCTCCAGGTACTTGTTATAGCAGCAATAAATTACAACTCATTTCTTAACCTACGTTTTATTCGAAGTACGTACAGCCAAATATCGGTTATTCGATACCCACGCGAGGCTTCCTCTCCAGTCGAGTTACTCTCTGTATACGCGTAGGCCGGATAACCATACGCTTGCATGATTATATGAGGAATGAGGGTATTTATTAAGGACTGTGTAGTTATAAAATTCCGAAGACAACATAAACGCCAATAAATTACATCAGATTTTACGCAGATATTAATATAAATTAGTAACTTCTATTGCGCCGGCGTCTCATGCACAAAGCATCAACCGATGGCACACCAAAACCAAGCCGTAATCAGATCAATATCCAGATAAGCAACCTATGGTGGATATGGTATCTGGAAGGGTAAGTTTTAAAATGTATTATCCTACACAGGTATGTTAGTTTATGCTCAAATAAATTATGTATACGAATGGAATGGGAATGGGTTTGGAGATATAATTATGATGTTAATGTCAATATATTAGCGCTTGCAGATAATATTTTTAGCTGATGGAGTGGCAAGAGAGCAGTTGGGGCTTAGAATCTCGGTCCTTTTCTCATGGATGTAAGGCTAGATTTATTAAGTGACACACAGTTCAATTTCAGGATTTATGCTGTCTTCAACTGTCTTCTGCGCGTGTTGATCAAATACAATCCTACATGCAACGTGAAAGACCTTGGAGTAAATATTGGTATAATGTGGCGAAAATGTCGGGGCGCATTTGTCTTTGATTTTGTGACGCTATTGTCGGGGCGCTTTTGTCCTTGGCGCTTTTGACGGGTCACCGTTAACACGTGCGCAAGTATTCGCAAAAACATATACGCCAAGAACGAATCCAAGGGGTTCAGTGCTTTTGTTAAGTACTTAGTACGTATTGCTCAACATCTGGTTATCTCCGTCTGTCTCCTACCTGCATCGATTTATCAGTCGGAATATTTTCGATTGTTACAAATCACTGTTGGACAGCTCGACTGTACACCTTATCAATTTCGATACAATTGAGACGTAAAAACTGAATTGCATTTGATATTGTAAGCGATTGTCAATTTATAGAATAGACTGCTTGACCTCAATATCTGCGCATCAAAAGGTGAGTCCTAGGAGGTGCAGTTGATATGACAGCCGAAAGATTACAAATCACAAGATGATTGCTCCTCCTAAGACAGTGCTAAGACGGTTTTAAAAATCTGAAAGTGTGTTATCTAATGTGCCTGAAATTTGTTACTGCCTGTCCTAAGATTGATTATAATTATAAAGCATGTGTTCGTATATAGGGCCTACGTGTAGAATTTTCCATTCAGTATCTCGTTGCCCGACGCCAAAGTGAATTAGGTAGCCTAAAGAACGTTTAAACCCGTTAAGCCTGTTAATTTAAGCCCTTTATTTTAAAGTGAAGCCAGTTCTTTTAATACCGTTAGTTTAAACACGGGGAATATCGTTGAGGTTTGTTTTATTTAAGTTGTACGCATCGAAACGGTCACTGTTTATTTTATCCACCATTCGGAAAGTAAAGGTCAGAAGAGTGACGTCATTGGTCATGAATATTGATTAGTTGAAGCGGCCAGTGGCGTAACATGCAAATTTCACGCCGTTGCGATAGGGTTTAATATTATATATTAATTTTAACACGACTCGTGAGTCGAGTCTAGTTCCGTTAGGGTCTTTGGTTTCAAAGCTACCCAGAAGGTATCCAGGTGGGTCCATAGAGTAGGCCTAGTGGTTACATCACTGGCGTGAAGAGCAAGCGGTAGCGGGATCGCTTCCCGCTACCTCCCCAAATTTAGGTCCACTCAGCCTTTCATAACCGAGATGGCGCGTTTGATAAAATGAGATGTAGGACGCGATGGGCGCCTTGTATGGCTGCCGTGTACAGTTAAATTCGATTCCTGTAATAACTTGTGATCATCCGTTCATACTGATTTGTAATCATACTGCGTAATTGTCAGTTTGAAGATATTAAACGAAGATTATTATTATTATTATTATTATTATTATTATTATTATTATTATTATTATTATTATTATTATTATTATTATTATAAGCTGTGTTTCTGTATGAAGAAATTTCTTTTAAGGACAACAAATTAATAAACACATTATATTCGCATGCACACATATGTATACATATATATATATAATTATGCATGTTAATATATTTACATATATTTGCATAGCTACGGACACACACAAACGCACTTAATTATATTTAATTACAAATAATAAATACATTTGCCCGCACTGTGTCATCACGTATTTTGCCTGGTTTTGTGACGCCGTTTAGGTCAGAGCTGAAACGTCATTTGTTTTGATTTGTTTCCTCTCTCCTGTTGCCTTAAATATTGGGAGGATCAAGACGCTCGTCATTCAGACGATTGCCGTCGGCTGTGGAGCGATCTTTCGTTCATACTCGGCCGTGGCAGTTCCGCCGTGAACCCAACTTTCACTGCTGACGAATACGTGCACTAATTGGACGGAAAAGTCGCTGATGCCCGACGTCCTACGGCGGGCTTGCCTCCACCAGTACCATCTGGATGGTTTTAGATTATTGACCTCCTCGCGACCTTTCTTCTTCTTGAGTTCGAAGACGAGTTGCTCCTATTCCTATTGGTGCTTTGCAGGACCTCACTGCCTGAAGGGCATTTACCATGACCTTATCTCAAGAGGCCAGAACTGGATTCTAGTGACATCAATTATAACTATTGCCCAACCTCCAACTGCTCATTTCTCGCTAGGATCATCAAGATAATAGTCACGCAGCAGACGGTGTCTGATCTAGACACGCAAAAACTTCAGTCCGGTTTTAAGAAGGGTCACTCGACTGAGACGCTTCTTCTTCGAATCGTCTCCGACATCTACGATGCATGGAAGCTGGAAGAGTCACGCTATTCGTCCTACTTGGTGTCAGCGCGGCGTTCGACACCGTCGATCACACCACCCTTCTGACCCATCTCGACACCTCATACGGCATTGCTGGCCGGTTGCTTGACTGGTTGCGCTCATTTCTTGACGGGCTGACGATGAAAGTCGAGATTGACTCATACATGTCAAACCTGGGTTTGGGTTCTGTGCGGTGTACCTCAGGGATCCGTACTAGGCCCGTTGCTCTACATCCTGTGCACCGCGTACCTGACCGAGGTCATTACGGGCCTTGGTGTGTTGATCCATTCTTACTCTGACGCTGACGTGCAGATTTACGCGACCTGCCAAACATCTATCCTCCATTTCGTTTCGAGGAATCTGGAGACGATTGCTAGCACTCAATCCTGGATGTCCTCCAATCAGTTTCGGCTAAACCCTGCGAAGACGCAGTTCATCTAGTTCGGATCTCGTCGCAGGCTATAGCTATCAGACATCGATAAGACCGCGATTTCTAACATCATTTCCGAAATGGACTTCGCTGCACATCGTTCGCGATCTGCCCTTTCTTCTGGACGAGAAGCTGACGATGACCGACCGCGTCTATTCACTCATTCTCTTGGACCTGCATTTAGGAACTGCGTCAGATCAGAGTCGTACAGCGTAATCTGTCGCACGAAGCTCCCATCACGTGCTCCGCTCTTTCATCACGAGGCGTCTGGACTACTGCAACTCAGTCCTGGTAGGTCTTCCACGTTTCCGTATTCGTCAGCTTTGTTCCGTCCTTAATTTTGCGACCCGGGTCCAGGCCAACCTAGCCAGATTCTCGCACATATTGGCGCACATGCGTGCCACCTTGCGCTGGCTCCCCGTTGAGAAGAGTATATAGTACAAACTGCTTCTCAAGGCCTGGACTTTGATCGCTGACTCTGCACATCTCGCAGCTCTTCACAGCGGTCTCAACACTTCTCGGCCGCAGCCGGCTGCGTTCGGCTTCCAACGAAACGATCTGCGTTAAAATGTTCGTAATAATAATTATTATTATCAATATTAGTAGTAGTAGCAGCAGCAGCAGCAGCAGCAGCAGTAGTAGTAGTAGTAGTAGTAGTAGTAGTAGTAGTAGTAGTTGTAGTAGTAGCAGCAGTAGTAGTAGTAGTAGTGGAGGTAGTAGTAGTAGTAGTGGAGGTAATAGTAGTTATTATATTATTGTTATTATTATTGTTGTTATTATTATTATTATTATTATTATTATTATTATTATTATTATTATTAGTAGTAGTAGTAGTAGTAGTAGTAGTAGTAGTAGTAGTAGTAGTAGTAGTAGTAGTAGTAGTAGTACTAGTAATAGTTGTAGTACCAGTAGTAGTAGTAGTTATTATCATTATTATTATTATTATTATTATTATTATTAGTAGTAGTAGTAGTAGTAGTAGTAGTAGTAGTAGTAGTAGTAGTAGTAGTAGTAGTAGTAGTAGTAGTAGTAGAAGTAGTAGTAGTAGTAGTAGTAGTAGTAATAATAATAATAATAGTTGTAGTACCAGTAGCAGTAGTAGTAATTATTATTATTAATAGTAGTATGATGTAGTAGTAGTAGTAGTAGTAGTAGTAGTAGTAGTAGTAGTAGTAGTAGTAGTAGTAGTAGTAGTAGTAGTAGTAGTGGTAGTGGTAGTGGTAGTGGTAGTGGTAGTGGTAGTGGTAGCGGTAGCGGTAGCGGTAGCGGTAGCGGTAGCGGTAGCAGTAGCAGTAGCAGTAGCAGTAGCAGTAGCAGTAGCAGTAGCAGTAGCAGTAGCAGTAGCAGTAGCAGTAGTAGTAGTAGTAGTAGTAGTAGTAGTAGTAGTAGTAGTAGTAGTAGTAATAGTTGTAGTAGTACCAGTAGTAGTAGTAGTAGTATTTATTATTATTATTATTATTAGTAGTAGTAGTAGTAGTAGTAGTAGTAGTAGTAGTAGTAGTAGTAGTAGTAGTAGTAGTGGTAGTAGTAGTAGTACCAGTTTTAGTGGTAGTAGGTAGTATAGGTAGTAGGGGTGGTGGTGGTGGTTGTGGTAGTGGCAGTGGATGAGGACGCGCATCGGCGACCGCATTTTCTCTGTTGCCGGTCCCAGATGCTGGAACAGTCTTCCACCCGTCATCAGACTGGCAGACTCAGTAGACTCATTGAAATCGAAGCTTAAATCTTACCTGTTTGCTAAGGCTATCCCGCCCGCTAGGAGGTGTAAGGCGCCCTTGTAGCGGCACGGCCGCGTAACGGCGCCATATAAATTGTCGTAATTATTATTATTATTTTTTTTTTATTATTGGACAGTTATTATTATTATTATTATTATTATTATTATTATTATTATTATTATTATTATTATTATTATTATTATTATTATTATTATTATTATTAGTGGTAGTAGTAATGGAAATAAAAAATTTCCGCCCTATAAATTCGATGTTGTATTCCAGGAGAAGTTGCAATGAGTACTACAATTTGCTACGAAGAAACCAGTAGAGATGGTGTGAAGACGGTTCGCTATGAAGTAACGAGAGACGGAGTGAAGACTGTTCGTTATGCTCAGGGCTGTAGAAACCCTGAGCAGGACAGAAAGCCACCGCCCAAAGTAGCCCACATCGTCAGCCAGGACTACGAGGACATCAAGAGGGAGTGTCTGGCCCAAAGAGCTCTCTGGGAGGACCCCAGCTTCCCTGCCACCGATAAGTCCATCTATCCAAGCGGCCGTCACTCGAAACCCTTCGAATGGCGCAGACCAGGGGTGAGTAGGATGACGAAGAAGGAGTGATAGATCGAGTTGGACAGTTGAACTAGAGTATAGGCTTCATCATAAGCGTGTGTGTATGAATGTGTGTATAAATGAGTGTATATATGTGAGTATCTCTATCTATTTGTGTTTAAATATGTATGTAAGCATAGGATTGAGCTGCTGGACTGCAGTGCGAAAGCAGGACGAGAAACGAATGTTAATAGCAGAATTGAGTTGCAGCCAGGAAGATTGCGGGATTTTCAAGACAGCAGAAGATTGGAAATGAAGACCTGAGAGAATCTTAGCTATCGAAACAATTCCAATAGGTTTGAATGTAAGCGAAACAAACGAAGACAAAGAATGCGCTGGATAGACAATGCAACTGAGGAAATGAAGACCTGGGCTAACATTAAGCAGGGCACTGGACTTGACAAAGGACGGTGGAGACCATTTTATTCGTACCCATCGCCGCCAAATGGCTCAGTCGTCAGGAACTGATGATGATGATAATGATGATGCATACATGTATCCATGTATGAAGACACTGACTATATCAACTTTTGGTACCTCTGAAAAGCGTTGCATAACTGGCTATCTAGCAATTCGAAAGTGACCTTTCGAACTAGGTGTGAAAGAAGAGTTAAGTGTTGTTGCTACGCATAAATCACTAATAACATCGTGTTGTCTATTTATAGGATTTATGCAACGACCCTCAAATGTCTGTCGACGGATTTCAGAGATCTGACGTCAAACAAGGAGAACTTGGTAAGGCTTGGATATCACAAGTCGCTGACGGACCACTTTTCCTTATCGTCGTGTTTGCGTAACTGATTGACGAACTGATGGCTGGTATCAAGTCTGTCGTTAACTGTAGGATTTATAATCTTAGAGGCTTCAGGGTTAAGACGACGTCGTCACAACTCAAGGACCAGGTCTTTAATCGTAATCGTAAAGTAATCTCCAAACTTCTAAATCGCCACTCCAAGGCCATTTACAGAGCACCGGCCTATTCACGACCGCTAGTCTAGTCTAGTTAATCTGAATAAATACGTAATAAATAAATAAATCTTGCCTCATCGCAACCAATCACAAACGGCTCGCTTTCTCCTTCGGCAGGATTCGGTTAAAACTGTATACTGATAAATACTGAACTGTTTTGTTACGGTTGAGACTCGTTCGCTAAGAATCCTTCAACATTTCTTCCAGGGAACTGTTGGTTCCTCGCAGCGATTGCTTCGCTGTGTTCAACTAACGACGAGGACCTCTTCCACCAAGTCGTTCCACGGGACAACCGCTTCGGCAGGGAATACGCTGGGGTCTTCCACTTCAAGATCTGGCGATACGGAGAGTGGGTGGACGTGGTCGTAGATGACCAACTGCCCACTCGCGGAGGACCCCAACTCGTCTTTGTCCACTCGCCCCACGCCAACGAGTTCTGGGCAGCGCTGCTCGAAAAAGCCTACGCCAAGTAGTAACCTTAGACAAATATATAGCAAGTAGGAACGATGAAGAAGACGAAAATATGATTACGACGATGATGATGACGATAGGGTGGCGGTAGTTGTAAAAGAAGTAGTATTTGTAGTAGTTTCAACAATAGTAATAGTATTAGCAGTAGTAGTAGCACCAGTGGTAGCGATAGTGATAGCGATAGTAGTAGTAGTAGTAGTAGTAGTAGTAGTAGTAGTAGTAGTAGTAGTAGTAGCAGTAGCAGTAGCAGTAGCAGTAGCAGTAGCAGTAGCAGTAGCAGTAGCAGTAGCAGTAGCAGTAGCAGTAGCAGTAGCAGTAGCAGTAGCAGTAGCAGTAGCAGTAGCAGTAGTAGTAGTAGAAGAAGTAGTAGTAGAAGTGGTATCAGTAGCACATAATGTTACAATGCAGTGTAACATGATAAATCTATGAATCTTTAGTTGTAATTAATTCTGCTGGTCAAAAATGCATTAGGAATGATCAAAAGTACGCAGCTAACCCGATGCTTGTTGTGTTTGTTCTTCGTAGACTGCACGGTTCTTATGAGGCGCTGGAGAGTGGAAGCTCAGCGGAGGCAATGCAGGACTTCACCGGAGGAGTCACTGAGACCTTCAACCTCGAGAAGGATGTTCCAAAAGACCTGTTTAAGATCATGAGGAAGGCTTTAGACAGGAACTCACTCTTAGGCTGTTCCGTCGGTGCACAGGTAAGACACCACGCTAAACAATCATATCTGCGAGTGTACGAAAATGTGCAGTTGTTAGTTGGACTATACAAAATCATCTCTAGTGAGTGCGGGGCGCGGGAACCTATGGTACCAAAGGAGCCTATGCTCACACAAGTTTTGGCTCTGTGGTGCCGAGGTAGACGCATGCTCACACAACTTTTTGGTCATTCATACAATAAAAAAATCATTTGCGCCTAAATTTTAATAGTGATTAGATAAAAGATTAGCGCTTCTGTCAAGCAGACTCCAAAGCTTATGCCGATGCACTCAATGCACTATAGAAATAACACAGTAGGCCTAATGGAACCAACTAAACGCCGGCCAACGGCCTCCCTGTTCTTAGGAAATGGGTCAGCAAGTTAATCGACTGTCAAAGTGCCAAGAGAATCATGAATACTGGAAACCTCATACCCTCGGGGTCTGATAGTTACAACGGTTGTTGGCTGTTGAGAGATAGGATTTCTCGATGGTTACTTCAAACTGGAGGAGAGTTTTGATGTGACACGCGCAATATATCATCCTACACGACAGCATGGGGAGAGGGCTTGAAATTTGGGCATAGAGATAACACACAGGACAGCTACATATTAAGACAGCTGTAATGTGTATATATATATATATATATATATATATATATATATATATATATATATATATATATATATATATATATATATATATACAGCGTAAAAACATAATATTTAGTGTGTGGACCTTCAGACTGGGAGGAGAAAGACACACTATAGATTAGTTCATCTGGAGTGCCCATCACTGTAGGTGTAGGCCCTAATATTGATAATAAAAAAGTGCTTTAATGTGTAGCGGACTGCCACTAAGTTATTTAAACAGTCTTATCTGTCGTTTTGCAAGTCACCAGCTGGAAGATGTGATGGTAAGTACAACTAAACTGTTGATTGTTGAGGCTGCATTTATAAACAATTCGCCAGAGCCTAAATCTGAGCATCAGAAAAATTGATAAGCGTAAATGGCCATATTCCTTTAAATTTTATTTTCTGCCAATCCAAAAAATCCGTTTTGTTCGCATTTTTTTAATTTCTAATCGCAATCATAATCTCGCGATATCTTCAGCGCCCATAAAATCTAAATCGCGGGAACCAGATTATTCACAGGCGCTCAGTCAAAGCAAAATCTATAAGCAGCGGTTAAGGGGCAAAAGGTCAGGCAGGCAGGCATTCAGAAGGCTACGGTGGATAGTGTTTAAAATTGAAGCGGCGAAGGGAGGGAAGTGGAAGACGGGAAGGAAGTACGCAAAGCGGGAAAGGGGGTCGGATTTAGGCGATTTTGCATACGGGTGCGAACGGGGGGACAAAATGTGTACGTACGCAAAATAAATGTCTAATTATGACGTCCACATTAGCCTATTTATAACTCTGTATTGTCCTATAATAGTCGTCCGATGGCATTTTATTACATTATGATTATAAAACGTCATGTGCAGTTATTCTGTGCTGTGAACGAGACACCAATAATTTGTCTATATTGGCCCTCACTCATCCTGCAATCTGGCCTAAAGTGCAGACAGTCGCTGCCGAGACACTTTCTGCAGCTGGTCTTCGGGGGGTGCGTACGTACGCAGGGGGGGGTGGAAGAAAGTACGCTTGCGAGCAGGGGGTCCAATTTTCCCGGATTTTTGCGTACGTAGTATATCACCAATCTTTCCGGCCCTTCTAGCTACAGTGAAAGTGAGTATGGGAATTAGAGGGTTTGACATTTCCTAATCGCAGAAAAATTAAGTCTCGAAAAGACGCATTCTTAAATGCAAGGTTGGCATCACTGCCATGGTAACATCTAAACTGAATGTGTGACTTGCATTTGTCAAATAAGTAAGAGTAATTTTGTACACAAGTAATTTATCATGGTTAGTTTAAAATAAGTAATTTTATTTTGCAGTATGTGATTTGAAATTTGAAGGGTTGTGCTCCACCTAATAGGCGCCCCGGCGTCTATTATAGGAACCTTTTTTTAACCAAAATTATCAAACCGTAATTATAAAGGTGCCAAACGAAAATTATTTAGGGCCTATAGATGTACATGCATAGACCGGTATTGGAGTGAGGGTAGTAGGTATATAACAACAGCATAACATATGCTGTTTTGATAATAGTTCAAGAAAACCCAATTTTTTTCACAATAATCTTAATGTAGTATATAATTAAGTGACTCTAGAAGGTTAAAATCGAAAAACATTCTAGAGGTCAAGTCGACCCGACTTGCACTATAACTAGAGTCCGGAAATTCCTGTTGTATGCAAGAAATCACGTGTGGGGTCAGGTTAAAGTTCAATTCAGGTTCTATAGCGCAAGGATGGTTTAATATTTAACTTTAAGGTATGGAGGTAAGGGGGAACCATACGGTTCCGAATGCTCGCTCTACATAACCCCAAGACAAGAAAAGACAAGAAACAGCGAATAAGATCTCGTTCGGGTTTTTAAGCTCAACTGGTTTGGATGCTTTGAGTGTGCAGTCATTTTAACTTGCGTGGTTTTATGTTGCATTAATTAACATTATATTATCACATTGTACTGGTTGCACTTGTTGTATCAGAATAGTGACGAGCGCGAGGGTCGACTTCCGAACGGATTGATAACAGGCCATGCTTACAGCATTACATCCGTCAAACAGGTGGGCAGCTAATAGCCAGCATAATCATCAACTTATTTTATCCTTATGATCTACTAGCTGGATTACCCGGCGTTGCCCGGGGTTATAAGTTTCACACCACCACCACGACCACCACCACCACCAACAACAACAACAACAACAACAACGACTGCTTGGCAATCTTGGCAGTCGCCCTCTGGCGGCGACTGCTTCGCAGTCTTGCAGACCCTTGTGGCGTCTGGCGACCTGTGGCGGAGACTGCTTCGCAGTGTTGCAGACGCCTTCTGGCATCTAGCGACCTCTGCCGTGGACTTACTGCTTCGCAGTCGCCCTCTGGCGGCGACTGCTTCGCAGTCTTGGAGGCCCTTGTGGCGTCTGGCGACCTCTGGCGGAGACAGGCCCTTGTGGCGTCTGGCGACCTGTGGCGGAGACTGCTTCGCAGTCTTGTAGACGCCTTCTGGCATCTAGCGACCTCTGCCGTGGACTGACTGCTTCGCAGTCGCCCTCTGGCGGCGACTGCTTCGCAGTCTTGGAGGCCCTTGTGGCGTCTGGCGACCTGTGGGGAGACTGCTTCGCAGTCTCCCCTGGACTGACTGCTTCGCAGTCGAAGAAGGTGAACCGGGCGTTGGCGTGTTAAAGAAAACGCCAGAAATCTAGCCCTCACTGCCGGTCTGTAGTCGGCCTCGCCCTTAGTAAAGCAGACTGGTTGTTTGATATACTGTAAATAATTTAGATCTTTGTCTTTGAACATACATGTGTTAAAATTTTGCTGTAAAACGATGAATATACTTCGAATCGATCGTCATTAAATTTTGTGCGAAAGTAAACAACTTATGCGCATTATTAATGACGTTGGGGAATACCGGCGCCATAAATAGAACCGCGGTGTCGTTATGCGCATTATTAATGATGTTGGGGAATACCGGCGCCATAAATAGAACCGCTTCTCAGTGGGATAGGCGAGCTTGCGCGTGATGGACGGTCGGGTGGGTAGAGTTTTGGGGCATTTTCACCATGGTAGGGGTGAAAACGGGGGACGCGAACCCCTCCACTGGGTGTCCGAAGCCGAGGCCGACACAGTAGTGAAGGTTTCGAGTGAAAAGGTGCAAAATTGTAGAAGTTAATCCCGGTCAAACAGACAGACAGACAGACACACACACACACAGAATTCTCGCTTTATTTATATAGATATTTAAACCAAACAATTTCTGTTATTCTGAATCTGATGGGTTGATGAATGTCCGCTTGGGGCTAAGACAAAGTTTTGCAAAGGCCAGACTAAAATAGTACATGTACATCTTGACCACTGAATCAAAGACGTTGGCGAGTTGTCCGATTATTTGTTGGGAGATTGCAAGAGCCACATTTCATATTTCTAAATGCAAATGTACAGGTTTTCCTATAGCGAATTTGTCGTATGTATGAATGTATGTATGCATGTATGTATACATGAATGTATGTAATAATAATAATATTCGTATATTAAATTCAAAGTGATAAGTACGCAGTAAGATTACATGACATAGTAGTAACAGCTAATAACAAGTTTAACAGGAGTCGAATTTAACTTACGGGAGCCTGCAAGTCGCCAATCTGTCTTACTGCTTATTTAACAGTCGACCCTAAGGGAGTGTAGGGAGTGAAAAACCTGTTAACCTTTATGGGCTACCGGGTATCGAACCCGCGTCCTTCTGATCTCCGTGGCTGCGTGTTACCATTCAACCACTTCCCCCGCCTCAATCATACTCAATTCAGTGAATTTATGGGATGAAGTTTTACACAGCCGCTGCCCATTTGACTCGGTGGCATGACAGTTGAGAACCGTATGTGAAACTTGCTAGGCCCTAACCTGAGGTTAAAATCTCTTAGATATACCACCCTCCCTATGCGGATATACGCATCCTCAAGGGCAAGTGGGACACAGAAGACTATTAGTTGGAGCGCTCATTCTGAAACTCCAGGATTACGGATTAGAGCCGCCAGTGAGGGGATCACTATGTAGGGACTTGATTTATGTCCACACCTTTGCCATTTTTACCATCGCCCAAGCTATCAAATAATGTGTGTTAAACAATAACTTTATATGCTGTTACCATTATGCTGTTTGATCCAGGTCTTATTTTGTCAGGCCGAAACTCTTCGGGCTTTTCTTAAGATGCGCTGTATAAATATTCATGCATTTACGATTACGAATACGAATCTTATATTTAGTATTGTTTCCAATTTGCCATTTCCTTCTAATTCTGTTTTATTCGTTAGTATGTTACTGTTTGTTTTTTCGGTTTAGATCACGGTTCGTGGGCGCAACATCAACTTAGTTCGTGTACGCAATCCTTGGGGCAATGAGAGCGAATGGAATGGACCCTGGAGTGATAGGTAGGCAGTTGGGGGATTAGTAAATTGCAAAGGATATGTAGGCAGTTGGGGGATTAGTAGGTTGTAAACAAGGCTAGTGTAGTGAAGGGATAGTGAAGGCGGCGATTTAGCATCAGTTTAATGAAGCCGCTCAGTTCTAAAATTTATTTAGTGTGTATGCAAAAACTACGATTATATGTATTTGTGCATGTTTGCATATGTGTATATGGTAGATATGTATGCATGTATGTATATGTCTATGAATATGTATGTGTATATAGTTGCGTGTAGTGTCTAATAATCCAAGTAGTATTAACTGCCTTAGTATTATAAGATGCATTCATCGTGTCAGGTTGAGCAATTGCGATACAGCAGAATGGATGTTTCATGAGAATGGTTGTTATTGTTGATGTTGTGTAGGTCTCGTGAATGGGACGATTTGTCTGAGGAGGAAAAGAAGAGCCTCGGTCTGACTTTCGAAGATGACGGCGAATTCTGGCAAGTATAGGGAAAACGTTTTTACTCTGAATGGCTGCATAGTGTATATTTTATAGTCGACAAATAGCTGTTCAGTCTGGGAATTACTGAGCGACTCTGAGAGGCGTTATGAAAAGTGTTATTACTTTACGATACAAAAGAAACAATAATGCGATAAAATGCGATGGCAAACAAGGCAGGAAATACAATTCAATTAAAGCAGATGTAAATCTAATCAAATTTATTAACTTCTGTAGCGCCATTGTTGCAATGTTCGAGGCATCAATTAACGGTCACTTCAGGTGACACTGTAGTCGAGAATTATAATAAGATCGGTCGAAATTGCAATATCTTTTAATGCAATACAATGCAATACAAAATACACTACACTACAATAGAGTGATTATGTGTGGATGTCGTTACACAGTGACACAATGCAATACAATACAAAATGCGCTAGAAGAGAGCAGAATGCAATGGCTGTTGTTTATGTGTCGTAGGATGTCGTATGACGATTTCGTGGCCAACTTCAATCAGGTCGAGATGTGCATGACGGTGCTTGCCTATGACTCTATGAGGATGAGCGTTGGAAGTAAGATTCATTGGGAGAGGACATCGCATGAAGGATCCTGGAAGAAAAACGTCAACGCCGGAGGATGCAGAAACCATATAAGTATGCCTAAAGATAGGATGCTCAGTCCTTTATTCTTCCTTTTTGGGTTGTTCAGAGAAAGATTTGATGTTTCGAAATTATGTTGCATGACGCTTTTCGTCACTGAAAATGTTAGAGGTGCACTAGAATTGCGATAATTCATTAGAGTGTATCGAATAAAAATTATATGTATTGAGGTTCATTGTATTTTATCCTATAATATTGCGTCATGTCGCAATATCATTTTTGTCGACGTCAACAGCCTTTGTTGGCATCAGATGTCCTCAAACTCTGGATCCTAGATGTTTTTGGGAGGGGGATAGAGTAAACACTCATGGCCAGGAGAGCAGCAGAACGCGGTTCGATACTCGCAACTCCCCTCGGGCGGGCGCGCTGCCAAAACGTGTCTTTAGTTAAGATATTGATAATTGTAGGCCTACTCATTTTTCAATGTAATCTTACTGCGTTTTTCAGTTTGAATTAATAAAGAAAAAGATTATCATTATTCCAGAGTATGGTTTCGCATTGTATCACATTGTATAATATTATCTCATATCCTACAGATCATCCATGCCTACAAGCTGTACTTCTGTTAAGTGAGAATTCTGTCTTCGATTAGCATCTGTTGGAAAGGACGTTGTTCATGGTACACGACTTGCCTTTGTCCGATGGTCAGAGTTGCTGGTCCCTCCATCCGAAACTCTCTACCTCCTCATGAAAATAACTCTCTCAACGAAACTATCTTTCGCTCTAAACTATAACTTACCTCTTGACGTCTGTTACCGTTTTTAATGTTTTCTGTTGCCCGGCTTCGCTGTGCATTTCTGAAGTGATGTAATCGTGATCGTAATCGTAATCGTAATCTCCAAACTTCTAAAGCGCCACTCGAAGGCCAAGCGCAGGACACAAGCCTATTCACGAGCGCTACGTCAGATCAGAGGGGGTTTCCAGAGAGTAGTCCAAAAGAGGTCCAAGTCCGATTTCCAGGGTGCCAGATCAGGAGGTTTCCAGAGAGTGGTCCAAAAGAGGTCCAAGTCCGATTTCCAGGAGGCCAAACCAAATCAAAGGGGTTTCCAGAGAGTAGTCCAAAAGAGGTCCAAGTCCGATTTCCAGGGTACCAGATCAGGAGGTTTCCAGAGAGTGGTCCAAAAGAGGTGTAATGTCCAATTTACAGGAGGCCAAACCAAATCAAAGGGGTTTCCAGAGAGTAGTCCAAAAGAGGTCCAAGTCTGATTTCCAGGGTACCAGATCAGGAGAGGCAGGGCAGCTGTAAGATGTAAGGAGCCATTTACCAGATTTCAGTTGTATTGTATTATATTCTAAGTTATTATATCTTACTGTACCGAATCGGTTTTGTAGTGTATTAAATTGTTATGTACCCCACTGCATGATGTTGCATGGTTGTTTCTTTATTTTTCGGGTAGAAACGACTTTCTGGAAGAATCCTCAGTACAAGGTGCAGGTGGTGACTCCAGATGATGATGAAGAGGACAAAACGGGGACATTGATTGTCGCTCTTATGCAGAAGGATCGCAGGAAGCAGGTTTCTGAACTGCTCCTCATCGGATATTACATTTACAAGGTATACGCTATATGATATACTGTCTACAAGGTGTAAAAATGGTAACTGTAATTAGTAACTAATGAGCAACGTATCGACCGATGTCGCTCCAAGACCAAGCAGTGATCACATCGATCTCCGGAAGAATTGTTCCCTAAGACAGTGAGGCACAATCGTAATTTGCTACGTATAAGCTTCCAGGGTAAGCTTCAAGGTACAGTGCCACCACTGGTATCATACCATCTAGAAGACATCGTACCTTATACAAGAATGCATAACCGCCTAGAGGCATTACAATTTTTACATGATCAACTTGGTATAACATACACGTTGCAAAGGCGCTTGTCGCTGACCTGGTTTTATACTTTATTTAGAAGCAAATGATGTTGAAATAGATGGAAAAGTCACCACATGTGTACTCTTTCAAACACAACCAACGAAGTCCGATACCGCGCAGAAGCTGACCGCGTCTTAAGAACTGTGTCAACTCCAATCTTCTTAACGATGTTACCTTCTAGTTCCTTCTCTCCTACTTAATCTATACGTTTCTTTACTCTATCTCTACTTATAGATAATTTAACCATGTTAGAGCGTGGCTGTTCGTTCTCATGAACATAGTCCGAAAGCTTTTCAATTATTTCTTCTTTCAATTCAACACACAATAAAACCAAATTGTCCCTTCATACATTGACTCAACACAAATAATTATGTCTTACACATTGCCGTGTACGCTGTTCAAATTTCAAATCAGCTTATTTCTTTTCGCGCCCCACGTGCGACGCGTATACAACACCTGTACAACTAGATAATTAGATATGCAAGGCCGACTGCTCAACAACAGTTAGTGTTCGGCCAAGCACAAACATGGACCCATTATACACACACGCTGTCAGTGAAACGTTCAGACAAGAACGCTAATAAAACTAATAAACCTAAACTTCAACTTGAATCAGCATCGATTCTTAAAAAAAACACGTTCACAAACTGAATCAGGATTAATCGAAAGGAACCACGTGTTAAAAGCTGAATATTCAGAATTTAATTAGTATGAAATAAAATAAGTCAATCTGTCATCATTGTTCAGATTCCTGATAATCACGTGGGACCTCAGAACTTCGATTTCTTCGAAAGGAACAATCCCGTGGCTAGTTCTTCTACGTTTATCAACAAACGAGAGGTGGTGTTTCGCCACAAGCTCCATCCAGGCAGCTACCTCATCATCCCAACCACTTTCGAGCCGAACGAGGAGGGAGATTTCGTGCTGAGAATCTTCAGTGAGAAGATAGCTCCGGCTGAGTAAGTAACCAGAAACCACAGTTGGCGAGTTTCATTGTTTACGGACAACATCAATTTCTCTGTACAAGCAGATATTTTATAGCCAAACTGGATATGAAAAGGCTGTAGAGCCAAGAGAATGTGGACAAGAAGATACTTTAGACAAGAGGAAATTTACACGTCAATAATGAGAAGAAAGTGAATCTTATACCAAAAAGTAATAGCATTCTCGTCTAAAAAGATGGATTAAGTAATTCCAAGATGATTATTAAACACCATTTCGATTTATATAAATATATAATACCGTATATGCCGCCAATATAGTTCGAGAATTCGTGACTTTCGGTTTTAAAATTCGTAAAAGTTCGTGAATATTTGGCCTATTTTAAAATTCCTACAAATTCGTGCAATTTGTTGACATTCATAGTGACACACCCAACGATGATAGAATTCCAAGTTCAAGACTCTACTGATATTAGTTACTGATATTCAGTTACTGTTGTGTTGCTAGTCGGCTATCTTTTACGGTTGATTGATTGCTTACCTATGACACACGTTGACATTTACTTACTAAAAAGGTTGAAAAGTAAACAAATAATAACATTCGTTGCCAGTTTTAAAATTCGCTAAAATTCGTGAAATATTAGAATTTTTAAAATTCGTAAATTGCGAATTCTCAGACTATGTATGTAGGCCTACATCTGCGTTTATTCACCAAACAGACAGACAGACAGACAGAAACTTAACCACAGACAGATACAATATTAACAAATATTACCTGATCTAGTTTTTGTTGCTACATATATACATAACAATACCATGGTAACAGCATTAAAAGACTGGAATTCATTTCTTTCATATCAGCAGATAGGTTTCTGGTTTGTTTTTCTTTTGTCTCAACTTTTAGGGAGATTGACGAGGACACGAGAGTCATTGACAGACCGCATGTTAAGGTAAGATATCAAACTACCTCGCTGTGGTCGAAGGTCAGTTGTCTTTATAATTGATCCGCCACAATGTGTTTACTACAAGATACGATAAATAATCATCGCGATAACACATTTAAGAAACAGTTTTACTATGTAAAAGATACTAGTGGGATTAATAGTTATATTCGAATATTTAATTTATGAAAATTATTCAAAATCGGACTAGAGCACTGGTAATTATTAATATTTTAGAGTTAATTTTGAATGTCAGTCATCAGTCTAGTATATATAAATATATAAATATATATATATTATGGCACCAAAAGAATAATTATCGAATTATTGCCTCTAAAGGTTCGTTCTTTAACGAACGTCTGTCAATCAATTAACAAGGTCTTTCGATTTCACGATTTCCTATTTTTCAGAAAGCAGCCTTACATTACCTTAGTCTAGCTTCCCTACCTGGCAATGCCTTACCTTATACTTTCCTTTGGTTGACCTTATCCGACCTTATTTCACTGTTGTGAATTACCTTACCTTAGGCTACCTTCCTTTGTATTGATTAACCTTACCTTGCACCAACTGCACTATCATGCTTTACCTTACACCTTGTGATACCTGTTGATGACTGCAGGTGACGGTGACACAAACTGACCGTGATGAAGAGAGGGACTTACAGGAACTGTTCCGTCGAACGGCTGGATCCGATCTGGAGGTCGATGCCTATGAACTCAGATCCATTCTCAATTCCAAGCTCAGAGCCGGTATGACTACCCACCAGCCGAGATATTCAATCGTAATCGTAATCTCCAAACTTCTAAAGCGCCACTCGAAGGCCAAACGCAGGGCACTAGCCTATTTACGAGCGCTGCTTCAAATCAGAGGGGGGTTTCCAAAGAGTAATCCAAAGGAGGTCCGAGTTCGGTTACCAAAGGGGCCAGATCAAGAGAGGAGGTAGAGCAGCTGTTATGGCAGGCCTTTAGGCCGAGAATAATTGGAAGGCGGAGGATCAGATGAGTCAGGGTAGGAGTACTTGAAAAGGTGAGACTTCAGTTTTGAGTGGAGCATGCGGAGGAGAATGGAGGACGGGTTGCAATGATGATGGAGGAACCGAGAATCTGCGGAATTCAGAGAAGATCGTTCCAGAGGCGTGGTGCTGTGTTGGATGTGACTCGGTTGGAGAACTTGATATGAGTAGTGACCGGTGTCGAGCTATCTATCTGTCTGTCTGTCTGTCTGTCTGTCTCTGTCTGTCTATCTTTCTGTCTGTCTATCTAGGTGGGTAGTTTGGCATTTTTACTCTTACTTTAGCGCCTTTAGTTAATCCAAAAGCGCTTTTATGAGGTACTTAAAATGTGTGATGCATCTGTATTCTGTATAGCTATCTATAAGCTGTCTGTCTGTCTGTCTGTCTGTCTGTCTGTCTGTCTGTCTGTCTGTCTGTCTGTCTGTCTGTCTGTCTGTCTGTCTGTCTGTCTGTCTGTCTGTCTGTCTGTCTGTCTGTCTGTCTATCGGTCGGTCAACGGCCCTGGCAGCCATAGGATGTCATTCAACACCGGAAATAGCAATAACTAACTGCCAATTGCTATTGGTTTTGATGCTATGACAGGAAAGACAGTTGTTTAACTATCTGAACCCATCCAATAATCAGTTGCAATGACAGATTTTGACAATTAAGGGTCGACGTCTACGACGTTTAAAACGTTATTAATCGAGGCCTCATATGAAAGAATTGCGATCAATAGCTAGTTTTACAGGTAGGGTCTAATTCCCCTATCAAATAGGATAAGGTCGGCGTCAACTCAATTCTCAATGGTTTTAGTAAGACAAATTTGCAGCAAGTGCAAATCGTTTGAGGTTGCAGAAGCTATGAAGGGCTACTTTGCGTTGCCTCGTCTTGGCTCATTCATTCATTCATTCATTCTGGACATTTATATAGCGCCTCTTCAAGAGACCTACTCAGAGGCGCTCCCAGCCCAGCCACGGCTAAACAGATAGGTCTTGAGTTGTCGTAAGAAAACAGGTGAATTATTCCGGGGGAAGCAGCGTAAGGATATCGGAAGACCATTCCAGGTAGACGGGCCAACAACCGAGAAGGCTCGGCGTTGCCTGACTGCGGAGCGGGTCCGAGGGACCAATAGCTCCCCATTAGTCGCAGAGCGCAAAGCTCTGCGAGAAGCTAAGTCAGAAATCGGGCAGCAGAGTTCAGACAGGTAGGATGGGGCGCTACCGGAGAGACACCGCCAAACTAGTGCTGCTATCCTGTAGGAGATGCGCTCAGAGGCAGGAAGCCAATGTAAGACGTCACGCATATAGGCAGAGACTGGGGCATATTTTGGAATGCGACCAATAAGTCTAGCAGCAGAACGAAGGCTCAGTGCAAACCGATCTAGCGGGAAAAGAAAACTCGGTTAAGATCAGTCTCACCTTTTTTCAATATGTCGCATTTAAATCACCTGTCTTTCTCTCCTACTTTCCCGATCAGTCTTGTGATAATAAATAATATTTGTGAATTTCAGACTTCAAAATAGAAGGCGTGAGTCTGGAGACTGCAAGAAGCATGGTCGCCATGATGGATGTATCCTCTATGTGTTACATAGTCTATGTCTCATTGAGATCACTGACCCTCAATTACCTAATCAACTCAGCAATGCGAGTAGTAGTTTTACTATAAAACGACACCTTATGGCTGCCTGGATCTTTGACGTTACCCTCCTCCTCTATCCAGGTTAAGGACTGGCACCAACAGAAAGCGGTAGCGGCGGATTTTGCGAAACCTTTTGTGAAACCTTTTATGTAGGTGTGACGCTGTTGATACAAAGCTGGTTAGGACAGAGAATAGGCCTATAAGAAACCTAGAACGTGGTTAGGACCTGGGTGGTTTTCTTCCATGGAATACCCTTCCATCTGCGCCAACTCAGTCTGCCATCACTTTATAGCCGTATGTGAGGCACTGCTGTTGACTTGCTGTCGTCTTGTTTGACTTCTGAGCCGAAACACTTTTAAAATTCCATTTCTGCCCTTCAGGAATGTAACTGTCGAAGTGCGTAAAGAAAGGTGTTATCTGTATTTCACACTTACCAATTTGAACGATGTTGTGTTTTTGAATAACATATTAATTTAGCAACTAATTCAGTAGCCGGGTAGTTTATATTTCACGGCGCAATGTCATAACGAAGGCGATTTGTGTTGCTTTCCTTCTTCATCGATATAAGGCTTGGCTTTGACAGTAAACCCGATTGCGGCATTGACAGAGTTAAGTAATGCAACTATTTTGAATTTGATGACGAAACCTTAATGAAACCTTAAACTCAGGTTGATCATTCTGGAAAACTTGGCTACGAAGAATTTAAGGAACTCTGGACTGACTTGAGACGCTGGATGGTATGAAACGAATTATAATCCTTATCTGAAATCATAAGAAACTAATGCAAACCCATCACCATCTATCGTTCACATTGTGCTTTGCGGTCTACCGCTGACCACAGCAGCATCGCCATACAGTGAAACCATGTTGAGAATATTCATAGTATTTTACATTGCAGCAGTTGCGTTGCTTGCCTGTGCGTTCCACTCAAGAATAGACCTATAAGGTCAAACTTAGGATTGGCTTCTTCCAGTGGTAAGCTGTTTATCCCGCATCTTTTTCAGAGAAAGACATTTGGTTTCCCTGTCCACGTTTCTGGAACTCAAAACCACCAACTTTGCTGGTCCTTTCCCCTTATCCGGTTGGGTTGGGAGTTGGAAGAATATCTCCCACGGTTGCCAGAAGTGGGGGTTTAATGATCTGAATGTAAGCTGGGGGTTGGTGATTTCCGATAATATGTTTAATTTATGTATCATGTATGTTATCGAAGACACATGATATCTCGGAGTAATTTACAGTTCTGAGTGACTTCTGAGCCTCTTATATCCATAAGTCGGCAAGACTGGGGATTTGTTCTTCCGTTCCAGGTGGGTAGGTTAGATGCCACTGTTCTTACCTCGCACTGAAGCTCTTTTTCCAGTTGCCTGTGCTATTCTGGTTAATTGTTTTGTCTTTCCCGGGTTGTGCCAGAAACCAAAACTCTCTTTCTGCATCTGTTCGTTTGCTAAGTCTCTTGTGTTTTTCCTTTCTCAACGTTAGACTTACCACCATATCGATTGCTTCTCTTTTTAAGCAGATTGACCCACTGTTATCGTAATCGTAATATCTAAACTTCTAAAGCGCCACTTTAAGGCCAAGCGCAGGGCACCAGCCTATTCACGAGCGTTATATTGACCTGACTGTGGATTGGTCTTAGTATACCATCAGTTGATGCCTCGATTGTTATGCAACGGCGATTTAGAAGTTGCTAATTACAAATTACAAAATCATTCATTAGCACAGTGAAAATTATGCGACTCATAATACTAATACTGAAATGACTGCATTTGGAGTGACGAATGACTCAGTTGGTCAATGTTTAAAGTCACGTTGTGTCTCTTTTTAGCAGTGGCTTGCCTGGGAGTGCGGAGTAGGTATATTGAAGGGGCGCTATAAAGGTTTTCAGAATGAACGAATGATAATTAAACCGTAAAAATTATGAATTGTGAAATAGAATACAATATTATATGTGACTTGCTCTGGGAAAAGGAGGCGGAAGTCGCCAATGATAAAACAAGAGAAATTAGCCAAAACACTAATCAGGTGTAAATTTTTCAATTATCGTTTTTTGCCTGTATCAATAAATGAGATCTTATATTATATGAAAAAAATTGATTTAATAAAATTTCACCTATTTCATGACAAATTTAATAAATTTGTGTGATTGATAAAAATTATCCGACAATTTAAAATTTGGGGGGGACCAGTTTCAAGAGTATTTTATAGCCCTCAATCGTTAGAAATACCACAGATATTAACCCTATTTGAGGAATACCATGTGTAATACCTCATTTGAAAGTTTATGCATTCAGCTTCCTAAAAAATAGCATCAGTTAGTGATTTCCATAAGTTTAAGGTTAAAAACACTGAAACTTTGCAATTTATTTTGAGTTTATATTAAGATAATAAACTTTGCATGCGTTTTTCTCGAAATTGTACTTCCGAGTAGCAATACATTCTAAAATTCATATCTCTGGAACCAATAAAGTTAGAATAACAATTTTTTCAATATTTCAAACAGAAATTATTGTTTATCATTTTAAGCCCAATATATAAAAAATTAAATTTTTGGACAACAGCCTCCTTTTGCCAGAGCAAGTCACATATATACAGCCGAAATTAATTGATCTTCATTCGCAACACGATACGCGTTACGTTCACAAGAAGAATAGGACATGTTGGGCTGTTGTTCGTATTTTTTGTATCACACAAATGAAACTAAATTAAGTTGCATGAATTTTATGTTGACTATATAAAAGGCCCCTTAATTACTTAATTTGTATATTTTGCAGAAAGTCTTCCTTAAATACGACGTCTCGAAGACGAATAGCCTCTCGGCTTTCGAAATGAGAGCGGCGCTCAACTCCTCAGGTTGACCTTATAACAAAACTTAAGTTTAAGTATTATAATAATTATGATGTAATGTAATATGGTATAATATTTTGTAATATAATATTATATAATATTCTATTATGCAGCATATTGTGATAAAAGAAGGGTTTTAAGCGGTTAAGAAGACAGCTATCTGTCTTAGCACCACTGCAATTTAACCTGGAATGATTAATATCCCATCCTTTGGCCTTTCAAACGACTACGTACTGACCACCACCACCACCACCACCACCACCACCACCAGTACTCTAGCTATTACTCCTCCTACCACTGCTACTACTATTACTCCAACTGACACTACTACTACCTCTATTGCTACTAAACCACCACCATTTCTTCTACTACTGCTACTGCTACTGCTACTGCTACTGCTACTGCTACTGCTACTGCTACAACTACTGCTACAACTACTGCCACCGCCACCGCCACCCCCACCGCCGCCGCCGCCGCCACCGCCACCGCCGCCACCACCACCACCACCACCACCACCAATACTCTAGCTACTACTCCTGCTACCACTGCTACTACTATTACTCCCGCTAACACTACTACTACCTCTATTGCTACTAAACCACCACCATTTCTTCTACTACTGCTACTGCTACTGCTACTGCTACTGCTACTGCTACTACTACTGCTACTACTACTGCTACTACTACTGCTACAACTACTGCTACAACTGCTACCGCCACCACCACCACCACCACCACCTCCACCACCACTACTACTACCGCCACCGCCACCACCACCACCACTACAACTACTACTACTACTACTACTAACGCCACCGCCGCCGCCGCCGCCGCCACCGCCACGGCTACTGCTACTACAACTGCTACTGCTACCGCCACCGCCACCGCCATCGCCACCGCCACCGCCACCGCCACCGCCACCACCACCACCACCACCACCACTACTACTACTACAACTACTACTACTACAACTGCTACTACTACTACTACTACTACTACTACTACTACTACCGCCACCGCCACCGCCACCACCACCACCACCACCACCACTACTATTACTACTACTACTACTACTACTACTACTACTACTACTACTACTATTACTACTACTACTACTACTACCGCCACCGCCACCGCCGCCGCCGCCACGGCTACTGCTACTACAACTGCTACTGATACCGCCACCGCCACCGCCACCACCACCACCACCACCACCACTAAAACTACTACTACTACTACTACCACTACTACTACTAATGATAATAACAATTCTACACTGTAAATAATATTGAAGTCCCTGAGGGACCCCGTATACCTCGGGCAACAACAAAAAATAATAATAATATAAATAATAAATAGCAATTATAGTTATAATACAAGATAGAACTAGAAGACATGAAATGCAACGCTGTTAGGTCTAGAAATGCAATGACTATAAGTCATGATATGTGATTTTGTAACATTTCAATGTGTGTGTGTGTGTGTGTGTTTAGGTTTTATGGTGAGCAATCATACGCTCAACTGCCTCGTGATGCGTTACAGTGATCCAAGTGGCAACGTTCAGTTCGACGATTTCATGCTATGTGTTGTCAGACTCAGGACAATGTTTGGTAAATACAACATAGTGCCACAGTGGTTATAACGTGCATGACTGCTTGACTGCTTGATTCCGATCCGGGATCAATTTCTGGCTTTATAAGACGCTTAAACCGTATGGTTTCACTTGGTTCTGGTTGACTTCATGTACTTGTTAGTGAGAAATCTGCACTATGTAAGCTCCATGGTCTTTCTCTGCCTTTCTTCCTAAAGCGCTCTAAATCCATTCTCTTTAGGTTATCCTTGTGTTGTTTCTTTCTCTTATATACAATCTCAGTATTCAACAAGCTCGGTTATCGTAATGTAATGCAACACAATGTAGGCATAAAGTAATTGAACCAAACTTGACCTTGACAAACCCTGTAATTGTTTCCTCTGACGACTGTTCTCTTAGCATTAAAAAATCTCACGATTGATCATTCCCATCATGTTCCAATCAACCGACTGACTGACTGATTGATCAATCAACGGACTTATTGATTTGATAACTTGACTGATTAAAATGACGGTAGTAATAAAAGTAACTCGAAGTTCTCAGCGTTGCGCAAAAGCAAGCCAGGGAGACCAACAGAACTTATAGCAAAACTAAATCCTCCACAGCCGGATCTTTAAGTCCGATTCTCAAACCGTTGATCTAAGTCAGGAAAGGTAGGATGAAAACAGCAATGCTGACTATACATATGAAAATATATTTTCGGAATCTTTTGATTCCGTTGTGGAGCCATAACTCATTGAGGGGGGATAGAGTAGTGGTAACATAAGGTACGCGGTTTGACTCCCGTAACCCCCTCTAGGGCGGCGCCTTGCATGGCTGCCATACCGTGTGTTAATTAAGATATTGATTTTACTTTCATGTTTCAATGTAATCTTACTGCGTTTGTCGGTTTAAAATAATAAAGAATATAATTAATTATTATTATTATGATGTGGACGCATGTATAATATTCCGACACTCAACTACTTATGTCTTATTCTTATAAATTCTCGTTTTTCAGAGACTTTCAGAGAGTTGGGAGGCAATCGTAAGAACGCTACATTCACCTTGGACCAGGTTAGCAATCAACGTGACGCTTTAAGCTTAACATTGGCTTATAAATTGCTTATCAAATAATGCAGCTGCGGCATTTATAGCTTAAGAGAGACCACTTCGAGAGCGAGATAATTCAAAAGGATAAAAAAAAACAATGAACTGCAGTTGTGGTTCACGAAATGCTGTGTGGATTCGTTCATCCAATGATTGTCAGCTAAATGTGTATCACGTAGAGATTGTCAATCTGTACGCGGTACAAGAACCCTAGTGGCTTGGCTATGGCACTGGCGACCATCCTATTTGTGTTCCTTGTGACAATGTAACCAAAACCTATGTCTTGTGTGTCAGTGTTATTGGACTTTGATTCGTGATGAGTTTTGAAGTCAGCAATCACTAATATAGCCAATACCCTTTCATGTTTCCATTCTTATACGTACTTTAATTCGTCTCTTCGTCTTCGAGTTCTCTGCCCCGGGTAGATTCGAACGTCCAGTTGCGCCACTTGGACCTTGATTCGTGATGAGATGGTGATGCCCCATTTCATTCTCTCTTCTCCTTTCGATACTGGGATTTCTCATTTAGTTTACTGTATCCATCCACCACCATCCAGTCCAACCTTCTAGTAATTCCTCTGTTTTCGTTTACCTCCATTCTCCCATCCATGCTATCTCTCTTTGTGGTATCTCCTCTCCGTATTTGCGCATTCTATTTCCCCTACTTTCTTCGCTTAGATCATCTTGAACTTTCAAATTATCAATTGCTATTTGCCTCTGTGTGGTAGCGTATTTATCACTTTAAATAAATTGTCTTTAATAAAAAAATGTTTGTTATGTATCTTCTTTTCAGTTCATCCAGACAACAATGTACGCATAGAGATGACGATCTCTTCAGCGTCGCTTCATTTCGACAGTTGTCATTTCGCGATCTCGTTTCATCAGTTATTCCTGAAACGGAGAGCGAGTAAGCCAAGTCCAAGAAACTGAAAGAAACTAGAACTGTAGTTTTGTACACGTTATAGGTTTTCCTGATGAAACGCTTTCTCCGATCATACAACATTTGTGACTTTAATATATTAAACTGTTCTAATTCAAAGGCTGTAGAAGGCCACATATTGAAAGAAAGGTCTCGTCAAAGCAGGCCCTACTGTCTCTAGAGGTAGAACTCTCAAAGTGTGCTAACCTACGTATATATATAATTCACACGATGCACTGAGTCCGACAAGAATGATTTGTTACATTATAATGCGTCTACTGATATAATACAGTACAGTTTTAATTTGATATTGTCCAACTTAGAAAGTTCAGAAGTGCTCTGCAAAGCCAGGCAAACATTAAAACATATATATTACGTACGCAAAAATTTCTTCCCCACACCCCCCTGCGTACGTACGCTTGACGCGCACCCCCCCCCCCAGAAGACCAGCCGCAGAAAGTGTCTCTCTGCACCTTAGGCCAGATTGAAGGATGAGTGAGGGCCAATATAGACAAATTATAGGTGTCTCGTTCACAGCACAGAATAACTGCACATGACTTTTATATAATGTAATAAAATGCCATCGGACGACTATAGGACAATACAGAGTTATAAATAGGCTAATGTGGACGTCATAATTAGAAATTTATTTTGCGTACGCACACATTTCCCCCCCTCCCCCCCGTCCGCACCCGTACGCAAAATCGCCAAAATCTGACCCCCCTCTTTGCGTACGTAATATGTGGATGGCCCCAAAGTAAACAGACTGAAAGGATCGAGATTCAATTTAGACAAAGAGATGACCACAAATGTACAGGGTGGGCCAAAAAGTAACCCCTATTTTTTGTTGCGTTGCTTGTTGTTGGACCATCAAAAAACTGTGGGTGGACTCAGTAAAAGTGATATAACTTTGGTTCTGTTTGAAATATTTTGGTGAAATTTGGCTTTTATACGTAAATATGAATTACTTTTAAGCCAGTTAAACGTTATTTAAGAATTCTTACTTTTGGCAGAAGTATAAGCAACAAACTGCAGGGGTCACTTTTTATGGCCCACCCTGTACATGAGGAGTGCCAGTTTGAAGCTCAGATACAGACACGGATGCAGCCAGAGTAGGAAACTAACACCACCGCGTGGAGACCATTTCTTCCGTCGTGATTTCATTGCTTTAGGTCGGAAGAGCCTCTGATGAGTCTGTGTTTAAGTGGCGCTATATGAATTTGAAATTACAGTTACAATAGATCAATTGACGGAGCCCAGATCGACAGCGCAGTGGCCACAGATCCGGCAGACTCATCGATTCCGTACAATGCTTGACGTCTTTATATGCATGCCGAGGAGCATGGGGTGGAAATGAATGGGGTAGAGTGGGGTTTAGGAGAAACGCATGCTTGCTTTGTGAATGGCAATTGAATTGCGGAGAGAGAGTGCGAGTGTGGAGTGAATTAAAGAGCGAGTTAAAGAGTGATACAGAGACAGACGGACGGAGACAGAGAGACAGACAGAGAGACAGACAGACAAAGACATTGCTTCATAATGTTTGTAGGTCGAGATCGGATTGTTTTCCAATGACGAGTTGTAATCGACCGACCGAGAATCGGAGAAGCAAGAAGGGAAGCTGATAGGATGAAGAAGTGAAAAAAGAGGGGAAAGGGATGGAGGATAGGATGAAGAAGTGGAAAAAGAGGAAAAGGGATGGAGGATAGGATGAAGAAGTGGAAAAAGAGGGAAAAGGGATGGAGGATAGGATGAAGAAGTGGAAAAAGAGGGAACAGGGATGCAGGATAGGATGAAGAAGTGGAAAAGAGGGAAAAGGGATGGAGGATAGGATGAAGAAGTGGGAAAAGAGGGTAAAGGGATGGAGAATTGGATGAAGAATTGGAAAAAGAGGGAAAAGAATGGAGGATAGGATGAAGAAGTGGAAAAAGAGGGAAAATGGATGGAGTAAGTGGAGGGAAGGTTCTCTTTCAGTCTCTGTCTGTCTTTGTCTCGCTTTCTGTCATTTTCCTTATATATTCATTTGTCTCTCTCCTTCAATGGATGCTCGTTGTAGCGCGCACATTTTCATGAACGGATCGCAAATCAAAAATGCAATTACAATGGTAAGGATCTTAGTGGCAAGTAAGCAATCCAATTCTCGAGTAATTTTAGTTTTTAGTTGTCCAAAAAATTATTAATTTCAGCGCTGTAAAAAGTATGCAACGCTTGCATAGAGAAGTGCACAAAACTTATCTCGAGAAAGGAAAAGCAGTTTGAAGTAAAACGAGGGGTGAAGCGCAAGTCTAACAATTGTAGCATCGTAAAGGCTATTGCGGAGAGCTGCTTCTGAGTAGGCAATATGAAGAGGCGCTATATAAATTAGCAGTACAAAATAAATAAACACAAATAAAATACTTGTGGTAAGCATTTTACGAAACGAAGCATCATGTAGTAGCAGCGTAACCAGGTATCCTGTAAGTACAACCATAGGCCTATCCAAAACGCTGTCCATTCGCTGATGGAATTCATTCGAGTCGGTTGGCCCTGTGACGATTTGAAGTTGAAAATAATCCCATATTTCCTGAGCCTTCAGCAACGCTGGAATATCTGCATTGTCAGTCTTACGTTTCACCCCTTGTTTTATTTCAAACAGTTTTTTTCTTTCTCGAGATAAGTTTGGTACACTTCTCTATGCAAGCGTTGCATATGACCTACCTTATAATGGTAATGATGTTGATATCAATAATGATAATCCTAGGCTTCCCCGATGACCCATCACAATTCAGCCGCAGTCCGGTCAATACTCCTACCCAGAAAGTCCGTCTGCCGAAGCAGAGAGGCAACCTGTGGTGGATAATACAAACTGAGAAGGCGATGATGTGTAACAACGTGAGCAATGTGGTGTAACTTAATGGAATCGCTAATTGTAATAATATAATTACTCACTTCTATGGCGCTGATGCCTAATACACAATGCTTCAAAACCAAACCGAAATCAGTTCAATGTCCGAAAGTAATAATCATGTTTGGCTAAGACAGAGAGATAGCTTCTTCAGGATATGCAATTTGAGAAAGGTAAGCCTTAAGTTAAAAAAGAAATTACACAAGTGATTGAACAGAACGCACAGAAACAGTGAGAGGGAGTTCCCAAAAAGCAGGACCAGAAACCGAAAACTCTCCTTCACCGAGAACAGTTCTTGTTTCATGTATGTGCAGAGAGAGATAATCACGACCTCGTTGAATAAAGACAAAGTTTAGGCATTAAGGACTGATTTCTAGTGTCGTGGATGGCCAGAGTCCACGGTTTTATAAACTCAACGTCACAATTTAAATCCAATCAGTGGTTATACGTTGCGCTTAACCTTCGAGTGGTTCAGGAGAGGTGTCATATAAATCTCCAGGTACTTGTTTAAGCAGCAATAAATTGCAACTCATTTTTTAACCTACTTTTTACTCGAAGTACGTACAGCCAAACATCAGTTATGTAATACCCACGCGAGGCTCCCTCGCCACCCGAGTAATCTCTGTATACGCGTAGTCCGGAAAAAAATACGCTTGTATGATTATATGAGGAATGAGGGTATTTATTAGGGACTACATATAGTTATAAAACTCCGAAGACAACATAAACGCCTATAGATTACATCAGATTTTACACAGATATTAATATTAATTAGTAACTTCTATTTTGCCGGCGTCTCATGCACAAAACATCAACCGATGGCACACCAAAACCAAACCGTAATCAGGTCAATATCCAGATAAGCAACCTTTGGTGGATATGGTATCTGGAAGGGTAAGTTTTAAAATGTATTATCCTACACAGGTATGTTATTTTATGCTCAAATATGTATAGGAATGGAATAGGAATGAGTATGGAGATATATGATAGTTAATGTCAATATATTAGCGCTTGCAGATAATATTTTTAGCTGATGGAGTGGCAAGAGAGCAGTTTGGGCTTAGAATCTCTGTCCTTTTCTCATGGATGTAGGGCTAGATTTATTAATGACACACAGTTCAATTTCAGGATTTATGTTGTCTTCAACTGTCTTCTGCGCGTGTTGATCAAATACAATCCTACATGCAACGTGTAACCACTTGGAGTAAATATTGGTATTATGTGGCGCAAATGTCGGGCCGCATTTGTCTGTGATTTTTTGACGCATTTGTCGAGGCGCTTTTGTCCTTGGCGCTTTTGACGGGTCACCGTTAACTCGTGCGCAAGTATTCGCAAAAACATGTACGCCAAGAACGAATCCAAGGGGTTCAGTGCTTTTGTTAAGTACTTAGTACGTATTGCTCAACATCTGGTTATCTCCGTGTGTCTCCTACCTGCATCGATTTATCAGTCGGAATATTTTCGATTGTTACAAATCACTGTTGGACAGCTCGACTGTACACCTTATCAATTTCGATACAATTGAGACGTAAAAACTGAATTGCATTTGATATTGTAAGCGATTGTCAATTTATAGAATAGACTGCTTGACCTCATTATCTGCGCATCAAAAGGTGAGTCCTAGGAGGTGCAGTTGATATGACAGCCGAAAGATTACTAATCACAAGATGATTGCTCCTCCTAAGACAGTGCTAAGACGGTTTTAAAAATCTGAAAGTGTGTTATCTAATGTGCCTGAAATTTGTTACTGCCTGTCCTAAGATTGATTATAAAGCATGTGTTCGTATATAGGGCCTACGTGTAGAATTTTCCATTCAGTATCTCGTTGCCCGACGCCAAAGTGAATTAGGTAGCCTAAAGAACGTTTAAACCCGTTAAACCTGTTAATTTAAGTCCTTTATTTTAAAGTGAAGCCAGTTCTTTTAATACCGTTAGTTTAAACACGGGGAATATCGTTGAGGTTTGTTTTATTTAAGTTGTACGCATCGAAACGGTCACTGTTTATTTTATCCACCATTCGGAAAGTAAAGGTCAGAAGAGTAACGTCATTGGTCATGAATATTGATTAGTTGGAGCGGCCAATGGCGTAACATGCAAATTTCACGCCGTTGCGATAGGGTTTAATATTATATATTAATTTTAACACGACTCGTGAGCGAGTCTAGTTCCGTTAGGGTCTTTGGTTTCAAAGCTACCCAGAAGGTATCCAGGTAAGCTCACCTATCCGGGTGGGTCCATAGAGTAGGCCTAGTGGTTACATCACTGGCGTGAAGAGCAAGAGGTAGCGGGAGCGTAATCTGTCGCACGAAACTCCCATCGCGCTGCTCCGCTCTTTCATCACGAGGCGTCTGGACTACTGCAACTCAGTCCTGGTAGGTCTTCCACGTTTCCGTATTCGTCAGCTTTGTTCCGTCCTTAATTTTGCGACCCGGGTCCAGGCCAACCTAGCCAGATTCTCGCACATATTGGCGCACATGCGTGCCACCTTGCGCTGGCTCCCCGTTGAGAAGAGTATATAGTACAAACTGATTCTCAAGGCCTGGACTTTGATCGCTGACTCTGCGACATCTCGCAGCTCTTCAGAGCGGTCTCAACACTTCTCGGCCGCAGCCGGCTGCGTTCGGCTTCCAACGAAACGATCTGCGTTAAAATGTTCCTAATAATAATTATTATTATCAATATTAGTAGTAGTAGCAGCAGCAGCAGCAGCAGCAGCAGTAGCAGCAGTAGTAGTAGTAGTAGTAGTAGTAGTAGTAGTAGTAGTAGTAGTAGTAGTAGTAGTAGTAGTAGTAGTAGCAGTAGTAGTAGCAGCAGTAGTAGTAGTAGTAGTAGTAGTGGAGGTAGTAGTAGTAGTAGTGGAGGTAATAGTAGTTATTATATTATTGTTATTATTATTATTATTATTATTAGTAGTAGTAGTAGTAGTAGTAGTAGTAGTAGTAGTAGTAGTAGTAGTAGTAGTAGTAGTAGTAGTAGTAGTAGTAGTACTAGTAATAGTTGTAGCACCAGTAGTAGTAGTAGTTATTATTATTATTATTATTAGTAGTAGTAGTAGTAGTAGTAGTAGAAGTAGTAGTAGTAGTAGTAGTAATAATAATAATAATAATAGTTGTAGTACCAGTAGTAGTAGTAGTAATTATTATTATTAATAGTAGTATGTAGTAGCAGTAGTAGTAGTAGTAGTAGTAGTAGTAGTAGTAGTAGTAGTAGTAGTAGTAGTAGTAGTAGTAGTAGTAGTAGTAGTAGTAGTAGTGGTAGTGGTAGTGGTAGCGGTAGCGGTAGCGGTAGTGGTAGCGGTAGCGGTAGCAGTAGCAGTAGCAGTAGAAGTAGCAGTAGTAGTATTAGTAGTAGTAGTAGTAGTAGTAGTAGTAGTAGTAGTAGTAGTAGTAGTAGTAGTAGTAGTAGTAGTAGTAGTAGTAGTAGTAGTAGTAGTAGTAGTAGTAGTAGTAGTAGTTGTAGTAGTACCAGTAGTAGTAGTAGTATTTATTATTATTATTAGTAGTAGTAGTAGTAGTAGTAGTAGTGGTAGTAGTAGTACCAGTTATAGTGGTAGTAGGTAGTATAGGTAGTAGGGGTGGTGGTGGTTGTGGTAGTGGTAGTGGATGAGGACGCGCTTCGGCGACCGCGCTTTCTCTGTTGCCGGTCCCAGGTGCTGGAACAGTCTTCCACCCGTCATCAGACTGGCAGACTCAGTAGACTCATTGAAATCGAAGCTTAAATCTTACCTGTTTGCTAAGGCTATCCCGCCCGCTAGGAGGTGTAAGGCGCCCTTGTAGCGGCACGGCCGCGTAACGGCGCCATATAAATTGTCGTAATCATTATTATTATTATTATTATTATTATTATTATTATTATTATTATTATTATTATTATTATTATTATTATTATTATTATTATTATTATTATTATTATTAGTGGTAGTAGTAATGGAAATAACAATTTTCGCTCTATAAATTCGATGTTGTATTCCAGGCGGAGTTGCAATGAGTACTACGATTTGCTACGAAGAAACCAGTAGAGACGGTGTGAAGACGGTTCGCTATGAAGTAACGAGAGATGGTGTGAAGACGGTTCGCTATGCTCAGGGCTGTAGAAACCCTGAGCAGGACAGAAAGCCACCGCCCAAAGTAGCCCACATCATCAGCCAGGACTATGAGGACATCAAGAGGGAGTGTCTGGCCCAGGGAGCTCTCTGGGAGGATCCCAGCTTCCCTGCCACGGATAAGTCCATCTATCCAAGCGGCCGTCACTCGAAACCCTTCGAATGGCGCAGACCAGGGGTGAGTAGGATGACGAAGAAGGAGTTATAGATCGAGTTGGACAGTTGAACTAGAGCATAGGCTTCATCGTAAGCATGTGTGTATGAATGTGTGTATAAATGAGTGTATATATGTGAGTATCTCTATCTATTTGTGTTTAAATATGTATGTAAGCATAGGATTGAACTGCTGGACTGCAGTGCGAAATAGGACGAGAAACGAATGTTAATAGCAGAATTGAGTTGCAGCCTGAAAGACTGCAGGATTTTCAAGACAGCAGAAGATTGGAAATGAAGACCTGAGATAATTCTTAGCTATCCAAACAATTCCAATAGGTTTCAATGTAAACGAAACAAACGAAGACAAAGAATGCGCTGGATAGACAATGCAACTGAGGAAATGAAGACCTGGACTAACATTCAGCATGGCACTGGACTTGACAAAGGACGCTGGAGACCATTTTATTCGTACCCATCGCCGCCAAATGGCTCAGTCGTCAGGAACTGATGATGATAATGATGATGCATACATGTATCCATGTATGAAGACACTGACTATAGCAACTTTGGTACCTCTGAAAAGCGTTGCACAACTGGCTATCTAGCAATTCGAAAGCGACCTTTAGAACTAGGTGTGAAAGAAGAGTTAAGTGTTGTTGCTACGCATAAATCACTAATAACATCGTGTTGTCTATTTATAGGATTTATGCAACGACCCTCAAATGTCTGTCGACGGATTTCAGAGATCTGACGTCAAACAAGGAGAACTTGGTAAGTCTTGGATATCACAAGTCGCTGACGGGCCACTTATCCTTATCGTCGTGTTTGCGTAACTGATTGACGAACTGATGGCTGGTATCAAGTCTGTCGTTAACTGTAGGATTTATAATCTTAGAGGCTTCAGGGTTAAGACGACACAACTCAAGGACCAGGTCTTTAATCGTAATCGTAAGCGTAATCTCCAAACTTCTAAAGCGCCACTCCAAGGCCATGTACAGAGCACCAGCCTATTCACGACCGCTAGTCTAGTCTAGTTAATCTGAATAAATACGTAATAAATAAATAAATCTTGCCTCATCGCAACCAATCACAAACGGCTCGCTTTCTCCTTCGGCAGGATTCGGTTAAAACTGTATACTGATAAATACTGAACTGTTTTGTTACGGTTGAGTCTCGTTCGCTAAGAATCCTTCAACATTTCTTCCAGGGAACTGTTGGTTCCTCGCTGCGATTGCTTCGCTGTGTTCAACTAACGACGAGGACCTCTTCCACCAAGTCGTTCCACGGGACAACCGCTTCGGCAGGGAATACGCTGGGGTCTTTCACTTCAAGATCTGGCGATACGGAGAGTGGGTGGACGTGGTCGTAGATGACCAACTGCCCACTCTCGAAGGACGCCAACTCATCTTTGTCCACTCGCCCCACGCCAACGAGTTCTGGGCAGCGCTGCTCGAAAAAGCCTACGCCAAGTAGTAACCTTAGACAAATATATAGCAAGTAGGAGCGATGAAGAAGACGAAAATATGATTACGACGATGATGATGACGATAGGGTGGCGGTAGTTGTAAAAGAAGTAGTATTTGTAGTAGTTTCAACAATAGTAATAGTATTAGCAGTAGTAGTAGCACCAGTGGTAGCGATAGTGATAGCGATAGTAGTAGTAGTAGTAGTAGTAGTAGTAGTAGTAGTAGTAGTAGTAGTAGTAGTAGTAGTAGCAGTAGCAGTAGCAGTAGCAGTAGCAGTAGCAGTAGCAGTAGCAGTAGCAGTAGCAGTAGCAGTAGCAGTAGCAGTAGCAATAGCAATAGTAGTAGTAATAGTAGTAGTAGTAGTAGTAGTAGTAGTAGTAGTAGTAGTAGTAGTAGTAGTAGTAGTAGTAGTAGTAGTAGTAGTAGTAGTAGTAGTAGTAGTAGTAGTAGTAGTAGTAGTAGAAGGAGTAGTAGTAGAAGTGGTATCAGTAGCACATAATGTTACAATGCAGTGTAACATGATAAATCTATGAATCTTTAGTTGTAATTAATTCTGCTGGTCAAAAATGCATTAGGAATGATCAAAAGTACACAGCTAACCCGATGCTTGTTGCGTTTGTTCTTCGAAGACTGCACGGTTCTTATGAGGCGCTGGAGAGTGGAAGCTCTGCGGAGGCAATGCAGGACTTCACCGGAGGAGTCACCGAGACCTTCAACCTCGACAGAGAAGTTCCCAAAGACCTGTATAAGATCATGAGGAAGGCTTTAGACAGGAACTCACTCTTAGGCTGTTCCGTCGGTGCACAGGTACGACACCACGCTAAACAATCATATCTGCGAGTGTACGAAAATGTGCAGTTGTTAGTTGGACTATACAAAATTATCTCTAGTGAGTGCAGGGGCGCGGGAACCTATGGTACCAAAGGAGCTTTTGCTCACACAAGTTTTGGCTCTGTGGTGCCGAGGTAGACGCATGCTCACACAACTTTTTGGTCATTCATACAATAAAAAAATCATTTGCGCCTAAATTTTAATAGTGATTAGATAAAAGATTAGCGCTTCTGTCAAGCAGACTCCAAAGCTTATGCCGATGCGCTCAATGCACTATAGAAATAACACAGTAGGCCTAATGGAACCAACTAAACGCCGGCCAACGGCCTCCCTGCTCTTAGGAAATGGGTCAGCAAGTTAATCGACTGTCAAAGTGCCAAGAGAATCATGAATACTGGAAACCTCATACCCTCGGGGTCTGATAGTTACAACGGTTGTTGGCTGTTGAGAGATAGGATTTCTCGATGGTTACTTCAAACTGGAGGAGGGTTTTGATGTGACACGCGCAATATATCATCCTACACGACAGCATGGGGAGAGAGGGCTTGAAATTTGGGCATAGAGATAACACACATGACAGCTACATATTAAGACAGAGCTGTAATGTATATATATATATATATATATATATATATATATATATATATATATATATATATATATATATATATACGTAAAAACATAATATTTAGTGTGTGGACCTTCAGACTGGGAGGAGAAAGACACACTATAGATTAGTTCATCTGGAGTGCCCATCACTGTAGGTGTAGGCCCTAATATTGATAATAAAAAAGTGCTTTAATGTGTAGCGGACTGCCATTAAAGTCGTTTAAACAGTCTTATCTGTCGTTTTGCAAGTCACCAGCTGGAAGATGTGATGGTAAGTACAACTAAACTGTTGATTGTTGAGACTGCATTGAGACTGTGCTCTTCAGCCGGGGTTGGGTCGGGAGTGCTTCTGAGTAGATAGCCTTGAAGAGGCGCTATGTAAATTCTCCATATGAATTTATAAACAATTCGCCAGAGCCTAAATCTGAGCATCAGAAAAATTGATAAGCGTAAATGGCCATATTCCTTAAAATTTTATTTTCTGCCACTCCAAAAAATCCGTTTTGTTCGCATTTTTTATTTCTAATCGCAATCATAATCTCGCGATATCTTCAGCGCCCATAAAATCTCAATCGCGGGAACCAGATTATTCACAGGCGCTCAGTCAAAGCAAAATCTATAAGCAGCGGTTAAGGGGCAAAAGGTCAGGCAGGCAGGCATTCAGAAGGCTACGGTGGATAGTGTTTAGAATTGAAGCGGCGAAGGGAGGGAAGTGGAAGACGGGAAGGAAGTACGCAAAGCGGGGAAGGGGGTCGGATTTAGGTGATTTTGCGTACGGGTGCGAACGGGGAGGGGACAAAATGTGTACGTACGCAAAATAAATGTCTAATTATGACGTCCACATTAGCCTATTTACAGGGCTGTAGTCGAGGGTATACGCGGGTATACAGCGTGTACTCACCTCTAGAGACCGTATACTCACCTCACAGAATATTTTTATTTATTTATATTAAAATACTACAGCGTATACTCACAAAATACTGTAGCGTATACTCACCTCTAATTTGTTTCGGAAAGCTAAGCGGTAGCGTGTACTCACCTCTAATTTTACCACTACAGCCCTGCAGGCTATTTATAACTCTGTATTGTCCTATAATAGTCGTCCGATGGCATTTTATTACATTATGATTATAAAACGGCATGTGCAGTTATTCTGTGCTGTGAACGTGCAGACAGTCGCTGTCGAGACACTTTCTGTAGCTGGTCTTCGAGGGGTGCGTACGTACGCTGGGGGGGGGGGTGGAAGAAAGTACGCTTGCGAGCAGGGGGTCCAAGTTTCCCGGATTTTTACGTACGTAGTATATCACCAATCTTTCCGGCCGTTCTAGCTGCAGTGTAAGTGAGTATGGGAATTAGAGGGTTTGACATTTCCTAATCGCAGAAAAATTAAGTCTCGAAAAGACGCATTCTTAAATGCAAGGTTGGCATCACTGCCATGGTAACATCTAAACTGAATGTGTGACTTGCATTTGTCAAATAAGTAGGGCCTAACAGTAATTTTGTACACAAGTAATTTATCATGGTTAGTTTAAAATAAGTAATTTTATTTTGCAGTATGTGATTTGAAATTTGAAGGGTTGTGCTCCACCTAATAGGCGCCCCGGCGTCTATTATAGGAACCTTTTTTTAACCAAAATTATCAAACCGTAATTATAAAGGTGCCAAACGAAAATTATTTATAGATGTACATGCATAGACCGGTATTGGAGTGAGGGTAGTAGGTATATAACAACAGTATAACATATGCGGTTTTGATAATAGTTCAAGAAAACCCAATTTTTTTCACAATAATCTTAATGTAGTATATAATTAAGTGACTCTAGGTCTAACCTGTAGTGATGACGATGTGTAAAGAAGGTTAAAATCGAAAAACATTCTAGAGGTCAAGTCGACCCGACTTGCACTATAACTAGAGTCCGGAAATTCCTGTTGTATGCATGAAATCACGTTTGGGGTCAGGTTAAAGTTCAATTCAGGTTCTATAGCGCAAGGATGGTTTAATATTTAATTTTAAGGTATGGAGGTAAGGGGAACCATACGGTTCTGAATGCTCGCTCTACATAACTCCAAGACAAGAAAAGACAAGAAACAGCGAATAAGATCTCGTTCGGGTTTTTAAGCTCAACTGGTTTGGATGCTTTGAGTGTGCAGTCATTTTAACTTGCGTGGTTTTATGTTGCATTAATTAACATTATATTATCACATTGTACTGGTTGCACTTGTTGTATCAGAATAGTGACGAGCGCGAGGGTCGACTTCCGAACGGATTGATAACAGGCCATGCTTACAGCATTACATCCGTCAAACAGGTGGGCACCCAATAGCCAGCATAATCATCAACTTATTTTATCCTTATGATCTACTAGCTGCATTACCCGGCGTTGCCCGGGGTTATAAGTTTCACACCACCACCACCACGACCACCACCACCACCACCAACAACAACAACAACAACAACAACGACTGCTTGGCAATCTTGGCAGTCGCCCTCTGGCGGCGACTGCTTCGCAGTCTTGGAGGCCCTTGTGGCGTCTGGCGACCTGTGGCGGAGACTGCTTCGCAGTGTTGTAGACGCCTTCTGGCATCTAGCGACCTCTGCCGTGGACTAACTGCTTCGCAGTCGCCCTCTGGCAGCGACTGCTTCGCAGTCTTGGAGGCCCTTGTGGCGTCTGGCGACCTCTGGCGGCGACTGCTTCGCAGTCTTGGAGGCCCTTGTGGCGTGTGGCGACCTGTGGGGGAGACTGATTCGCAGTCTTGTACACGCCTTCTGGCGTACAGCGGAGACTGCTTCGCAGTCTTGTATACGCCTTCTGGCGTCTAGCGATCTCTGCCGTGGACTGACTGCTTCGCAGTCGCCCTCTGTCGGCGACTGCTTCGCAGTCTTGGAGGCCCTTGTGGCGTCTGGCGACCTCTGGCGGAGACTGCTTCGCAGTCTTGTAGACGCCTTCTGGCGTCTAGCGACCTCTGCCGTGGACTGACTGCTTCGCAGTCGCCCTCTGGCGGCGACTGCTTCGCAGTCTTGGAGGCCCTTGTGGCGTCTCGCGACCTGTGGCGGAGACTGCTTCGCAGTCTTGTAGACGCCTTCTTGCATCTAGGGACCTCTGCCGTGGACTGACTGCTTCGCAGTCGCCCTCTGGCGGCGACTGCTTCGCAGTCTTGGAGGCCCTTGTGGCGTCTGGCGACCTGTGGGGGAGCAGTCTCCCCTGGACTGACTGCTTCGCAGTCGAAGAGGGTGAACCGGGCGTTGGCGTGTTAAAGAAAACGCCAGAAATCTAGCCCTCACTGCCGGTCTGTAGTCGGCCTCGCCCTTAGTAAACCAGACTGGTTGTTTGATATACTGTAAATAATTTAGATCTTTGTCTTTGAACATGCATGTGTTAAAATTTTGCTGTAAAACGATGAATATACTTCGAATCGATCGTCATTAAATTTTGTGCGAAAGTAAACAACTTATGCGCATTATTAATGACGTTGGGGAATACCGGCGCCATAAATAGAACCGCGGTGTCGTTATGCGCATTATTAATGACGTTGGGGAATACCGGCTCCATAAATAGAACCGCTTCTCAGTGGAATAGTCGAGCTTGCGCCCGATGGACGGTCGGGTGGGTAGAGTTTTGGGGCATTTTCACCATGGTAGGGGTGAAAACGGGGGACGCGAAGCCCTCCACTGGGTGTCCGAAGCCGAGGCCGACACAGTAGTGAAGGTTTCGAGTGAAAAGGTGCAAAATTGTAGAAGTTAATCCCGGTCAAACAGACAGACAGACACACACACACACACACAGAATTCTCGCTTTTTTTATATAGATATTTAATCCAAACAATTTCTGTAATTCTGAATCTGATGGGTTGATGAATGTCCGCTTGGGGCTAAGACAAAGTTTTGCAAAGGCCAGACTAAAATAGTACATGTACATCTTGACCACTGAATCAAAGACGTTGGCGAGTTGTCCGATTATTTGTTGAGAGATTGCAAGAGCCACATTTCATATTTCTAAATGCAAATGTACAGGTTTTCCTATAGCGAATTTGTCGTATGTATGAATGTATGTATGCATGTATGTATACATGAATGTATGTAATAATAATAATATTCGTATATTAAATTCAAAGTGATAAGTACGCAGTAAGATTACATGACATAGTAGTAACAGCTAATAACAAGTTTAACAGGAGTCGAATTTAACTTACGGGAGCCTGCAAGTCGCCAATCTGTCTTACTGCTTATTTAACAGTCGACCCAAAGGGAGTGTAGGGAGTGAAAAACCTGTTAACCTTTATGGGCTAGCGGGTATCGAACCCGCGTCCTTCTGATCTCCGTGGCTGCGTGTTACCATTCAACCACTTCCCCCGCCTCAATCATACTCAATTCAGTGAATTTATGGGATGAAGTTTTACACAGCCGCTGGCCGTTTGACTCGGTGGCATGACAGTTGAGATCCGTATCTGAAATTTGCTAACCCGAGGTTAAAATCTCTTAGATATATCACCCACCCTATGCGGATATACGCATCCTCAAGGGCAAGTGGGACACAGAAGACTATTAGTTGGAACGCTCAACCTGAAACTCCAGGATTACGGGTTAGAGCCTCCAGTGAGGCGATCACTATATATAGGGACTTGAGTTGTGTCCACACCTTTGCCGTTTTGACCATCGCCCAACCTATAAAATAATATGTGTGTTAAACAATATCTTTATATGCTGTTACCATCATGCTGTTTGATCCAGGTATTATTTTGCCAGGCCGAAACTCTTCGGGCTTTTCTTAATATGCGCTGTGTAAATATTCAGGCATTTACGATTACGAATACGAATCTTATATTTAGTATTGTTTCCAATTTGCCATTTACTTCTAATTCTGTTTTATTCGTTAGTATGTTACTGTTTGTTTTTTCGGTTTAGATCACAGTTCGTGGGCGCAACATCAACTTAGTTCGTGTACGCAATCCTTGGGGCAATGAGAGCGAATGGAATGGACCCTGGAGTGATAGGTAGGCAGTTGGGGGATTAGTAAATTGCAAAGGATAGGTAGGCAGTTGGGGGATTCGTAGGTTGTAAACAAGGCTAGTGTAGTGAAGGGATAGTGAAGGCGGCGATTTAGCATCAGTTTAATGAAGCCGTTCAGTTCTAAAATTTATTTAGTGTGTATGTAAAAACTACGATTATATGTATTTGTGAATGTTTGCATATGTGTATATGGTAGATATGTATGCATGTATGTATATGTCTATGAATATGTATGTGTATATAGTTGCGTGTAGTGTCTAATAATCCAAGTAGTATTAACTGCCTTAGTATTATAAGATGCATTCATCGTGTCAGGTTGAGCAATTGCGATACAGCAGAATGGATGTTTCATGAGAATGGTTGTTATTGTTGATGTTGTGTAGGTCTCGTGAATGGGACGATTTGTCTGAGGAGGAAAAGAAGAGCCTCGGTCTGACTTTCGAAGATGACGGCGAATTCTGGCAAGTAGGCCTATAGGGGAAACGTTTTTACTCTGAATGGCTGCATAGTGTATACTTTATAGTCGACAAATAGCTGTTCAGTCTGGGAATTACTGAGCGACTCTGAGAGGCGTTATGAAAAGTGTTATTACTTTACGATACAAAAGAAACAATAATGCGATAAAATGCGATGGCAAACAAGGCAGGAAATACAATTCAATTAAAGCAGATGTAAATCTAATCAAATTTATTAACTTCTGTAGCGCCATTATTGCAATGTTCGAGGCATCAATAGACGGTCACTTCAGGTGACATTGTAGTAAAGAATTATAATCCGTCGAATTTGCAATATCATTTAACGCAATACAAAATACACTAGAATTATAGTGGTTGTGTGGCGATGTCGTTAGACAATGACTCAATGCAATACAACACAAAATGCGCTAGAAGAGAGAAGAATGCCATGGCTGTGGTCGGTGTGTCGTAGGATGTCGTATGAAGATTTCGTGGCAAACTTCAATCAGGTCGAGATGTGCATGACGGTGCTTGCCTTCGACGCTATGAGGATGAGCGTTGGAAGTAAGATTCAGTGGGAGATGACATCGCATGAGGGATCCTGGAAGAAATTCGTCAACGCCGGAGGATGCACAAACCATATAAGTATGCCTAAAGATCGGATTCTCAGTCCTTTATTCTTCCTTTTTGGGCTGTTCAGAGAAGGATTTGATGTTTCGGAATTATGTTGCATTTGCTTTTCGTCACTGAAAATGTAAGAGATGCACTAGAATTGCGATAATTTATTAGAGTGTATCGACTCAAAATTATATGTATTGAGGTTCATTGTATTTTATCCTATAATATTGTGTCATATCGCAATATCATTTCTGTCGACGTCAACAGCCTTTGTTGGCATCAGATATCGTCAATCTCTGGATCCTAGATATTTTTGGGAGGGGAAAAGAGTAATGTTAACACTCATGGTCAGGAGAGCAGCAGAATGCAGTTCGATAGGCCTACCCGCAACTCCCCTCGGGCGGGCGCGCTGCCAAAACGTGTGCTTAGTTAAGATATTGATAATATTGTACTCATCTTTCAATGTAATCTTACTGCGTTTTTCAGTTTGAATTAATAAAGAAAAAGATTATTATTATTCTATTGTGTGGTTTCGCATTGTATCACATTGTATGCTATTATCTCATATCCTACAGATCATCCATGCCTACAAGCTGTACTTCTGTTAAGTGAGAATTCTGTCTTCGATTAGCATCTGCTGGAAAGGACGTTGTTCATGGTACACGATTTGCCTTTGTCCGATGGTCAGAGTTGCTGGTCCCTCCATCTGAAACTCTCTACCTCCTCATGACAACAAATATCTCAACGAAACTATCTTTCGCTCTAAACTATAACTTACCTCTTGACGTCTGTTACGGTTTTTAATGTTTTCTGTTGCCCGGCTTCGCTGTGCATTTCTGAAGTGATGTAAGGAGCCATTTACCAGATTTCAATTGTATTGTATTATATTCTAAGTTAAGGTATTATATCTTACTGTACCGAATCGGTTTTGTAATGTATTAAATCGTTATGTATCGCATTGTATGATGCTGCATGTTTGTTTCTTTATTTTGCGGGTAGAAACGAGTTTCTGGACGAATCCTCAGTACAAAGTGCAGGTGGTAACTCCAGATGAGGATGAAGAGGACAAAACAGGAACATTGATTGTCGCTATTATGCAGAAGGATCGCAGGAAGCAGATCGTTGAACTCGGCCACAAACTGCTTGCCATTGGATATTATATTTACAAGGTATAGGCTATAATATATTGTCTACAAGGTGTAAAAATTGTAATTGTAATTAGTGACTAATGAGCAAAGTATCGACCGATGTCGCTCCAAGACCAAGCAGTGATCAGATCGATATCCGGAAGAATTGATGGCTGAGAGCATAAGCGTAATTTGCTAATTATAAGCTTAATATCCTCCACATATTGTAATACCATATACAGTACTGATGCCATCAATGAAGCATGATATCATCTGCATACTTCAAGGTAGTGTGCCACCACATCATACCATCTAGAAGACATCGTACCATGTACAAGAATGCATAACCGCCTAGAGGCAAACAATTTTTACATGATCAACTTGGTATAACATACACGTTGCCAAGATGCTTGTCGCTGACCTCGTTTTATACTTTATTTAGAACAGGAAGTCTATCTGTAAGTAGATGCTGTTGAAATAGATGGAAAAGTAGTAACCAATTGTGAATTCTTGCAAACACAGAGAACCCAACCAACGTAGTCCGATACTTCGCAGAAACTGAACACGTCTTAAGAACTGTGTTAACTCCACTCTTTCTTTACAATGTTATCTTCCAGAGCCTTCAATTATAATTGAAGGCTCTGTTATCTTCTAGTTCCTTCTATTCTACTTAATCTATACGTTTCTTTACGCTACCTCTACTTATAGATAATTTAACCATGTTAGCGCGTGGCTGTCCGTTCACACGAACATAGTCCGAAAGCTTTTCAATTATTTCTTCTTTCAATTCAACACACAATAAAATCAATTGTCCCTTGATACATTGTCTCAACACAAACATGTCTTACACAATGGTGACAATGCCCTGTACGCTGTTCAAATTTCAGATCAGCTTATTTCTTTTCGCCCCCACGTTCGACGCGTATACAACACCTGTACAATTAGCTAACTAGATATGTAAGGCCGACTGCTCAACATCTGTTCAGCCAAGCGCAAACATGGACCCATTACACACACGCTGTCAGTGAAACGTTCAGACACGAATGCTAATTAAAACTAATCAGCCTAAACTTCAACTTGAATCAGCGTCAACGTTTTAAGAAATAACGCTCAAAAACTGAATCAGAATTATTCGAAAGGAATTACATGTTCAGAGCTGAATATTCAGAATTATAAAATTATTATGAAAACAAAATGAGTCAATGTGTCATGTTTGTTCAGATTCCTGATTATCACGTGGGATCTCAGAACCTCGAGTTCTTCCAAAGGAACGCGCCCGTGGCTAATTCTGCTACGTTTATCAACAAACGAGAGGTGGTGGGTCGCCACAAGCTCCCTACAGGCAGCTACCTCATCATCCCAACCACTTTCGACCCGAACGAGGAGGGAGATTTCGTGCTGAGAATCTTCAGTGAGAAGCTAGCTCCGGCCGAGTAAGTAACCAGATAGCACAGTTGGCGAGTTTGATTGTTTACGGGAAACATTCACCTCTCTGTACAAGCAGATATTTTATAGCCAAACTGGATATGAAAAGGCTTTAGAGCCAAGAGAATGTGGACAGGAAGATATTTTAGACAAGAGGAAATTTACACGTCAATAATGAGGAGAAGGCGAGTAAATCTTATACCCAAAAGAAATGGGATTCTCGTCTAAAAGGATGGATTAAGTAATTCCAAGATGATTATTAAACACCAGTTCGATTTATATAAATATATAGGCCTAATAGCGTATATGCCGCTAATATAGTTCGAGAATTCGTGACTTTCGGTTTTAAAATTCGTAAAAGTTCGTGATTATTTGTCCTATTTTAAAATTCCTACAAATTCGTACAATTTCGCTGGGCTATTGTTGACACTCATAGTGACACACCCAACGTTGATAGAATTCGAAGTTCAAGACTCTACTGATATTAGTTACTGATATTCAGTTACTGTTGTGTTGCTAGTCAGCTATCTTTTACGGTAGATTCATTGCTTACCTATGACGTTGACATTTACTTACTTAAAAGGTTTAAAAGTAAACAAATAATAACATTCGTTGCCAGTTTTAAAATTCGTTAAAATTCGTGAAATATTAGAATTTTTAAAATTCTGAAATTGCGAATTCTCAGACTATGTATGTAGCCTATATATCTTCACCAACCAGACATAGAGAAACTTAACCACATATAGATACAATATTAACAAATATTACCTGATCTAGTTTTTGTTGATAACAATACCATGGTGACAGCATTAAGAGACTGGAATTCATTTCTTTCATATCAGCAGATAGGTTCTGGTTTGTTTTTCTTCTGTCTAAACTTTTAGGGAGATTGACGAGGACACGAGAGTCATTGACAGACCGCATGTTAAGGTAAGATATCAAACTACCTCGCTGTGGTCGAATGTCGACTGACTTTGTACAATTGATCCGCTACAATATATTTACTAGGAGCTACGATAAATAAGCATCGCGATAACACATTTAAGAAACAGTTGTACTAAGTATAAGATACTAGTGGGATTAATAGTTCTATTCGAATATTTAAAACATTTATGAAAATTATTCAAAATCGGACAAGAGCACTGGTAATTATTAATATTTTAGAGTTAATTTTGAATATCAGTCATCAGTCTAGTATATATAAACAAGATCTTTCGATTTCACGATTTCCTATTTTTCAGAAAGCAGCATCGCATTGCCGTACATTACCTTCGTCTACCTTCCCTGCCTGGCAATGCCTTTGATACCGCCAGGCATGACTACCTGGCGAATATCCTGGCCAGAATGCCAATTCCTGATCAAGTATACAATTGGATAATAGCCTTCTTGGAGAATCGCCAGCACTGCACTAAATTTCAAGGGGAAATATCAGCGTATGTTGATATTAATGCCAGCATCGTCCAAGGTTCGGTCTTGGGGCCCAACAATTTCATCTCAGTAATTTCTAGGCTGGCCACTGCTCACTCTGCAAATAGGCTCCATAAATATGCTGACGATAGCTACCTGCTGGTTCCGTCTTCTAACAGTGCCTCTGTGTCACTTGAGCTGGCACATGTGTCGCGATGGGCTGCAGAATGCAATCTGAAGCTCAATCATGGGAAATCTCGTGAGATGTTAATTCGACGCCCTAGAGGGGGCGCGACAGGACTGAGGCCCCGGATGCAATGCCGGGTTTGCAAATGGTCACTAGTATGAAGATCTTAGGGGTCACACTCACGGATACACTGGGATTTGGAGATCACATTCATCGCATATGCTGCCGGGCGCGCCAGTCCATCTATGCTTTACGCACCCTGGTTGCCCATGGCCAGCGCGAATCAACACTTCATGATGTTGTGCGTGCCACAACCTTGGCTAGGATGCTTTATGCCTCTCCTGCTTGGTGGGGCTTTACGAATCGTAGCGAACGAGATCGGTTTGAGGCTATTGTGCGTCGCCTCATCTGCTACCATTACCTTCCGGATGATAATCCTACTTTTGAGCAACTATGTCTCAGAGCTGACTCTTCCCTCTTCTCAGCAATCTTGGTGGATGAGGGGCACATTTTGCATGACCTGCTCCCGCCGATTAAGCCCTCCATCTGCCATATGAGAACGAGGGCCCACGATCGCGTTATCCCACCTGCCGATAACTTGATGAGGAAAACTTATATTATTAGAATGTTATATGGGAACATATATAGGCCCTAATGCATATATGTCTGTCTGTCTGTGTTTATATAAATATATGTTAGCAGTAAAATATGTATACGATTAGCGGTTGTACACCAAAATGCGGGTAGCAATTGGTTTAATAAAGAATATTCTTATCTTATCTTTATCTTACCTTATACTTTCCTTTGGTTGACCTTATCCGACCTTATTTCTGTGTTGTGAATTACCTTACCTTACCCTACCTTGATTTGTATTGATTAACCTTACCTTGCACCAACTGCACTATCATGCTTTACCTTATACCTTGTGATACCTGTTGATGACTGCAGTCGACGGTGACACAAATTGACCGTGACGAAGAGAGGGACTTACAGGAACTGTTCCGTCGAACGGCTGGATCCGATCTGGAGGTCGACGCCTATGAACTCAGATCCATTCTCGATTCTCAGCTCAGAGCCGGTATGACTACACACCAGCCGAGATATTCAGTATTAATCGTAATCTTAATCTCTAAACTTCTAAAGCGCCACTTGAAGGTCAAGCGCTGGACAGTAGCCTGTTCACGAGAACTGCGTCAAATCAGATGACTTTTCCAAAGAGTAGTCCAAAGGAGGTCCGAGTTCGGTTACCAAAGGGGCCAGATCAAGAGAGGAGGTAGAGCAGCTGTTAGGGCGGGTGTCGTTTAGGGCGAGAAGAATTGGAAGGCGGGAGGATCAGATGAGTCAGGGTAGCAGTACTTGAAAAGGTGAGACTTCAGTTTTGATTGGAAAGCCAGGGGTGATAGATAGAGGAACAAGAGGAGGAGGATGAAGGACGGGTTGCAATGATGATGGAGGAACCGAGAATCTGCAGAATTCAGAGGAGATCGTTCCAGAGGCGTGATGCTGTGTTGGATATGGCTCGGTTGGAGAACTTGAGATGAGTAGTGACCGGTGTCGAGCTATCTATATGTCTCTCTGTCTCTGTCTGTCTATCTTTCTGTCTGTCTATCTAGGTGGGTAGATAGGTATTCTTACTCTCACTTTAGCGCGCCTTTAGTTAATCCAAAAGCGCTTTTATGAGGTAAGCTTACTTAAAATGTGTGATGCATCTGTATAGCTATCTATAAGCTGTCTGTCTGTCTGTCTGTCTGTCTGTCTGTCTGTCTGTCTGTCTGTCTGTCTGTCTGTCTGTCTGTCTGTCTGTCTGTCTGTCTGTCTGTCTGTCTGTCTGTCTGTCTGTCTGTCTGTCTGTCTGTCTGTCTGTCTGTCTGTCTGTCTGTCTGTCAGACAGACAGACAGTATGTCAACGGTCCTGGCAGCCACAGGATGTCATTCAACACTGGAAATAGCAATTACTAACTGCCAATTGCTATTGTTTTTGATGCCATAACAGGAGAGACAATTGCTAAACTGTCTGAACCCATCCAATGATCAGTTGCAATGCCACATTTTGACAATAAAGGTCGACATCTAGGCCTACGACGTTTAAAACGTTATTAATCGAGGCTACATGCGGAAGAATTGCGATCAATAGCTAGTTTTACAGGTTGGGACTAATTCCTCCAGCAAATAGGATAAGGTCGGCGTCAACAGCACAGACTATAACTCAATTCTCAGTGGTTTTACTTAGACAAATTTGGAGCAAGCACAAATCGTTTGAGGTTGCAGAAGCTATGAAAGGATGCATTGCGTTGCCTCGTACTTAACTCACTGCATGCTGATCTAGCGGGAAAAGAAAACCTGCATGGTGCAAGATCCGTCTCAACTTTTTTCAATGTTTTGCATTTAAATAAACTGTCTTTCTCTCCTGCTCTCCCGATTTGTCTTGTGACAATAAATAATATTTGTGAATTTCAGACTTCAAAATAGAAGGCGTGAGTCTGGAGACGGCAAGAAGCATGGTTGCCATGATGGATGTATCCTCTATGTGTTATATTATAGTCTAAGCCTCGTTGAGGTCATTGACCCTGAATTACCTAATCAACTCAGCAATGCGAGTAGTAGTTTTCAGTATAAAACGACACCTTATGGCTGCCTGGACCATTGACGTTACCCTCCTCCTTTATTCGGTTTAAGGACTGGCGCCACCAGAAAGAGAAAGCGGCGGATTTTGCATTGCCAAATAATTATGAAGTGAAACCTTTTATGTAGCCGTGACGCTGTTGATAAAACGCTGTTAAGTACAGATAAGATAACAAACTTCGAATGTCTTTGGGATCTGGATGGTTTTCTTCCACGGAATACCTTTCTATCTGCGCCAACTCAGCCTGCCATCACTTTAATAGCCGTATATGAGGTACTGCAGTCGATTTGCTGCGGTCTTGTTGACTCTTGAGTAAGAAAGACTTTTAAAATCCTAGGGCTTCCCTTCTGAAGTGTAACTATCAAAATGTGGAAGGAAATGCGTTATCTGTATTTTACATTTTCCAGTTTGAACTATGTTGCGTTTTTGAATAACATATTAATTTAGCAACTAACTCAGTAGCTGTTGATTTGTGTTGCTTTCCTTCTTCATCGATATTAGGTTTGGCTCTGGCAGTATACCCAACTATTTTAAATTTGATGACGAAACCTTAATGAGAGAAACTCAGGTTGATCATTCGGGAAAACTTGGTTACGACGAATTTAAACACCTCTGGACTGACTTGAGCCGTTGGAAGGTACGAAACCAATTATGATCCTTACCTGAAATCATAAGAAACTAATGCAAACCCATCACCATCTATCGTTCACATTGTGCTTTGTGGTCTACCGCTGACCACAGCAACATCGCCATGCATTGAAACCATGTTGAGAATATTCATAGTATTTTACATTGGAGCAGTTGCGTTGTTTGCCTGTGCGTTCCACTCAAGAATAGACCTATAAGGTCAAACTTAGGAGTGGCTCCTTCGAGTGATCAGCTGTTTATCACGCATCTTTAAAAAAAGGATTTGGTTTCCCTGTCCACATTTCTGGAACTCAAAACCACCGACTGTGCTGGTCCTTTCTCCTTATCCAATTGGGTTGGGAGTCGAGAGAACATCTCCCACGGTTGCCAGAAGTGGGGGTTTAATGACCTGAATGTAAGCTGGGGGTTGGTGATTTCCGATAATATGTTTAATTTATGTATCATGTATGTTATCGAAGACACAATGTTATCTCGGAGTATATATAATCGGCCGGAGTGGGGGTTTGTTCTCCCGTCCCAGGTGGGGAAGTAGGACGCCACTGCTCTTATCTCGCACTGAGGCTCTTTGTCCAGTTGCCTGTGTTATTCTGGTTAATTGTTTTGTCTTTCCCGGGTTGTGCCAGAAACCAAAAACTCTCTTCCTGCATCTGTTCGTTTGCTAAGTCTCTTGTGTTTTTCCTTTCTCAACGTTAGACCTGGCTTTTCCAATTGGCTTACCACCATATCGACTGCTTCTCTTTTAAAGCAGATTGACCCACTGTTGTATTGACCTGACTGCGGATTGGTTTTAGTGAACCATCAGTTGATGCCTCGATTCTTATGCAAAGGCGCTTTAGAAGTTGCTAATTACCAATTACAAAATCATTCATTAACACAGTGAAAATTATGGGTCAATGTTTCAAGTCACGTTGTGTCTCTATTTAGCAGTGGCTTGGCTGGGAGTGCTCCTGAGCAGGTATTTTGAAGGGGCGCCATAAAGGTGTTCAGAATGAATGAATGAATAAATGATAATGACAACCGTAGGAATTATGAATTGTGAAGTACAATACAGTATATAGAGCCGAAATTAATTTAACTTTCGCAACTACGTTTACAACAAGAATAAGAAATTTGCGTTGTTGTTCGTATTGTTTTGATCATACAAATTAAACTAAATTAAGTGACATGAATAAGAAGTTGACAATATAAAAGGCTCCTTACTTACTTAATTTGTATATTTTGCAGAAAGTCTTCCTTGAATACGACGTCTCGAAGACGAATAGCCTCTCAGCTTTCGAAATGAGAACTGCGCTCAACTCCTCAGGTTGACCTTATAACAAAACTTAAGTTTAAGTATTATAATATGATGTAATATAATATGATATAATATTTTGTAATATAATATTATATAATATTGTATTATGCAGTATATTGTGATAAAAGAAGGGTTCTAAGTGGTTAAGAAGACAGCTAAGTGGTTAAGAAGACACTACTACTGCTAATACTCTACTGGTTCTAAGTGGTTAAGAAGACAGCTATCAGTGGTAGAACCTCTGCAATTTAACCTGGAATGATTAATATCCCATCCTTTGGCCTTTCAAACTACTACTTACTTAATACTACTACTACTACTACTACTACTACTACTACAACCACTACTACTACTACTATTACTACAACTACTACTACTACTACTACTACTACTACTACTACTACTACTACCACTACTACTGCTAATACTCTAGCTACTACTCCTGCTACTACTGCCATAACCACTGCTGCTACTATTACTCCCACTAACACTACTACTACCTCTATTGCTACTAAGCCACCACCATTTCTTCTTTTAATACTACTACTAATACTACTACTACTACTACTACTACTACTACTACTACTAATAATAATAATAATAATAATAATAATAATAATAATAATAATAATAATAATAATAATAATAATAATAATAATAATAATAATAATAATAATAATAATGATAATGATAATGATAATGATAATGATAATGATAATGATAATGATAATCAGTGCCGGCCTTAGGGGCGTGCGAACCGTGCGTTCGCACGGGGCCCGCAACTTATGGGGGCCCGAAAATGTCCCAGAAAATAAACCCGAACAAGACACCCTAATAATAATATTATGGTTTCTATTAAAACTTCTCTTTTGTCAATAAAATACAAGTCAACTTCCCCTATATTTCAGAATTCTCGTGTGTATTTAAATTTGACGTACTTGTTAACAATCTACTAAAATAAAATGATTAGGAATGAGAAACAATTTGACTTGTGTCATGGGGGGGGGCGTACAGCATACTCTGCACGGGGCCCGAAATATCCTAAGGCCGGCACTGTGATAATGATAATGATAATGATAATGATAATGATAATGATAATGATAATGATAATGATAATGATAATAATAATAATAATAATAATAATAATAATAATAATAATAATAATAATAATAATAATAATAATAATAATAATAATAATAATAATAATAATAATAATAATAATAATAATAATAATAATAATAATAATAATAATAATAATATAAATAATAAATAACAATTATAATAATACTGTAGTAATAATAATATAAGATAGAACTAGAAAACATGAAATGCAACGATGTTAGGTCTAGAAATGCAATGATACTAAGTCATGATATGTGATTTCGTGAACATTTCAATGTGTGTTTAGGTTTTATGGTGAGCAATCATACACTCAACTGCCTCGTGATGCGTTACAGTGATCCACAAGGCTACATTCAGTTCGATGATTTCGTGCTATGTGTTATCAGACTCAAGACAATGTTCGGTAAATGCAACAACATAATGCCATAGTGGTTAGCGTGTTTGACTGTCAACCCGTAGCTCGGGGTTCAATTCCAGGCTATTGAAAACGCTTGTAATGTTTCGTTCAATTAGTTCTTGATGATTTCTTGTTCTTGTTAGTGAGTAATCTACACGATGTAAGCTTCGTGGGCTTTCTCTGCCTTTATTTCTAAAGAGATCGAAATACATTCTATATTAGGTTAGTCTTGTGTTTTACACTCTATCGTTGTAGTCTTCAACATGCTCGGTTACAGTAATGTAATGCAATACAGTGTAGGTGTAAAGTAATTGAATCTAACTTGACCTGACCTGTGCTACCGATTTCCTTTTCACTGAGACCCTGCAAGAGTTTCCTCTTACCGTTCTTCTCTTAGCGTTACAAAAAGCTCACGGTTTTTGATCATTCCTATTATATTCCAATCAACAGACTGACTGATTGATTGGTTACTCGACAGATTGATTGATTTGATGACTTGACTGATTATTATTCGGTAGTAATTAAAGTAACCGGAAGTTCTCAGCGTTGCGCAAAAGCAAGCCAAGGAGACCAACTTAGCCTATTCAGCAGAGCTTATAGCAAAACTATACCCTCCACAGCCGGATCTTCAAGTCCGATTCTCAAACCCTTGATCCAGGGGATGTTTTGAGAAAAATTTATCACTGCACTAAATCGCGAGTCTATAGTGGGTGTCAATTATAAAAATCATAAATAATTATGAATTGCAATACATTTCCTGCACAAACAGCCTTTCATCACTGCACTTTTCAATTTATCGCTGCACATTTTGTGCATCATTGCACGTTAAAACAATCCCTGCCTTGATCTAAGTCAGGAAAGGTAGGATGGAAACAATGCTGACTATGCATATAGGCTTATATTTTCGGATTCTTTGGATTGCACTGTGGAGCTAGAACTCATTGATATGATGTGGACGAATGTATAATATTCCGACACTCAACTACTTATGTCTTATTCTTATAAATTCTCGTTTTTCAGCGACTTTCAGAGATTTGGGAGACAATCGAAAGAACGCTACATTCACCTTAGACCAGGTTAGCAATCAACGTGACGTTTTGAGCTTGATTGGCTTATAAATTTCTTACCAATTAATGCAGCTGCTGCATTTATAACTTAGGAGAGATTGCTTCGGGAGCGAGATAATTCAAAAGTATCCAAAAAAGAATGAACTGCAGTTATGCAGTTCACGAAATACTCTATTGATTTGTTTGTTCAATGGCTATCAGTTATATATATGTACCTTATGTAGCGTGTAGGGATTATCGGTCTGTCGTGGCATAAGAACCCTGGTAGCATAGCTTTGGCATTGGCGACATCCTATTTCGTCTTCCTTGTGACAGTGTAACCAAAACCTCGTTCTTGTGTGTCAGTTTTATTGGACTTTGATTCGCGATGAGTTTTGAAGTCAGCAATCACTAATATAGCCAATACCCTTTCTTGTTTCCATTCTTATACGTACTTTAATTCGTCTCTTCGTCTTCGAGTTCTCTGCCCCGGGTAGATTCGAACGTCCAGTTGCGCCACTTGGACCTTGATTCGTGATGAGCTGGCGATGCCTATCTCCATCTCCTCCTCTCGATTCTGGGCTCTTCCTTTAGTTTACTGTATCCATCCACCACCATCCAGTCCAGCAGAATCCTTTTAAGTATTCATCTGTTTTCGTTTACATCCATTCTCCCATCCACGATAGCTGTCATTGGAAATCTCCTCTCAGTTTGTGCGCAATCTATTTCGTCTACCTTCTTCGTTTTGATCATCTTGAACTTTTAAGTTATCAGTTGCTGTTTGCCCGTTTGTGGTAGCACGCAGCTTCAAGCTATTTATCATATTAAATTAACTATCTTTAATAAAATCTATTAACCTTAATTTCTACAAGGTCACAGTTGGGCCCTAAATGTCCTAGTTGGGGCAGACTACACGTCTGCTCTCATTTCCCAGGTAGGTACGTACTCTTCCTCTATGTCTTTGAAATTGTACAATTGCTTTCTTGTTGTACGAAAGTATTGGGAATATTTTAAAGAAATCATATCTTTCAGAGACTGCTTTTTCAACCTTCTGTGCACCTCACATTCAACTCAGTGCCTCGACTTACGTGTAACATTGTGGGCGCTGGAGCTATACAATCTATCATTGCTACAGCTGTTAACTTTGCGGAGTACACGCAACTGTCTCCATCCCTTAGACTTTTTAATGGTCTATATATGTAACCTGATCAACGTTCGGCACAGAAATTTATCTTATTTTCAGTTCATCCAGACAACAATGTACGCCTAGGGAAGACGTCTCTACGGATCGACCGTTATCATTTCGCAACCGTCGGTTATTCCTGAAACTGAGAGCGAGTCAGCCAAGTCCAAGAAACTGAAACAAACTAGAACTGTAGTTTTGTAGTTTTTATACACGTTTCAGGTTTTCCTGATGAAACGTGTTCTCCCATCATACAACATTTGTAATTTTAGTAAATTAAACTGATCTGCTTCAAACGGTGTCAAAGGCCACATATTGAAAGGAGGCAGACTGTCGCTAGAAGTAGAACTCTCAAAGTGTGCTAACCTTCGTATTTTTTAAATTCACATGATGCACCATGTGCGACAAGCATGGTATGTTCCGTTACAATGCGTCTATTGATACAATACAGTACAGCCGTAATTTGATAATGTCCAACTTATTAAGTACAGAAGTGCACCTCAAAGCCAGGCAAATATAAAAGCCGTAAATAGATTGGAAGAATCGAGTTTCAGCTTAGAGAGAAAGACGGTCTTCGTAGGAGGGTTACGAACATGAAGACAGGGAGAGTTCCAGATCGATCTGATAGGGGAACCAGTAACTTTAATGAACGCATGCCAAAGACAAGACGTGTAATAGGAACAACATACTTTCCAGCAGATTCGCCTTTTACAGGATGTAACCATGGATGATAAATAGGATGTCACATTCTCTGTAGGCTACATGAGGAGTGCCAGTCTACTACTAGTGACAAAATCTTATGCCAACGTATTGCGTGCCTTGCATCTTCTGTCTCGACGGATCATCATGAGGTACGAAAATTGGCATGAGCGTTTTTTTGTGCATATAAGCTGGAACTCTGTCTAAAGCAGAAACCCCGAGAGTTCGTGCACTGGCTCAAGGTGCACCAGTTTGAATTCATAATTATCTACGACAAGGCTTCTCAAAGTTTCTGATGCCGCGGATCGTTATTTGCTTCACTAGCCTTACCATGGACCGGTGCTTTTTAACATTAGCTTACATTGCATATATGGCATGTTAAATTGAAATTTAGATTTATGATGTTGTAACTGTTTATTACAACTGTGCTTTTGTTACTGTTGCATGTTTAAAATTGTTTTTTATGCACAAAAACTGTGCCATGGTTTCAATTTACGTTTACAACACACTACCTGAAGCCTATTAAGGCTGATCACGTTGAAAATTGTTATTTCGGTTATCAGTCCCAGATCTGGTAACAACAGGCGACGGAGCAGAACGAACAGAGACAGACAGACAAACAGACAGACAGACCGACTGACAGACAGGCAGACAGAGATCCTGTATAGTGTATAGTCTGTTCCTGAACCAATCTCCCGCTGATCGGTACCGGAGAGCGGACAACAGTTTGAGGAGTAGCAGTGATCTAAGGGGTAGTACACAAACAACGTGTACAGAGATAGGAAGGGATGACCCATAAGCGGACGAAGGGAAGGACTCTCTCCAATGCGGACATCCGTGTCTAAATTTGACACATACCAGTAGTTATCTGTGTTATATGCCTGAAACACGAAATGCAGCCAGACAGCAAGCAGTCTGTATTGCATAAATTTCTGATCAGAGTTCCTTTTGCTGGACGCGACAGTATAAAGACACCCATCCCGTAACACAGTTAACACTGCAAGATCAACAGCGTAGCCCCATGTAGAATTGGTTCCACGACAAATGGTTCACGGACAAATGGTTCACGATCTTCCAGCTTCTAGTTTGAGCTATATTTTCATTGAGAATCCAGCTTCTAGTTTCAGTTATATATTCAACGATAATCCAGCTCAAACTAGAAGCTGGATGAGCGATGAAAACAGCTGATAGTAAAATTCAAAAATAGCTAGAAGCTAAAAGCATCGATGAAAATAGTGCTCAAACTAGAAGCTGGATGAGCGATAAAAGCATAGCTCAAACTAAAAGCTGGATGGCCGATGAAAATATAGCTCAAACTAGAAGCTGGATTGTCGCTGAATATATAACTGCAACTAGAAGCTGGATTCTCGATGAAAATAGATCGTGAACCAATTGTCCGTGAACCATTTGTCGTGAAGCATTTGTCGGTGAGTCATTTGTCCTTTAACCATTTGTCGTGACACCGGTTGGAGCCTTGTGTATTAGAGACCAGAGCGTTAGAAATTGCTACTAGGCCTACTTACAATTACATAATACTGACACTTAATATAGCTGTGCCAATGCTAAATGGCGACAAAGTTCATTCATTCAGAGTCTAAAGGTCATCCGTAAACAGGTAACTGTGGGACACAGTAGCCAATTGGTTGAAGTTTTCGCGTCATACCACGGAGAGTACGGGTTCGAAACTCCATTGAGAGTTACTCTGTATGACCTTGAGCAACGCTCTCGTACAGAATAGTTCCTGTTTTTTACGTAGCTTCCATCTCGCAAAGCTAGTGCGAGTTAATGCTTTTTAAAGCGAAGACGTCTTGATCGTTAATTTTTATGTTGGAACTGACATTTAGGCTCAGCGCAAATCACTTTCATCACGCGAAACTTCATCATCGACAGTTAATCACGCAGAGATAAATAACTCTGTCATTGCCGTTTTTCGGGTGGTGCCAGTTCGATGTCTGGATAAAGGAGGAGGGGACGTCAACGTCCTTGGCAGCCATAGGATCTCGATCGTTAAACAGTTGAAACTATTACTCATGCGACATCTAATCGCTCGATTCTTTGTCACTCCGACATTTAATCACGCGAAAATTAATAACTTACAATGTAACTATATGGCCTTCGAAATCTATGTGTATTGGCCTATATTATATCACGCAATAGTCTGCGCAATGCGATTGTTATGTTCGTGTTGCTTTCACCTTAGCGAAATAGAAAGATTGCGTTTGAGGACGATAATCGTACCAGCGTTTGATCAATCTGACCTTGCAGTTCTAAAGTTTAATAACGGTAAAGTACATTTCATGTGTTGTTCCGAAGCATTTATCTCTCAAAGCTATTGCGAGTCAGTGATCGACTGTTGTACTTTGACTTCGGATCACAGAATTGTAACGGAATTGCGCATGTAACAACTTCACTATTGTTTTAAAAGCCTTCTTAGTTCCGATCTTAGTAATTTGGATTCAACATTTAATAGTCTACAAGACAAGCTTAATTAATGGAAAGTATGGTCATTTTGGTAGAGTAGATGGCAAGCTGAAAAAACGCAATCCAGAGCTCTGTTTAATACCCAAGATAGGAAGCTGTAGTAACTTAAATCATTGTCATTTAAGTAGCATACAAGATCACCGGAAGTAACGCAAACCATAGTCGTTTTAGTAGCCTAGATGGCAGGCTGAGGAAGAAGAATGGTCTCTTTAGATAGCCTGACAGGCAGCCTTGAGTGTAATGTGACAGCGACTTCATTTTTCTTTGCATCGGCATATGAAGGCGGTTGTCAAGTCCAGTTACCTATAGCCTGTGAGGCATCCATGGATTTTAAGTGACGACTTCACTTTTCTGTGTCTCTGCATATGTGCGAGATAGAAAAGTCTTCTCCCTAACATTCTGATACTGCCATCGACAATGTACGGTCAGAGTGTTCCATTACAGGCTACAGCTGAGTTGAGAAGCGATGCAATTTGAACCGAAATCTCGAAGCAAATTTCTGTTTGGTCACATATCAACCACTAGACTACGGCGCAAATCTTAAACTATATGTTTAATCATAATAAAAGAAATAAAAACAGCAGCAACAAGAACAAAATTGCATTGCTAGTAGCAGAAGCAGTAAAATCATCATCATAATCATCATCATCATCATCATCATCATCATCATCATCATCGGTAGTAGTAGTAGTAGTTGTTGTTGTTGTTGTTGTTGTAGTAGTTGTAGTAGTAGAAGTAGTAGTAGTAGTAGTAGTAGTAGTAGTAGTAGTAGTAGTAGTAGTAGTAGTAGTAGTAGTAGTAGTAGTAGTAGTTGTTGTAGTAGTAGTAGTAGTAGTAGTAGTAGTAGTAGTAGTAGTAGTAGTAGTAGTAGTAGTAGTAGTAGTAGTAGTAGTAGTAGTAGTAGTAGTAGTAGTAGTAGTAGTAGTAGTAGTAGTAGTAGTAGTAGTAGTAGTAGTAGGCCTAGTAGTAGTAGTAGTAGTAGTTGTAGTAAAATAGTTATAGTTATAATATTGGTGTAGTACTAGTGGTGGTGGTAGTAGTGGTTGTGGTGGTTGTGGTGGTGGTGGTTGTAGTAGCAGTAGTTGTAGTAGTAGCAATAGTTATAGCATTAACAATGGTGCGCTATATAAACTTGATGCCGTTATATTCCAGGAGGAGTTGCAATGACTTCGTCTACGATTCGCTACGTTGTAAGGAGAGACGGTGGTGTCAAGACGATCCGCTGTGAAGAAACGAGAGACGGTGTAACGACGGTCCGCTATGTCCAGGAATCGGGAGACCCTGAGCAGGACAATCGGGCTAGACCACAGCCCAAGGTAGCTCCCAAGATAGCGCCCAGAGTGGCGCCAAAGGTAGCGCCCCAGGTAGCGCCCAAGGTAGCGCCCAAGGTAGCGCCCAAGGTAGCCCAAATCGCCAGCGAGGATTACAAGGTCATCAAGAGGGAGTGTCTGGCCCAGGGAGCTCTCTGGGAGGATCCCAGCTTCCCTGCCACCAATAAGTCGGCCTATCCGAGCGGTCAATACTGGAAGCAAATCGAATGGCTCAGACCCGGGGTGAGTATGATGATGAAAAATTAGTGACATATCGAGTTGGACAGTTGGACTACAGGAATGTACTACGTGTAGGCTCATAATAAGCATGTGTGTATGAACGTGTGTATAAATGAATGTATGTGCGCATGCGCATATGAATATGTTATATGTATGTGACGTTCGTCGCTCGAGATCAACTAACCCTTCATCAGACATGGTACCAATTTGTGTCGGTCTTACCCGAGACGCTGCTTCGTCGTCGGGCTGGGTTCGGCTCCAGCCAACTGACCTTCTGGAGTCACCCGGGTCACTATCCTGTCTACTTCTGATGTAGACGAGCGGTTCCCTGTCTCCGCTCTCAGTGCCCATTCCTCCAAGAGGAGGTTCCGAGGGTATCGCTTGTTTGCGAACAGTGTCGCTGTCAAGCTCCATCTCACTTTCGGACTCTGCCACTGCCGCGGTCGCCGGGTGGGCAACGTCCTCGTCCTCAGGATGGCCGTCCTTTAGAACAGGGTTCGCTCTCTTGCCGGCAGGAGTCCTCAGCTTCCTGTGAGATCTCTTAGTCAAAGACTTCCTCTTTTTCTCCACCTTAACCGAACCCTCACGTACCATTCTGCATCTCATGACTCTCGAGTTATCGTCAATAGGGGAAAACTCTGAACGTTCTCCTGTCCGAGAGGACAAGGTGTACATCTGACGAGTCGTCCCGTCGTGCCGTCTCAAACACGCGAACATCTTGCGATAATATATGCACGTGTGATAGTAACGCGGTGTACTGGTCTCACGACACTCTCTTCTGATAGGACAGGTTCTAGGTCTAAAACCTCCCTAACCGCACGCAGAACTGGGTTCCGACCGGCGCACGAGGTGGGCCCTACTTCGCCTTCGGTCAGTTCTCGGAACTACGTGTTTCGATCACCAAGTTATTTGCTCTGAATAACGATTGGTTTGAATACAAGATTTTCCTGACTCTATCGTTTTTCCTGGTCTTACCGCACTGTAATCAGTTGTCGGGCGGTCTTTTCCCGTACTGCGGTCTTTCGGTGACAGTGGTCTTTCCCAGTAACTATGTTTAGTTACCGGGCGATGGAGCCCCTCCAACGCTCCACCGGCGTGTCAGCCATCCAAGTGTCACATCCAAATGTAACGCTGACCCCGTAAGGTTACCAGAATGTCCTGAATTTTGTTCCCAAGAATTTCCGAATTTTGGTTCCCTAACGAAGGTCACACTTACTCCCACAGGTAACCGGACAAGCTCCGATCGCGGAGTTCTTCAAAACCCAAGAGGGAATTTCCTGCCTGTCGCCAAATTTACCCTTATTATCGTTTTTGTACTAAATTGGTTTTTTCAGGTATCCCGACGGTCACTTCACCGAGTGCCGAAGTCGCGTAAAACTCTCCCAGCCGAAGACGCCGAAGTCGCGTAAAACTCTCCCAGCCGAAGACGCCGAAGTCGCGTAAAACTCTCCCGGCCGAGTACGCCGAAAGCGCGTAGAACTTCCCCTGTGTCGAGTACGCCGAAATCGCGTAAAACTCTTCTCAGTGGATAAAACCAAACACTGTCGGATCTTGGAGTTCTTCGAACTCCAAGAGGGATTTCCTTGCCCGACGCCAAATTCACCCTGGTTTTTGATCTCACACTGAATTGGTTTTCCTGTGTATCAACGGTATCCTTCCCCGAGTATTACTCAGCCGTAGATTTCCCACAATCGGGATCTAGACCGCTTCGCGATCAACTGAGGGATCCAACCCGCCGGATCGGCGCTGTCGGCCCGTCTCCCAACAGTGAACTTCTTTAGCTGTACTCGGGATCGCCTGATTATATTATTCGGACGCCCCTTTCGTCCGTAAATATATTTGTACTAACCGGAAACTCGAACTCTGACTCTGTCGTAACCAAAATCACTCGCCTACCACACTGAGTGCAGTATATTTGAATCGGTAACTGAATCGCTAACCAACAACGCTGTTTAACAGTATTGCTATGTATGAAGAGTCGAACCAACTCTTCACGTATAAAGCAGCACACCGTGAGGCAGGGTATGGTCAACCGGATCACCTATACTTTGGCTTAAAATATATAATCGATCTTCCCTATCACGGTCGTTGCTGGACCGTCGCCTATTGAAATTAAATAAAAATTAAATGATCGCCACTGGGCCTTCGCATGTAAAATTAAGAGAAACGATGCTGTTCCCCTCGCATGTAAACTTAAAGAAAACGATGCTATTCGCATAAAATAAATCCTCCCACATACGCACTGTGACCTTGACCGCCACACTCTCCCCACCTTACTTAGATGCGGAGCATCTCTGCCAAAATCGGGGACCTTAATCAAACGTGACAGGAACATCCCCAACCCAGATCCCCTTAGAGAGCAAGGAACCAAATGCACCTTTGGTTATAGGGCGGTATATCAACAATCTCGGCACCCTGCACGTACGCCAAACAACGATGAGAACCGTGATAGCGACAGCCTATTTAATGATGCTTTCGATCCGAACCACCACCCTACTGGCAACCTGTCGTACCTGACAAATCGCCAACCTTAACAGGCCCTCTATCATGAACCTGGGCTCTACCGGACCCCAAGGGCCAGGAGAACTAAAGGAGAGAAAAGTCGCCCACTGTCTCCCGATCTGGTAACCATCGTCGATCAGTCACACCCGGTACCACTTCAAAATCGTGAAAGCAAAATAAAAGCGGACAACAGTTTGTACTGCCCCGCCTCGATCCGATAACCTTTTTATTTTGCTAAAATATATATATTTTTTTTTTATTTTTTTTATATATATTTTAACTAGTACAAGTTATCATATTTACGCACATGATCTAAGTCCTAACATATGCTTCTATCGCATGATGATCTATCCTAAGTGGCGCACTAAGGTAGCGCACTAAAGTATCATGAAACGGTAACCAAGGAAATCGCATTGCCCCGAATTTCCTTAACACTCGTTGTTACGAGCATTATACTGTCGAAAAGAAACTCTGTCATCACAAGGAAACGGAAACATGGTTCTCCAATAGTTCGCTTGTAGAACCAACGCAATGAAGCGTTCTAGTACTGGAATCTTTACTCGTTTCCGTTCTAACCACTAATCCAATGTTTAACCGAAAACATATCATCAAAAGGAAACTTAAACAGTCATTCACTGACAATCTGTAAAACCAACGCAATTAAGCGTTGCTGGTAGCACAGGTACTGTATGCTCCCAGATACCGCTCAAAAGAAATACTCTCATCAAAAGGGCAACTGAAACATGGGTCTCGAATAGTCAATGAAACCAACGCAATTAAGCGTTCATCTAGTTGGTCCTAGATACACGTCTGCTTCAGAAGGTCACTAACAAGGACTTCTACAGTCGTAGTCATCCATCCAAGCGAGGTCTTCGTCTCGTCCGTCGTACAGGTGGCAATTCTGGATCAGCGGTCTCTTCTGGATTCTCTGAAGGTTCCTCTGGTTCATGTTCTGCATTAGGATCTTGAGCCAGGACTGGCCAGTCTACTGTAGGTAACTCAAGATTTCTGTCCCTCTCCGGTAACCAGGTACTCGGAGGTTTACCGTAAAACGGCTTCAATTTATCCACGTGCGCAACCATTAGCGTGGATTTCGGACTCTTCTGAATCCGGTACAGACACGGACTGAGCACTTGAATAACCAAGAATGGGCCGGTGTAATAGCGAGCCCATTTTGTCTTCCTTCCACTTCTTAGCCGAGGGTAGTAATAGTAAACCCAATCTCCTTGAGCGAACTTGCTAGGTCTCACTCTCAAATCGTAGGTTTTTTTCCTTCTTTCTGCTACTCTCTTTAACTGTTCTCGTACAAGCCGATACGATCGTTCCATTTTCTCTTTCTGTTTCTCCACGTACTCTTCCATGTCACTGTAAGACGGTCTCTCGAACTCTGTAACTTGGGCTAGAATCAAGTCTAATGGCGTATGGTTCTCTCTTCCCAGGAACAGGAAATTAGGTGTCCGTTGGGTCGCTTCATGTTCAGTACCTCGATATGCCGCCATTACATATGGTACATGAACATCCCAATCCTTTTGTCGTTCCGACACTACCTTTCCGATCAACATGTTCAGTGTTCTGTGGAACCTTTCGATCATTCCGTTACCAGAGGGTCGATATGGAGTTGTACGTACTTTGTCAATCTCCATGCGTTTACACAGCTCTTTGAATAACTTCGACTCAAAACACGGTCCCTGATCCGTCAGGATCTGGCGTGGCATACCAAACCTCGAGAACACGTGTACCATAAGCGATTCTGCCACAGTAACGGCCTCTTGGTTTCTGATAGGCAGAGCTTCAGCCCATCTCGAGAAGTAATCTATCGCTGTCAGTATGTATTTGTTGCCTTTACTTGATACAGGATGCGGACCAGTTATATCAATTCCGAATCTCTCCATTGGTTCACCGACCACAGGAGTCTGCATGTAACCCTGTCTTGGAGGTTTCTCCCTTCGATAACGAGCACAGCGATCGCACCTTTGGCAGAACCGTCTAACATCGTCCTTCCAACTCGGCCAATACGCCCGACGTTGCAACTGAGTTAAACTCTTCCGAATCCCGAAATGTCCTCCGGCAAAGCTTGCGTGTGTTAACTGAAGCATCTCTTGCCGTAGAGATAAGGGCACAACTAACTGAGATCGCTCAGCTTTTCCTGTGTTACCCTGAATCCAGCCTCTGTGTAACACTCCTTGCAGGACTTCTAGCTGATTCCAGTTGCTCACCAACATTTTCACTTCTCCGCTAGCAGGTGATAGTTCTGCCTGTGTTGGATGATGCTTCGACTCCTTCCAACCAAGGACCGTACCAATATTGCAATCGCTCTGCTGTTCTCTTCGAAGAAACTCCTTTGTCCAACGGATTTCCTGGCCTGTATCTTCACTGGTAACCTCGGAGCGCGTTACTTCTCCGATCGGACGTGCCCACATCACGTCTTCATTCGTAACTCTCATGGTAACCACTTTAGGTTGTTCCTCACCCGGACCTCTAGACATCGCGTCTGCGTTACCGTGTTTTGCTCCCGGTCTGTGACATATCTCCATGTCAAACTCCTCTATCATCTCTAACCAACGAGCCTGTTGGCCAATCGCTTCCGGTGTTCTGCGTAACCACTGAAGTGCGGAGTGGTCTGTTCTGAGTAGGAATTTACTACCCAGTAAGTACTGACGAAACTCTTTCAAGAAATACACCACAGCTAACAACTCTCGCCTGGTAACGTTATAGTTCCGTTCCGCCGTCGACAAGAGCCGACTCGCGTAACAAATCACTGTCTCTTCTCCTTCTTGTACTTGCGATAACACCGCTCCAATGGCGTATGCCGAGGCATCCGTATCTAGGATGTACTGGCCCTCGTCGTTCGGTAACCCAAGTATAGGTGCGGAAACCAACTTTCGTTTAAGTTCTTCGAAAGCTCCCTGACATTCGTCAGTCCAATGGAACGGTACATTTTTCCTGGTCAGGAAATGAAGTGGTTGAGCTACCACCGCGAAATCATGTATGAAACGTCGGTAATAGGAGCAAAGACCAACGAAGGATCTGACTTGCCTCAAGTTCCGAGGAGCAGACCATTCTTCTACGGCCTTGATCTTGCTCGGATCCGTCGCGACCCCTTCTTCACTCAAAACGTGACCAAGAAACAATACTCTCTGTTGTAACAGGTAACATTTGGATGGTTTCAGCTTGAGATTATACTCTTGTAATCTCCTGAAAATCATCTCTAGACGTTGCATGTGCGTCTCTACGTCCCTCGAGAACACAATTATGTCATCCAAGTAAACCAGACAGATGTCATAGTTTAGCCCTGTCAAGACTAAGTTCATTAGTCGACAAAACGAGGCCGGACTATTGCACAATCCGAAAGGTAACACTTTGAATTGGAAGCTGCCCCATCTCGTAACGAACCCGGTCTTGTGTTTGTCTCTTGGGTGCAAGGCCATCTGGTGATAACCTGCTCTCAAATCGAACGTACTGTACCATCTGGCGCCACCCAGGGTATCTAAACTCTCGCGGATAAGGGGTAACGGATGAGCATCTTTCCGTGTCTTCAGGTTCAGTTGCCTGTAATCGATACAGAAACGCATACTGCCATCCTTTTTCTTAACCATTACGACATTGGATGCCCATTCCGATATCGAAGGTTCAATGATTCCTTGTCTCAACATGTCTTCTACCTGACGATCAACTTCCGGTAACATGGAAAGCGGTTGACGTCTCAAAGGTTGCCGAACTGGTTTCTCCTGTCCCGTATCGATCTCGTGTTGGATCACCGAAGTGAATCCGTTATCACTTTCGTTAAGGGAAAACGTTGCGCTGTACGTTAGCACAAGTTTTCGTAACCTGATTCGCTCTTCTTCCGAAATGTCTGCTGGCACTTCTTCCCATAGTCGTTTTAGGGTCTGTTCGGCAAGTGGGTTGAGCGTCTGCTCCGCTACTCTGGCCGTTGTACTAATCTTCGATCCAAACCGGTCAATCGTACTTTGCTGCTTTCCTCGGCGTTCCTCCGGATAACCTGGGCCCATAGGCTTCTCCGGATTTTCGCTTCGGCAAGGCTCATCATACGATTCCGTTCTGGCTCGATTAACTGTCACATCGACTACGTTCACTCGCTCCAGCGGACATTCAGTCCGTTTCTTGACTAGCGAATCTCTGTCTCCAACATTCAACATCCTGATCCACACTTCCGTGTCTCTTCCTGTCACCAACGTACGTCCGATTATCAAATCTTTTGATAATTCCATTGGAATGGTCGTCCAATCTTCGTTATCTTTTTGGAAATGCGGGTATACTACCCAAGCTGGAACGTCAACTTCGCTCCTTGGAGGAACTATTATGTCCTCTTGCACAATAACCCTCCGGCACATGGACTCGGTAACGACCTCTTTCAGAGGGATCTTCTCGCTCCCAAGGAAAACGCATCGACTTGCGAAGTCCCATCTTGCCTGATTGGCTTCCAGCCAAGATAACCCCAAGATCACTTCTGTCACTTGGTCTGTAACTAGACAGGGTACAGGGTACACCTGCTTTCCGATCCGAATCTTAAGGTTAGTTTCACCATCCACCTTAATCTGACTTCCATTAGCGGGTAGGAGTCGCTGTTCTGACGGTACTAGCACAGCGTCTAGCACGAAACGTCGTGGCACAAGTGACATTTCACTTCCAGAATCAAGTAGACAGTGTATACGTTTTCCTGCCAGTCTCGCAACCACGTAGGCCACCCTACTGCCTTTGACCAGTCGGTTTTGGGTTTCCTCTTGTATCGGTTCAGCCTTTGTAGGTTCACTGGTACCGGTTGCACCATTCGTCTCAGCGTTTCTCTGAGGACAATATCGCTTCATGTGGCCTTTTCGTTTGCACAAGTAGCATTCGATATCCGGGTTACGCAACCGTGTGGGCGGATAAATCCGTCGCCACCCCACATTCGGTTCGGTTGTCCTCTGATCTCCCACCGCTAGACCCACCGCTAGATCAGAACTGTTCTCCCTTTCATGAGGTTTTCTCGGAACGATGCCCAAATTCTGATTTATTGTCACTCGATCAAGTTCTCTTGAAAGATTTTTAATCTTTCGCTCGAGATCTTCTAGACGACGAGACTGTTGCCCCTCAGTGCTCGAGTCTTTTCGGTCTTCCATGGTAACTTTAACTCTCGCGTGTCTCCGGTCTAAATCACCACCTTGTGTCGAAGATCGACCATAGGCATCCAACCTCACCGCATGTTTATACGCCGCTTCGAGGTTAACTGGTTCTCGCTCGCGCACCTTCTGCCCCAAATCTTGGTTTGCCAGTGCATCAATGAAAGCGTCACAAGCGACCGTCTCGACGATATCACTTGTTGGTCCTGGGTATGCCAAAGCCATTAGCCTTCGTACTTCCTGCACTACACTACTCAGCGTTTCTCCGTGAGCCTGCCGGTAAGTGCGAAGTTTCATCCGATATAGGCTAGTTTGGTCATCAGACCCGTACCGGGCCTTAAGCCGCTCAACAAGTTCTCGCCAAGACACGTCCCTCTGTGCACCCATGTCCCACAACAGCTGCGAAGCGGGACCCGTTAGGGCACACATTAACTGGTCTGCTTTTTCCTGATCACTCCACCGGTTGCACCGTGCACAAACTTCGAACTTTGCTAGAAAGGCTGCGATCGCTGACTTGCCTTCGTACTTCTCTAGCTTGATTCGTATACCGCGATCCGATCGGTCTTCGCCTCTTGTCCGTGTAACAAGTGATCTTCCGACACTCTTCTTGGGATTTCCTCTCCGGTTGTCCCCATCGTTACTCCTGGAATCGTTTTCCTCGTCTGTCCTCACCACTGACCGGTGCCGACTCTGTCCCCTCAGAGTACCCAACGTCTTCCCTGTACGCCACTTAGAATACATCGTAGTCATCTCTCGGTCGCCTGACGTTGCACTGTCTTCATCAGAGATGTACTCAGCCGGTCTCTGACCTTTTCTACGAGGCTCACCACCTGCGTAGTCTTTGGACTCCGATCGTTTATATTTATTGCGAGAGCTCTGAGAGTTTCCGTTGACGAACGTAACTCTTCTGTCTTCTTCGCGAATATCTCTTTTTCCTGACTCTGGCGGTCTGTCAGATTCGTCGTACCTAAGACAATTACGACTTCTCGAATCTGGTTTGTGCCCTTTAGAGTACCGCTCGTGGGTCTCATCCCAGGCCAAATGATCTCTGTCTCTTCCCATGTTCGATTCTCTCTCGGTTTCTCTATCAAGTGCCTGTTTTAAACCGCGTCTCTCGTACTCTGGTAGACGTTCCTTACCATACGTCTCCCTTTCAGTTTTCTCATAACTCTCGTGTCTTCCTCGTTGGCGGAGGTTTTTCCTGTCAAAGACTCCGGTTCTCATGGCCTCTTCTGGACCAACACTATCGGTGTCTGAATCCGAAGAACTCACTGACGAACGTAATTTCGCCTCAACTCTTCCTCTTGTTAACAGACGTTGTCGACTCGATTGCCTTGCCGTTTTTCCGTGTGACTCTCTCCCGCTGTCCTCGGGAAGATAGCGGCTACGTAACTTTTCCGAAGTTTCCGAAAGCGAAACTTCCTCGCGTGTCTCTGTGTTACCTCGGCTCCGTGCCGGCTCTTCGATCTGCAGCTTCCCTCGGCGATCCATCTGGTAACCTGGGCCCGTAGGCTTCCCCGATGTCTCGCGTCGGTAAGACTTCGCATGCTGAGCAGCAGGAACAGACAGTTCTTCAAGTTTCGAACTCATCATTGCCACACTCTGTCGCAGGTAAGACATCTCCGCTTGCCAATCTACCTCATCGGTCACAGGTCTTGGGCGACCTTCTTCCATGTTGGTAAACGGTACTCGATTACCTTCGTTTCGCTGATGCGCCACGATGTCACCACTCGTTTTCTGCACTACGGCGTCACCCCGCGGTTTCAGGCCTGTCTCAATGTCTCTTGGCCTATCACAAGCCTGTCCCAACTGTACAGGTTGCCTGCCCCGTACAATACTAGGTACTTGAACCTGCACAAGGTTCCCCGATCTATTGTCGAACGTTCTCTCATGTATTATACGCGGAACTCTATTGTCGTCGAGTGGTTTGGACCTGTCAAACCTACTCTCACCAACGGTCTCTCGCCAGTGTGTGAATATCTCGTTATTCACATCGTTCCGTACTACCTCAGTAGTCTTTGGAACGGTTATCAACCATCCGTTATCCTCATGGAAACCTCTTTCACGCCCACTGCGGGTTCCAGCTTCCGTTTCAAATGCACTGGTTTCGTCAGGTGCACCCGTTTCATCAAGCAACCTTCGTTTGCTTTTCCGTTTACGTAACTTTGGACGCGCGCCTCCGTGCTCACTATGGGGCACTTCATCCGACTCGTCCTCGGTATCTTCCTGACCTTGCCTGGTTCTGTGACAAGAAAACGCTAGAACCCCACTTCTGGTACCAGTTTGTGACGTTCGTCGCTCGAGATCAACTAACCCTTCATCAGACATGGTACCAATTTGTGTCGGTCTTACCCGAGACGCTGCTTCGTCGTCGGGCTGGGTTCGGCTCCAGCCAACTGACCTTCTGGAGTCACCCGGGTCACTATCCTGTCTACTTCTGATGTAGACGAGCGGTTCCCTGTCTCCGCTCTCAGTGCCCATTCCTCCAAGAGGAGGTTCCGAGGGTATCGCTTGTTTGCGAACAGTGTCGCTGTCAAGCTCCATCTCACTTTCGGACTCTGCCACTGCCGCGGTCGCCGGGTGGGCAACGTCCTCGTCCTCAGGATGGCCGTCCTTTAGAACAGGGTTCGCTCTCTTGCCGGCAGGAGTCCTCAGCTTCCTGTGAGATCTCTTAGTCAAAGACTTCCTCTTTTTCTCCACCTTAACCGAACCCTCACGTACCATTCTGCATCTCATGACTCTCGAGTTATCGTCAATAGGGGAAAACTCTGAACGTTCTCCTGTCCGAGAGGACAAGGTGTACATCTGACGAGTCGTCCCGTCGTGCCGTCTCAAACACGCGAACATCTTGCGATAATATATGCACGTGTGATAGTAACGCGGTGTACTGGTCTCACGACACTCTCTTCTGATAGGACAGGTTCTAGGTCTAAAACCTCCCTAACCGCACGCAGAACTGGGTTCCGACCGGCGCACGAGGTGGGCCCTACTTCGCCTTCGGTCAGTTCTCGGAACTACGTGTTTCGATCACCAAGTTATTTGCTCTGAATAACGATTGGTTTGAATACAAGATTTTCCTGACTCTATCGTTTTTCCTGGTCTTACCGCACTGTAATCAGTTGTCGGGCGGTCTTTTCCCGTACTGCGGTCTTTCGGTGACAGTGGTCTTTCCCAGTAACTATGTTTAGTTACCGGGCGATGGAGCCCCTCCAACGCTCCACCGGCGTGTCAGCCATCCAAGTGTCACAATCCAAATGTAACGCTGACCCCGTAAGGTTACCAGAATGTCCTGAATTTTGTTCCCAAGAATTTCCGAATTTTGGTTCCCTAACGAAGGTCACACTTACTCCCACAGGTAACCGGACAAGCTCCGATCGCGGAGTTCTTCAAAACCCAAGAGGGAATTTCCTGCCTGTCGCCAAATTTACCCTTATTATCGTTTTTGTACTAAATTGGTTTTTTCAGGTATCCCGACGGTCACTTCACCGAGTGCCGAAGTCGCGTAAAACTCTCCCAGCCGAAGACGCCGAAGTCGCGTAAAACTCTCCCAGCCGAAGACGCCGAAGTCGCGTAAAACTCTCCCGGCCGAGTACGCCGAAAGCGCGTAGAACTTCCCCTGTGTCGAGTACGCCGAAATCGCGTAAAACTCTTCTCAGTGGATAAAACCAAACACTGTCGGATCTTGGAGTTCTTCGAACTCCAAGAGGGATTTCCTTGCCCGACGCCAAATTCACCCTGGTTTTTGATCTCACACTGAATTGGTTTTCCTGTGTATCAACGGTATCCTTCCCCGAGTATTACTCAGCCGTAGATTTCCCACAATCGGGATCTAGACCGCTTCGCGATCAACTGAGGGATCCAACCCGCCGGATCGGCGCTGTCGGCCCGTCTCCCAACAGTGAACTTCTTTAGCTGTACTCGGGATCGCCTGATTATATTATTCGGACGCCCCTTTCGTCCGTAAATATATTTGTACTAACCGGAAACTCGAACTCTGACTCTGTCGTAACCAAAATCACTCGCCTACCACACTGAGTGCAGTATATTTGAATCGGTAACTGAATCGCTAACCAACAACGCTGTTTAACAGTATTGCTATGTATGAAGAGTCGAACCAACTCTTCACGTATAAAGCAGCACACCGTGAGGCAGGGTATGGTCAACCGGATCACCTATACTTTGGCTTAAAATATATAATCGATCTTCCCTATCACGGTCGTTGCTGGACCGTCGCCTATTGAAATTAAATAAAAATTAAATGATCGCCACTGGGCCTTCGCATGTAAAATTAAGAGAAACGATGCTGTTCCCCTCGCATGTAAACTTAAAGAAAACGATGCTATTCGCATAAAATAAATCCTCCCACATACGCACTGTGACCTTGACCGCCACATGTATATAAATTATGTACGTATGTATGTAGAAGAGAAGAGCAGTCCCTTAAGCTAGCCTGAGAAGCAGCTATTGTTATCCAATGTTAGCTACTTCATTTTTCTTAGCCTCGACCAGTCGGGGCGGGTGTTCCAGTCCTCTCCCTCGCCGTCTCTTCTTCCAATCTACAATGTACGGTCAGTGTACTTTTCACCGAGTTGGCTACAGAGGGCGCAGGAGGAGCAGAAATCTTGACAGAAAAAATTATAACCCCATGACCTCTCGGTTGACAGTCCAGCAGCTAACCACTACACTATCGCGAACCCCTTTGATCTATGTAAATATTTAGTTATGTATTTATGGATACTTTGGTATGTATGTGAGTATGTATATATGTATTATCATGCATGTATCAACACATTTAATAGAGTACCTTCTGCTACTTGTCAAGAGCGTTGTATCTGACTGATTGGACTCAGTGCGTTTTATGGTAGGCATAATCATGTAAACAGATGTGGCAGAAGAGTTCAACTTTGTTGCTCTGCGTATATATTTATTTATTTATTTATTCCGGATATTTCTATAGCGCCTCTTCAAGTCAACTACTACTTCTACTCAGAGGCGCTCCCGACTACAGCATTGATACTGTGCCGGAGTTTTCACGCCAAAGCGCCACGAGCAATTGCGAGTGAAGGACTTGCCCAAGGTCCGTACGCAGCGGCTAGAGTGGGATTCGAACCTGCAACCCTCCGGTCACAAGGCGCCGAACTTACCACTGAATCACCACGCCCCACATATAATTAATTACTTCATGGTATGTCTTTATAGGATATCTGCAAGGACCCTCAAATGTTTGTCGATGGGTTTACGAGATTTGACGTCAAACAAGGAACTCTCAGTGAGTCTCTGAATTAACAGCAAGTCTTAAAGTGCCTATCCTTGACTAACAGCGGCTACCTATCGTTGCATCTTCGTCTTTTGCTGATTGGCGAACGATGTTAATGTCAATTTATCGTAAGCTGTACTATGTTATAAACTTATAATCAATGTGGGAATTGTAGAAAAAAGACTGGAGGGGTAGAGCATTTTATACGTAGTTTGCAAACTGATGTCAACGAAATTTGAAAGCAGCTGATGTCAACGCCAGCAGTTTTGCAAGTCAGACTCGAATCAAAATCAATTCCTTTGTTAAGAAAATTCAAAAATGCATACCTGATACACCATGGAAATTTCTTCTCTTTGTCAAAGACTCATAGTCAAATAATGCTAAATCACACTAGCACAACTTACTGAATGGGTTGGAACGGTCCCCTGGTGTGTGCAATGAAGACTTAACTGTGTGAGTCCTAATAAAGACTTGGGGGTAGAACCCCCAATCCCCGACAATTCCCACCCTGGTTATAATCTTGTTTTACTTCAGCAGCAGACTTCACAACCCAATGACCAGGTCTCTTATCTTATTGGGTCAGATACAATAATATTATCAAATCCAATCTAGTCCAATCTATGCTAAGGTATTCTACTTACTTCTTTAGCTCCATGGTAGTAATGCGCAAATCAATAAATGGTAAGTAAGTAAATAATATCCTTTCTTAAAACCAACTGCTAACCGCACTTTGGTGTACGATTCGAAGGAAACATCGATTATAAAATAGAAAAGCACTGTATAGAACCCAACTGGTTCTCCAAGGTAAAACCCTGATGATACATTCCGAAAGAGGAAATGTTTGCCAGAATAAAACGACAAAAGGGAACGAGCAGAACGGACAGAAAAAAACTTGACAATTCCCAATGTAACAACGACAGCACCCTATGGACTCCAGCCTCATCCCCTGTAAGGTCCCTACTCAGTAGGAACCTTGAGCAAGTCCTTCACTCACAATTCGTAATCGTAATCTCGAAACTTCTAAAGCGCCACTCGAAGGCAAAGCGCAGGACACCAGCCTATTCACGAGCGCTACGTCAGATCAGAGGGGGTTTCCAGAGAGTAGTCCAATAGAGGTCCAAGTCCGATTTCCAGGGTACCAGATCAGGAAAGGCAGAGCAATTGCTCAGCGCCATCGATTGATGTTTGGTGATTAGACAGTGGCGCTTAATAAGTAAATCTTCCATCGCTGTTACTAACAATCATAAATCGCTCTCTACAGGCACACGTGGTCTCTTCGGCCTGATCCACTAGATAGACGAATGAATGTCGAACCGGATGTTTGCCGTTGAGTAGAGTTCGCTAAGAACTTCCTACAAAATTCTTCCAGGGAACGATTGGCTCCTGAACTGAATGGATACCGCACGTTAGAAACTTTCTTCAACTCTCCTTCCAGGGAACCGTAGCTCTTGAACTTTCTTAAACTTTTCTTATAAGGAACTGTTGGCTCTTGAACGGTCTCCGACTCTCTTTCCATGGATCTGTTGGCTCCTGAACTGAATGGATCCTGTAAGTTAGGAACTTTCTTCAACTTGTCTTCCAGGGAACTTTTGGCTCCTGAACTTTCTTCAACTTTTCTTCCAGAGAACTGTTGGTTCCTGGCAGCGACTGCCTCGCTCTGCTGCACCGCAAACAAAGAACTCTTCCATCAAGTCGTTCCGCAAGACAACCTCTTTTCCAAGGACTACGCCGGGGTCTTCCACTTCAGGCTCTGGCAAAACGGACAGTGGGAGGATGTTGCCGTAGATGACCGACTGCCCACCGCCGGACGCCAACTCATGTTTGCCCGTTCAGCCACAGACAACGAATTCTGGCCACCGCTGCTCGAAAAGGCCTACGCCAAGTAGCAACCTCAGACACGTAGATCAGAAATAACAACGATGACGACGACGACGATGACGAAGACGAAGACGATCTACTGATGATGATGATGATGATGATGATGATGATGATGATGATGATGATGATGATGATGATGATGATGATGATGATGATGATGATGATGATGATGATGATGATGATGATGATGATGATGATGATGATGATGATGATGATGATGATGATGATGATGATGATGATGATGATGATGATGATGATGATGATGATGATGATGATGATGATGATGATGATGATGATGATGATGATGATGATGATGATGATGATGATGATGATGATGATGATGATGATGATGATGATGATGATGATGATGATGATGATGATGATGATGATGATGATGATGATGATGATGATGATGATGATGATGATGATGATGATGATGATGATGATGATGATGATGATGATGATGATGATGATGATGATGATGATGATGATGATGATGATGATGATGATGATGATGATGATGATGATGATGATGATGATGATGATGATGATGATGATGATGATGATGATGATGATGATGATGATGATGATGATGATGATGATGATGATGATGATGATGATGATGATGATGATGATGATGATGATGATGATGATGATGATGATGATGATGATGATGTTTTCACTGTTGTTAACGACGTTGTTGTTGCTTTTATGTTGCTGTTGTTGCTGCTGATAATGATGACGACGATGATGATGATTTATTTAATATCAAGCACAGATTGTGGCGGTGGTGTTAGTGGTAGGAGCGATGGCATTGGCGCCAGTGGGGTGGCATAGTGTAGCAGTAGTAGCAGCAGCAGTAGTCGTAGTAGTAGTAAACTAGTAGTCTTAGTTGTAGTATTAGTTGTAACAGTAGTAGCAGAACTAGAAGTAGTAGTAATAATATGAGTAGTAGTAGTAGTATAAGTAGTGGTAGTGGTAGTGGTAGCGGTAGCAGCACAGCAGCAGCAGCAGCAGCAGCAGCAGCAGTACTGTTGTAATACTAGCAGAAGTAGTGGTACATCACTTAACAGTGCTGCCTATATAGCAGGACCGATCTATGGGGTTTGGTTGGAATTAATTTTGTGAGTTCAAAGGTCATTTGCTAAACATCAGCTATTTGTGCTATGTGCAATGCCACAGCGTCCCTATACCATACGAATGCCATCAGCTACTTAGATGGTTGTTGTGTCTGTTCATTGTAGACTGAACGGTTCTTATGAGGCGCTGCAGGGAGGAAACACTTCGGAGGCGATGCAGGACTTCACCGGAGGAATGACTGAGAATTACAACCTCGAGGGAGATATTCCAAAGGACCTGTTTACGATCATGAGACAGGCCTTCGAAAGAGACTCACTGATGGGCTGCTCCGTCGATGCCAACAAGGTTTATAACCAACACATAAATCATTCATGTCTGCGAAAATAACGCAGTTCTATAACTTGACCTTGTGTTAGAAGGACTCATGTATGCATGGGTGTATGTATGTGCGTATGTATTATGTATATATGTATGTAGTATGCATGCATGTGTGTATGTATGTATATATGTATGTTTATAGCATGCATGTATGTATGTATGTATGTGTATATTATGTATGTATGTATGTATGCATGCATGTATGCATGTATGTATATATGTATGTATCTGTAAATGTATGTATGTATGTATGTATGTATGCAGCATCCATGCATGCATGTATGTATGTATGTATGCATGTATGTGTGTATGTATATATTTGTATGCATGAATGTATATATGATTGTGTGTATGCCTCCCGTCTCTGGTCTCTTTGCAAACAAGCTCGAAGCTTCACTTAGTATATCTCGACAACCACTCTGACATGACCCAGCGCTCGTGAATAAACTGGTGCCCCGTGCTTAGCCTTAGAGCAGCGGTTTAGAAATTAGAAGTGTAAGATTACGATGTATGTATAAATGGATGTCTGTATGCAAGTGTTTGTATGCATGCATGAATGTGTGCATAGAGGGGTCCGTAGAAGTGTAAGATTACGATGTATGTATAAATGGATGTCTGTATGCAAGTGTTTGTATGCATGCATGAATGTGTGCATAGAGGGGTCCGTAGAGTAATGGATAACAGACTGGCGTGAAGAGCTGAAGGTACCAAGATCGAACCCCTTGGACCTCCGTAAGGTTTTTTCAGCCTTCCACTCGCTAGATGGCGGTGGTTAAATGAATAGTAGGCCATGATGGCGCCGTGTGGCTGCCGCTTAAATACAGTTATATTCGACTCCTGTAAAACTGTTATCATGTGCTTCTACTTACATATAATATGAAAGGCGCCCTGCGTGGCTGCCGTTTCTACTATATGTATGTTTACTGTACAGCGCAATGCGTTTGCAGGCGCTTAATTAAAGAATATATTATTAGTATTATTATTATTATTATTATTATTATTATTATTATTATTATTTATATCTGTCTTACATGATGCCTCTTGTAGCCTCAAGAAGGCTCCATGTACTGTTCCATTATCCCAAAGTTCAATCACCTTTGCATCCACTCCTGTAATCGAACGCAATGCCAATACAACATGTATGCAATGCCACTTGTTTGTTGGACAAAATTATCTCTAACGAGTGTCATTGATAAAAATTCTGTTCTTGCACTTTATGAGTTTCTACCATCGGTTGACTAGCCTTACATGACAAAGTAAGCGACTCATATGAGAGTATACGCACGGAGAAACACATGTAAGAGAAAGACAAGAAACACAGAACAAGATCTCGTTCTGGTCTTTAAGCTCCAGTGGCTTGGATGCTTTGAGCATGCAGTCATTTTAACTTGCATGGCATTAACTTGCATTAATTATGGTAAGAACGTAAATGATCACATTGCGTTGGTTGCATTGGTTGTAGTATGGGAACGTAGACCGCGAGGGTCAACTTCCGAATGGACTCGTTGTATCCCACGCTTACAGCATTACATCCGTCAAAGAGGTAGGCGACCAATAGCCAGCAAGATTATCGACTTATTTTATGCTTACATGTATATTCTTTATTTAAACCACCATTTTTAAGTAAATATGAACCTGGGATGCGGATGTACGTTCGCCAGAGGCCAAACAGGGTCATACAAAGCCGGATTAAAATATTTAGTCTTGATAAACGATGTTAGAGTTCGACAAGATATGTGTTTAGAGATGTTTACGTGGCCTTCAACCAACCACTTCTGCAGTGAAGACACCACAATATTATGCATCTAAATATTATATGTGTAGATGTACAGGTTTTTCTGTAGCGACACCATATGGCATCAATGAATTTATCAGACGAGTTTCTTCATCACCGTTTCCTTCTAAGTGGGTGCCATGCCTGTTGAGACCTCCATGTCGGGAACCCGAGGTTAAAATCTCCTAAATAAGCCAGCATTGGTAGGCCCTATTCGAACCGGCATCCTCAAGCACAGAAGCACAGAAGTAGGACAGAGTGCTTAGAGTGCTATTTCTTGTAGACCTAGCCAACAAGTCTCAGTTGTTGAGAGTTTATCAAGCATACCTTTAAATTTTAGTCTATAAGTCTGTCTAAACCTTATCTCACACAGTAACGTCATTGGCTGTTTTGAACATCAGCCAAGCCATTGAATAGTGCGCGTGCGCGTGCGCGTGCGCGTGCGCGTGCGCGTGCGCGTGCGCGTGCGCGTGCGCGTGCGCGTGCGCGTGCGCGTGCGCGTGCGCGTGCGCGTGCGCGTGCGCGTGCGCGTGCGCGTGCGCGTGCGCGTGCGCGTGCGCGTGCGCGTGCGCGTGTGTGTGTGCGTGTGTGTGTGTGTGTGTGTGTGTGTGTGTGTGTGTGTGTGTGTGTGTGTGTGTGTGTGTGTGTGTGTGTGTGTGTGTGTGTGTGTGTGTGTGTGTGTGTGTGTGTGTGTGTGTGTGTGTGTGTGTGTGTGTGTGTGTGTGTGTGTGTGTGTGTGTGTGTGTGTGTGTGTGTGTGAAACAATCTCTCAACACTATTGTATTTGAACCTGGTCTTCTGGTGTCGAGGAGTTTGTTTTCTTGAAGAGGCGCTATATAAGTGTACACTTACGATTACTATAACTAGGAATCTTGAACGTAGTATTGTTTCTAAGTTGCATGTGTACAGCTATTGCTTGATTTTGTGTTCATCTGTTTTTAATGCTTTATTTGTTTAGATCACAGTTCGTGGACGGAAGATCAACTTAATTCGCATACGCAATCCTTGGGCCAACGACTGCGAATGGAATGGAGCCTGGAGTGACAGGTAGGTAGTCAGTGGATTAGTAGGATGGAAACAGGTAAGGTAGTGGAGTGATTGATAAGCAGCAGTTAATCGGTTCTATAGGGTATCTCAATTTACATAATTCATTTTGTAGGTATAATACGTAGGCCTATGTGTGTAACGTATATTTAAAAGTATTTATGTGTTTATATAGGCTATGTATGTGTATAGGCAGTGTTTTTTTCAGCCGGAACGCGCCGGAACGGCGTTCCGGCACCTTTTTTCAGCAACTAAAAAATAATTTATTTATTTTATAATAAAAACAATAATTTAGTTATTTTAATTTAATTTCAGTGCTGTGAACTGTGTCCAGTGTTTTTAGACCCCGCCTAACCCCCAATCCCGTTTTTCTCGGGATTTTAGCCCTTCCATATAATTTTTCAGTTCCGGAACCTATTGTTCAATTCCGGAACCTTTTTTCCTAGAAAAAAAGCACTGTGTATACTGTATAGGTATGTGTATATATATATATATATATACTGTAATATATATATATATTTACTGTAATATATATATATTTACTGTAATATATATTATATTATATTATATATATATATATATATCTTAGTATCTGTAGTACTTAGTGTTATAGGTGCATGCATCTGACTCATAGTATGGTTGAGCAACTGCAATATAGCGGAGTAGTTGATTTATTATGCGAATGGTTGATGTTGTTGATGTTGCGTAGATCTCCAGAATGGACGATTTTGTCTGAGGCGGATAAGAAGAGTCTCGGTCTGACTTTTCAAGATGACGGCGAATTCTGGCAAGTATAACTTAAGTCGTATACAGAAACCTTATTCCGACAATCAGACGAAGAATCCGAGAGGCGCTACGAAATCGATTTACTGCTTTACAATTATAGAAAGCGATACACTTCAAAAGAATAAATCACAATACGACATGGTTAATTAAGAACGATTCGATGTACAATTCCATACAATCAGATGAAATATAACCAACTTTAATAACTTCTGTAGCTCACTTATTATAATGCACGAGACATCGTTTGATGGTCACTTCAGGTGACGTCGTAGTCATGAATTATAATCCGTTGGGGAATATCGGTTGAATTTGCAATACTATTCAATTCAATATAATGCAATACTAACAATATTATGCTACAATAGACTTTAATGATCGTGTGTCAATGTCGCTAGATGTCAGTGCAATAGAATGATACAATACAGTGCAATACAAAATACACAACAGAATTCGATGATAGCTGTGCGTCGATGTGTCGTAGGATGTCGTATGACGATTTCGTGAAAAACTTCAGTCTCGTGGAGATGTGCCATGCTGTTCCTACCTCCTTGGACGTTCGGACTTCGAGCGTCGGAGGAAAGATTAAGTGGGAGATGACAACGCACGAGGGATCGTGGAAGAAATACGTGAACGCCGGAGGATGCAGAAACTACCTAGGTACGACTTAAGACAGGGCTCTCCAGTTGCCCTCTGATTGATTGTCTTCATCTTGTGTTGTTGGGAAGAGAAGGATTTGTTGTGGCAGATTTATGACGTGTGCCTCTGAAAGTTTAATAGTTGCTCCAGTATTGCGGTGTTTTAAAATGGCGTATGGAATCAGATGTATTGCCTCTTATTGTAGTTTTATCTCATCATTATTTTGTCATATCACATCACATGTCGTTATATTGTATAATATTACATGTACCACACTGTAGGGTAGAATGTCGTATCCAACGTATCATCCATGGTTACACCACTTCTGTTAAGAGTTGACCATCTCTTCGATCAGTATCTGTTAGAAACTTAGAAAGCATGATTGTCTTGGTTGGTGTTCATAGTTCGTGGTCCCTCCATCTGGAACTCACTACCTCCTCATGGCAACAAATCTCCTAAAAAAACTGTCTGTCGCTGTAAACTCAAAACTTGACTCTTGCAGTCTGTTCACGATTCTTAATGTTTCTGCTACCTGGTTTCGATATGCACTTATGAACTGTGGTAAGGAGCCATTCATAAAATTTCAATTGTATATTGCATTACATTTTATGCTAAGTCAATGTCTATGACTTAGAATCAAGTCAATTTTCTAAGTTATATCAAATTATGCCGATTGGTTTTGTATTGTATTAAATAGTAATTTATCGCATTGTATGAAATTGCATCATATTGTATGGTATTGTATGACATCGTATTGTTGTAACTCTTGTTGTTTTTGGGTAGATACTTTCTGTACGAACCCTCAGTACAAGGTGCAGGTGGTGGATCCGGATGAGGGTGACGAGGATGACACAGGAACTCTGCTTCTTGCTGTGATGCAGAAGGATCGTAGGAAGCAGGTCAGGGCTGGACAAAGCCAGAAAATGCTAGCCATCGGATACGGCATCTACAAGGTACGCTTATTAAATGCTCTCTGCGATGGTATTAAAAACTGTAATTGAAATTAGTAATCAGGTCAGTGTCAAGAAGAACAGTTGCCTGTGGCGAAGAAACAATTTGAAATTGACAAGTCTTAAGGTGAGAATGAAATGACAAAGTCTAATCGAAAAAGTTGGGTATGATATCGTCCACGTAGTGTAATGCCAATACACAAGGTTTAAGCCTACTACCAGGTTTATGATGCATAATACAATCAATCAATCGTCGACTGACATACCACGTAAAGCAATTAATTATTAAGCAACACTGTGGTGGGAAAAACTGATTGTAGCAGGAATTGAAGCAGGATAAAGTATAACTCATCTATACACTACATTCTTCAAGTTCTATTACGACCACAGGTATGATAGCTACAACGCATCCTACAACGTACCAGGAATGTTACCACCTAAAAGGTATTACACGATCTACATGGTATAAGACACATTCTTTATAAGGCGCTTCCGCTAGGCTGGACCTAAAGTAGACTTAGAACAGGAAGGGTATACGTAAGCAACACCGTGGTGGAATATCAGATTGAAACACGAAATGAAGCAGAAATTCCATCTGATAGCAAATGATGCTGAAATAAATGGAGAAAGTCAGCACATAGAAGTCAGAACCCAAGCAACGCAATCCGATATGAATCGTTTTGAAGCAAAATGAATCATAATTAATCGATATGTTATGTGTTTCCCAGATTCCCGATACTCACGTGGGAACGCAGAACATTGACTTCTTCCGATACAACGTGCCCGTGGCTTACTCTCCCACGTTTACCGACATCCGGGAGAGGGTTGGTCGCCACAAGCTTCCTCCAGGCAGCTACCTCATCATCCCAAGCACCTTTACGCCAAACGAGGAGGGAGACTTCCTGCTGCGAATCTTCACTGAGCATGTAGCTCCGTCCTCGTTAGTAATCAGAAACCACAGAACTTGTATAAAATGAGATTTTTTTTATTGTTTAGAGGAAACTTTCGCCTCAATGGAACAGCAGAAGTTTTAAGCCAGAAGGAAATTAAAAGGGTACGACTTGTAGATGGAAGGAGAAACATGCACCTCACTGCAGCAGGACAGGTTTTTGAGCCAAAAGAATGGACAGGGAGAGATTTTTATTCTGTGGAAATTCAAACGTCACCAGTTAAGAGCAGACGAATTTATCTTATAATAAAGAAAAGTGGATTCTCGTCTAAAATGACAGGTTGAGCAACTCCAAAATGAATTTGAAGCACCATCTCGAACTGTAACTCCAAAATGAATTTGAAGCACCATCTACGCTAATATTAGCGTAAATTCCGCTATTATATATATATATATGTATATATATATATATTAGAGTGGTGCTCAAAAACGTTATTTTTTGGAAATAGATGGGACAGCCCCTAGTTATGTTCCTTTTGATATACTAAGCCATTGTGCAAAATATTATAAAAATATTCCATCATTTAGGGGTGCCACATGAGATGACAAGTTTTCCAAATTTTAGACAAGGAATGTAAGCACAATTGTTATATTATCGATATTCTTTTGTATTTTGTGAAACCGAAAGTAAATTTTAAATTGCTAGGTTTAAGGCACAATACTTAAAGAGCACTTTTGAGCATAATTGAACTATGTCAGTTTGATTCAAGAATAAAATATTTTTTAGTCCAGTTTTGTGACCGTTAACTTCTTGGGGTCCGGATACTTTTTCCAATGTTCGGACACCACATGGAGCAAAGCCTGCTTTTGACCTTCATCCTTGGTCAGTATTTGATTGTATTCTTGGATCAGTGCCAATCCCCTTTCTGTTCTATCATTCACCACACTCAACCTTTCTGATGACGCTCCAAATAAATAATTAAAATAATAATAACACCGACAATTTCTATAGCGCCGTAACGTGACCGTGCCGCTACAAGATGTCCTGTTTCCACGAAGTTGGATCTTTCTCCAGCCAATCAATGGGTATGCACAGTATTCATCATGTTTGAAGTCACAAAATCTCCAGAGCACATTCATTCATTCATTCATTCATTCATTCATAACGGGCATTTATATAGCGCCTCTTCAAGCAGTACTACTCAGAGGTGCTCCCGACTACATGAAGCTGTGTGTACAGTAATTTGTGGACATTTGGATGGAATGCCAACACCAACTTTGGTTCTCATTGTTTGCACCAACAAAGCCTTGGAAGCACCATCAATGCAGTCATCGAAAAAGCAGAAATCGACCAAATCCTCACTGAGGTACCAAGCATGACGGAAAGTGCCTTTAGAGTAGAGTGTGAAGCTGTGAACCAGGATCTGAGATAATCAAAGCAGATGAACAGGTTAAGGGAACGTATAAAATTTATTTTCCAGAAGGTAATTCGCAATTGAGATCGTAAAAGGAATACTTTGTGAGAATAGATGACCTTGGCCATCCATCTGGTCCTATGCATCAATCAATCAATCATTTATATAGCGCCCCTTCAAGGAAGCTGCTAAGAGGCGCTCCCAGCCCAGCCCCGGCGAAAGAGAACAGGCCTTAGAGAAGAGAAGAAAGCGGTGAATGAGTTACGAGGAAGAGACCGCAGCTCAGGAGGAAGCCCATTCCAAATTGTGTGTCCAACCACGGAGAAAGCGCGCTGCTGCATAGTAGCGGTGCGTGCACAAGGGACAGAGATCACCACGGGTGGCAGAGCGAAGAGAGCGGTGACATGACACCAGAGGCTGTAAAATTCAACCCTCGAGGTGGGACATGACCTATGTAGATCAGTGCAAGTTCCAAGAGCTCTAGATAATCATCACGAGGCTGACTGTCTTTCTGCAAACATTCCACTTCAAATTCAACAGCGTCTTGCATCATTTCTTTGTTATTGTTAAACTGCAATTTCATCATCTGACAAACCATCAGCAATCATGTCATGGACGACCAAAGGCAATGCATTCTGATATCGTTTAAGCATAGGTATTTCAGGTCCAGGAAACGGTCCAGCCAGAGGGTTGAAAACATCTTCAAGGACAACTTTTAAAATGTGATTAATTTGAAATGGATTATGAATAATGTGGGATAGTGTGAGTAAGTAAGTAAATAAATGATTAAACTTTAGAAAAGCCTTAAATGAACAGACTACAAAAGTTCAGAAAATTGTTGAAAAAATTGCAAATATTTATTTACTCCTCAGCTCCAGTTGGTTCTAATTTATATATTTATTATTTAATCTTTTATTTATAAACAAATAATCAGAGAATAAGGTATCTATGGTGCATCACACTCATCACATAATTACAGTAATCAAATAATAGGTTCTAGAAGTGATGAACTTTCATCGAGCTCCTGAAAAACTAAGAAAGTTGATTTTTACGGCTTCAATGATGCATGGTGTCATATGCAAAACTTAAGTTGTCGTGTGGCACGCCTAAATAATGGAATATTTAAAAAAGATTTTGCACATGAGTTTCTACTACCAATACGAACAGAACTAGGGGGTGTCCCGGGCATTATTTAAAAAAAACTTTTTTCACTACCATCCTAATATATATGTATATATATATATATATATATATATACAGGGCTTTTTTCAGCCGGAACGCGCCGGTACGGCGTTCCGGCACCTTTTTCAGCTCCTAAAAAAATAATTTATTTATTTTAATAATTAAAACAATAATTTAGTTATTTTAATTTAAGTGTTTTTGAACTGTTTTCAGTGTTTATTGAGACCCTCCCAACCCCAATCCCGTTTTTCTCGTGATTTTATCCCGCCCATAATTGTTGCGTTCCGGCACCTATTGTTCCGTTCCGGAACCATTTTTTCTAGAAAAAAAGCACTGTATATATATATATATTTATATATATATATATGTAAGTTTATTCACCAAAGCAGAGGATACGGAGACATAGACTTAAGTACAGACTGATGTAATGATAGCAAATTTAACACAGTCAATTCAATTTAAGTGATGTCATTATAGCGGAATTTTGTTGTTGGAACTCAATCTCTCCATATCAACAGACAGATTTCTAATTTATTTTTTGTTTGTCTAAAATTTCAGGGAGATTGACGAGGACACGAGAGTCATCGACAAACCGGATGTTAAGGTGAGAAATTAAACCACTGCGCTGTGGTTGAAGGTCAGTTAGGCCTATTTGTATCGTTGAGCCACCGTATGTATGCCACGAGGAGATATAGGTCTAATATTAATTATTATAACATATTTCAGACGCAGTCTTTCAGGTTAAAAGGATGCTAGTGCGATCAATTGTTCTATTAGACATTTTTTTATTCTAAAATTAATTAAATCTAAGTCTTCAGGGGTGAAAGTTACTAATTAATTAATATGTTAATTAGTTTAGCCCACCTCTTGCTCTGTGCTATCTTACCACATCTGTAGATAAACAGGTCATAACTTAATAGTTATTGAGACATAATTTAACCATAATTATGTTCTCTCACCTCGCCTCACCTCAGGCAATACTCTCAAGGTACAGCTCCAAGTGCAGAAGACTTTGGTGGATAAGGTATAGCACGGTTACGTTGAATGTATGAGACAAGGTAAGGCATGAGAAGGTAATAAAAGGTAGGGTAAACCATGAGAAGTTAAGGTAAGGCATGAGCAAGTAAGATATAGTAAGGTAAGGCTGGTAGTAAAAGGATGTACTTAACATGTGCTTCTATCAACGATTTCTGTCTCTTGAATTACTTTCCCTGTGCAATGCCTCAACTCGTCTCACTTCACCTTACCTTACAACTTACCTTCCTTTGTCTTGAATTATCTTACGTTACTTACCAACACTGTCATGCCTTACCTGACTTTGTTATCAGGGCTGTATACTCGAGGGTATACGTGAATATACAGCGTATACTCACCTCTAGAGACCGTATACTTACCTCACAAAATATTTGTACTTACCTCTAATTTGTTTCGGAAAAGTAACAGGTAACGTGTACTCACCTCTAATTTTACCATTACAGCCCTGTTTGTGATGCCTTTGATGTTTACAGGTTGTTGTGACACAAACTGACCGTGATGAAGAGAGGGAGTTACAGGAACTGTTCCGTCGAACGGCTGGATCCGATCTGGAGGTCGACGCCTATGAACTCAGATCCATTCTCGATTTATATCTGAAACACGGTATGACTACACACAGTCTGTTTGAGAATACCACGTTTATTCTCTGTCCATTTCTCTGTCTGTCTCTCTGTCTGTCTGTATGTCTCTTTTTATTTATTTATTTATTCCGGATATTTCTATAGCGCCTCTCGAAGTCAACTACTACTCAGAGGCGCTCCCGACTACAGCATACTGTGCCGGAATTTTCACGCCGAAGCGCCACAAGCAATTGCGAGTGAAGGACTTGCCCAAGGTCCGTACGCAGCGGCTGGACTGGGATTCGAACCTGCAACCCTCCGGTCACAAGGCGCCGAACTTACCACTGAGCCACCACGCCCCACACTGTCTGTGTGTGTCTCTCTCGGAATCTCTGTCTCTGCCATTCTCTCGCACTTTGTCTTACTTTGTTCATGCGAAGGACCGAAATTTGCACATCTACACCACAGATGTAATCCATCGAAAACCTCTGCAAAAACGAATCTTTTGCACTGTGCACAAAGTCAAAAGCTGGAGAAAGTCAACTGCATGGCTGACTTCAATTCGTGTGGGTGTTGTCAGTCGCACAGGGTCAGCATGCAATTTAGGCTCTATAATTAATTAATTAAGGCTCTGTAATCCATTAATTAATTAATTAATTAACTAATTAAAGCTCTATAATTGATTCCTCGGTGACAGCTCACAATCAGAACATTTGTCGATACGATCATTTTCATAAATATAATATAATAAGCATACTCAGGGCTTATAAAAGTGTTTTCTGACACTGTGTTTGCGGTTGACAATGTCGAGTGTGCAGTTGACTTGTCTGCGGTGTGCAGTGTGTAGTATGAGTGTTAGATATTAGCTCAAGTCATCTACGCACGATTTCATTCTGATACCTGAAATTTTACTTAACAGTTCAAGTACAGCGTAACAGTTTGCGATAAATTGTGCAGTTGATTGTCATTTCTGAGTATTTGAGGATCTGAATATACTCGACAACTGTAATCATTTCTCAGTGTTTTCAATACGATAAATGTGCAGCAATTCATTGGAAGTCGTTTTCGAATTTCAAAAGCTCTCAAAGCTTCCAATGTATTACCTCAAACGTGACTCATTGCTTGCTTCCTGGCAAAAAAGCGAGCCTGATTTAAGATCGATCTCATCTTTTTACAATGTGTTGCATCTAACACTAACGATGAGCTGCATTCGTTTTCCAGTTGCCTTTAGTAAGCATACACTCTGTTCGTTAAAGTGTATTTAAATAACATCTGTGGATTTCAGAGTTCAAGATACAAGGCGTGAGTCTGGAGACGGCAAGAAGTATGCTCGCCATGATGGATGTATCCTTTATGACAAAATTTATGTTATGCAGTTTATGGAGCAAAATTGTCCTTGGTGCAGCCCATCTTCTGATCTAGGTGGTTGAAGACAAGACTAAACACGACCTAATGAGGTCAACAATGCCAGTAGTAGTCTGCAGTGTGTAACGATATCTTATGGTTGTCGGGACCGTTGATGTCACCCTCCTCTTTTCTTGAGACTTGGGACTGGCAACAACCTAAAATGGCAGTAGCAGACTTTGCATTGTCAAATAAAAGGAAAAATTCTTATGTATGCGGACGCTGTTGATACAACGCTGGTAGGCACAACGAAGATAAGAAACATAGAATGTGGTTAGTCCTTGGATGGTTTTCCTTCCACGGAATACCCTTCCATCTGCGCCAACTCAGTCTGCCATCACTTTAATAGCGCTATGTGAGGTAAAATGCAATTGATTTACTGCGGTCTTGTTTGCGCTTAAGCCGAAAGATTGATAGAATCACAGGTCTACCATTCTGAAGAGTAACTTTCGAGATGTGTAACAAAAGGTGTTACCATTATTTACTTGCTCAATTTGAACTATATTACGTTTTAAGATTGCATATGAATTTAAACTCTATTTCAATAGGTGGGTAGATTTGTATTGTTTTACTTTTTCATCCAGCTTAGGTTCGGTACTGCCCGATTACGACATTTGTGTAGATTACAAATTAACTAATTTTAATTTGATTACTATATAATCACTGCATGCCTGAAGTTCAAATGACGAAACCTTAACGAGAGCAACTCAGGCTGACCATTCGGGGAAATTGGGTTACGAAGAATTTAAGAGGCTCTGGACTGACTTGAGCCGTTGGAAGGTATGAAACAATTATAATCCTTATCCAAAATTATAAGAAACCAACGCAAATCCCAACATCATCCTTCGTTTCCATTGCGCCTCGTAGTCTACCACCGACCACAACAGCATCGCAAGACACTGCCTCTCTGGATATTAACATAAGTAAGTAAGTAAGTATATCCTTTATTGAACAAACTGCTAAATTTGGTGTACAACTGTACATGAAAGTTTTATTGGAAGGTTCTCAATGATGGTTAGCGGGAAGAGAAACGGTCCTAGTAAGATATAGTAATTGTATCCTGACATGGGAAAGGTATTGAAAGCGAGCGAGGAAGAAAGAGATCTGGAGTGATTCTACGAAAGATGGAAAACCTCCAAGGCAATGCACTCAAAAAAGCGTACGTACTCAACCTCAACTAGAGAAATGGTTTCTATGACAGAGGTTTATCAGTGGACACCATCACAGCTTTTACGAGGAAGCTTGGAAGGATTGGCTACTAAGCTTTGCTGGTTAATTTGCATTGGTGCTAACACAGACTACACGACGATGATTGGTTTTGGTGTTCTATCGCTAGATTCCTTGTGCATTAGACACCGGCGCAATAAAGGTTACTAATTACAATTAAAATGTTGAGAATATTTTTTTATAATATTTTACGTTGGTGGAGTTGTACTGCTCTCTTGTGCGTTCCATTCACTTACTGTCCTCCTATCAGGTCAAACTTTAGGTTAGCTTCTTCCAATGAATTAGATATTGACAATGTAAAAGACTACTTACTTACTTACCTAATTTATATATTTTGCAGAAAGTCTTCCTTCATTACGACGTCTCGAAGAAGAATTGCCTCGCGGCTTACGAAATGAGATCTGCTCTCAGCTCCTCAGGTTGACCTTATTAGAAAACTTAAGTTAAAGTAATGTAATGCAATATAATAAAATGTAACAGGAATTTAGTGGTTCAGCAGTCGTATAGCCTGTGTTAGAACCAATACAAGTTAACCAGTAACACTTGGTAGCCAATCCCTCCAAGCTTCCTCTTAAAAACTGCGATAGTGTCCATTGAGAAACTACAATCATAGAAACCATTTCTCAAGTTGAGGTTGAGTACGTACGCTTTTTGAGCGCATTTCCTTGGAGGTTTTCAATCTTTCGCAGAATCACTGCAAATTCCTGTCTTCTTCACTCACTTTCAATGCCTTTCCCATGTCAGATTACAGTTACAAAATCATATGAAGACCGTTTCTCTTCCCGCTAACCATCACTGAGCACTTTTTCAAATTAAGAGTATTAAGGTAACATATCTTCATTGAGCTTAAGATTTCTTCATAACGCGTTCAGTTTCTAATGTTCACTCTGAACGGAAATCATTGCCATTAAATATTCGCTAAATTAGCTACCTGATTATTTAATATTTTAAATTTAAATTAAAATTCATATTAGTTGCATAGATATTTAAAATTTCCAATAAAACTGAACTATGTTGATCGTAACTACACTAGCAAGAAATAAAGGAACTCTAAATTATTATTTATTATAAAGAATTCCTATGACATAAAAAAGCAGCTTGCAAAATAGTGTTTGGACGGTTGATCTCTGGTGCAGTATACACCGGCGCTATATAAATTAATACCGGTAACTAGGCTGGTACTTCTGTGCTGCTGTGATGACAATGATATAAGATAAAATTAGAGGACATAAAATAATAATACAATGGTTATAGGTCATGATATATTTTTTTGGAACATTTTAATGTGTTTTTGTGTAGGTGTTTCGGTCAGCAATAATACGCTCAACTGCTTAGTGATGCGTTACAGCGATCCAGGAGGCAACATTCAGTTCGACGATTTCATGCTATGTGTTGTCAGACTCAAGACAATGTTTGGTAAATACAACATACTACCACAGTGGTTAGCGTGCTTGACTGCCAGTCCAAAGGTTGGGGTTCGATTCCAGGCTATAGGATACGTTTGAAATGTTCCGTTTCACTTGCTTCTGGTTGACTTCGTGTACTTGTTAGTGAGTAATCCACACTATATAAGCTCCCTGGTCTTTCTCTGTCTTTTTTCCTAAAGCGCTCTAAAACCATTATCTTTTATCTTAGTCTTGTGTTATCATTATGGGAAGAGCATTTGGGAGTCTTTCTTTATGAGATTGTATGCAAACATTCGATAACAAGTAGAGGTACAAAGTAAATAGGTCGCGTACGATTTCGATGAAAGTGATATGGTTTTGGAGGAAATGTAGACGTTTTCCTAAAGTGACCATTTGGACTCGACCCTGTTCATATTTAAGTGAATTGATCGGGTGAGATCCTTTACCTTCGCTGCCTGTTTGAATAGATGTCGCGCCATTTAAGGTCCCGTTTTCGGAAGGACAGTATGGTGTGGTAGGACTACGGGGTGAACCGGTTGTAGTTTAGTGTCGCCTAATTGATTTGTCGGATTGCACTGTAGCTAGAACTCATTGATATTCACGCGAATGCATGTATATGAGTCAAGGGTTAGGGGTAGGATTAGGATTAGGGTCAGATTTAGGGTTAGAGTTAGTGTTATGGCTACTGTTAGGGTTTTGGCTAAATCTTGTGTTAGGGCTTGGGCTTGGGTTAGGGCTAGGGTTAGATAAGTCTTATTCTTAGTCCTATTCTTGATTTTGCTTTTTCCAGAAGCTTTCAAGGCTGCTTCAAGGGCCAATGCAAAATTGGCCACATTCACCTTGGACCAGGTTGGTAATTAACGTAACGTTTTAGGCTTAACATTGGCTTTTAAATTTCTTACCTAATAATGCATCTGCGGCATGCAAAGCTGAAGAGACCTATTTAAATGAGCAAAATGATTCGGAAAGGTTTAAGCAACAATGGACTTCTGATTCACAAAATGGTATATTGACCATTTTATTGCATAATAGTGAGTTTTAAAACAATAATCAATAAGCCTGTTTACTGACACAAGAATCCTAACAGCTTACTATGGCTTTGGTGACCATCCTGTTTCTTCCCGCTGGTGACAGAGTAACCAATACCTCTGCCGTTACGGGATGAGCTTTGAAGTCAGTCAATACCCGTTTTTGTTGCCACTGTTACGTAGACGTTGATTTGACTAGAACTTTCAAATTGTCATTAACCAGTGTATGGTCGCTAGCGGCTTCAATCTTTTTATCACTTTAAATTATCTTTAATAAAACCTGTTAACAATGGTTTCTTCAATTTCACCGGCAGGCCCTGTATATAGGCCTACCCCAGTTGGGGCACGTTAGGCCTACATATCCGCTCTCAATACTCAAGTATCCATTGTTCATCTGCGTCTGTTGGAATTTTATACATATACGATTGTTTTCTTTTTGCATAAGTATTATTGTGAATTATCCCAAGAAATCTCTTTGCTAGAGCGTTTTTCTACCTTCTGGGCGCAATAGATTCAGCTTTGTGTTCGCTGAAGACTGAAGTTATGCAATCCATCGCTGTAGACCTATAGGCCTATAGTTTGTACTCTGAAAATAAGCATGCAAATCACTTGGATTTTTACTGCCCATATTTTAGGCCAGATCATTTGCACTGAATTTTATCTTCCCTTTTAGTTCATCCAGACTACAATGTACGCCTAGAGAGAACGATGATCCGCTCAGCGTCTCTACGGCTCAACAGTTGTCATTTGGAAACTTCTATCTTTCGTCAGTTATTCCTGAACAGATTGCTATCAGCCAAACCCAAAAATCAGACAGAAACGAGAACAGGTTTTCTTGATGAAAGGCTTTCTGCGATCGTACAGTATTTGTAATTTTACTAAATTCTGAGGTTGCAGAAGGCCGTATATTGAAACGAAGGTCTCATCAATGCAGATTGTATACTGTCTCTAAAACTACCAAACTGTGCTCATATCCGTGTCCATGATTCACTGTATGCAATGAGTATAATATATGTATATTGCGTCTACTGATACATTTAAAACTACATTAATTTGTGTACTTCGTGTAAGTTGTGTAATTCGTGTAAATTGTGTAATTCGTGTTCTTTGTGTACTATGTGTAAGTGTTGTAATTTGTGTAATTTCTGTACTTTGTGTAATTTGTTTTTTTTGTCTAATTTTTTAATTTGTGTTATTTGTGTACTTTGTTTAATTTTTGTAATTTGTCTAATTTGTGTTTTGTGATTTTGGTATATTTATATTGATTAGTATTTAACCTGGAAAGATCATATCAAACACGCATCTTCTAAAATTGCAAAAAATCGCATTAGTTATGTTTAACCTTACCAAGTGCGCCTTAGTTCATGTTACTGTATAGTTTATTCGTATTCGTGAGGCGCCTTGTAACGGCATGGCTGTGTTACGGCACTATATAAATTGTTATTATTATTGTTATTATTATTATTATTATTATTATTATTATTATTATTATTATTATTTGTCATTTTGCAACATTGCATGGACATTAAATTATCTATCCCAGGTTAACAGATGAACTATACTCCAGAAACGTGCGGATGTGCTACTGCAGGATTATCTATCTATTCTAGTAAGCCTACTGAACAAAGTTTCATTGATCTAAATATTCTCAAAGTTAATTACACAAATCATTATATTAACTGATTAAATATTTAAGAATTTATGTCTCGGCACAAGCATCATCAACTTCCATCCTCTTAAATGATGATTTCCCAACTTATCTTGAACGCCGCATCTATTTCACTAGATCAGAAAATTAATAGCCTACCATCAAGGGTTCGCTCACGAAAATACCAGACTATATTTCATTAATTATGTTCTGGCCCTTCCTTGTGGAACAGGTTGCCTGCCGATAAGCGACTACCGTCTAGTCTACATTCATTTGAAAACATATTTGAACACAATCTTCAGTAGCTACGTAAATTATGTTAGCTTGTTTGCTTGGATTGGTGTTCTAAGTGTGTGTTGCTTTTGCTTCTAAATGTCTCAAATGTTAAGCTTTTCTTAGAATACAACAAGTTGATCATACGTTGATCTCTGCACATTTCGTATTATGCCATAGGCGGGACTTTTAACCTTTCGGATCTGCCATTATAACCTATGGCAGAGATAGGCCTACTGTGTACTGTTCTTATGATGTTATAATTGGCTTCAATAAACGAATGGAAACATTGAAAATTCCCTTCTTTATAAATTCAGAAGTGCACATCGAAGCCTGGGAAACATAAAATATGTAAATAGACGGGAAGACGAGTTTCAGTTTTGAGCGAAAGACGGCCTCAGTAGAAGAATTGTGAAGATGAGGAAGTGGAGAGTTCCAAATGGAGGAACCGGCGACTGTGAATGAACGTCGGCTAAAGACAAGACGTAGGCCTATATGAGGAACAATATACTTTCCAGGATATGCTGAACAAAGAGGGGATCGACCTTTAGCAGAGCTACAGGGTGTAACCATGATGATAAGTAGACCCTACTCTCGCGAAAGCGCTGGCAACATTACCCTGAGTGACGCTAACATCCATTCAGAATCAAACGCTAACCATTAAGCAAATGATGCCCATGTAACTGAAAAGTTACGAAGATGGACGTCGCACAACGTTGTTCTATTTCATGAAGAGGCTTAGGCAAGCTGTAAACCCACCAGAATGTTAAGGAGCAGATGGGATCCCCCAGTGGTCTTTACCATCGAAGCAACAGATTGCTGCTTGAAGAATGAAGAACCACCGATGAATGTAGCCGATTTAGAAACTGTTAATCATAGCAAATCAAAGAAAACAATGTCATGGAAGGTGTGGCAAACATGGGAGACAAGCAGCTGCCTGCAAGTTCTAGAAGGTTGACGAGTCCTGGCAGGTGCGAGGCGCCAGTCGTTAGTAAACAATCCCGAAAGTCGCTCAGCACTTAACCTACAGAGAACATACACGTATGTGTGCATGTATATACACTATATACATGTTCCTGTATATAATATGGAATATGCATACATGTAAGCATACATGGACTATATATACATGGATACTCCTAGCGGTATGTATATAGATCTATGCATATGTGTTGCGTTATATGTTAGAAATGTATATCACATACACAGACCTTCATACAATGTCATGCATATATGTAAATATATATATATATCTCTGTATAATTGTATAGATATGTGTGTGCATATGTGTGCGTTTTCTTTGCTTGTGTGTATTTAGACCTAAATGCACTTAGTGTGAAACGCTGTTGTTTAAATCGATTTCATTACCATTTAAACAGAATCCAACGGGTATTCCGAAAACACTTCAGGGTCAGTTCTGGAAACTGATGTCCTTCTGGGAAATATAGACCAATGCCCAAAAGAAAATGACCGAAATTCGAACCTCCAAATGCCCACTTCATCATTTAATGCCATTATCTGAATTGGCTGAGATATTCGCTTTGGCTATCATAAATATAAAAATATGCAGGAGCTAATATATTCGCATAAGGTATCACATATCTTCGTAAGATATAAATAAGCTAAAAAAAAACATCTGTATAAGCCAACACAGACATGTTAGATATTATATCTCATCGACTCCCCGTGCAGGGCTTCGATCGCTGGCTCAGAACCAGACTACATCTCGAAGCTCCTCACACCGGTCTGAAGCTGTCCCGGCCATGGCCGTCGGCTGCGTTTGACTTCCCATGGTCAGTTCATGGTCTCGGAGCGCCCTTGTAAGTTACTTAAAGGACGTTATGCAATTGCTTTAAAAATACATACATACACACATGTATATCTTAAGATTTACCTTTAAAATGACTTATCCGTCGAAGACTGCCTCTCTGTCTCAGTGTATTGTTATACAGTAATTATGTTACCTGCATGTTACCTTGGTGATGGCTTAATAATTCTGGTGCGCCATCGGTAGATACCTTGTCAATAGACACCGGCGCGATAGAAGTTACTAATTAATATTATTTCTGTATAAACTGATGTTATCTATTTAGTCTAATGTTCGCTTCCGATTTCGGAGTCATATAACGACATGTAGTCCATAATAAACACCTTCATAATTTATGACTATATCATTCGAGTCTAGTTATCCGGACTACATAATATGTGTGAAGAGACTTATTCGTCTGGAGTCTCGTGTGGCTATTAAATAACCGACGTTAGACTGTATAGTTGTTGCCAAGGCGACTGCAAGTCATGCAGGGATCGTAATTTATCACCTCTGCGCATGAATCCCGAGATTTATGACACACCTCGCGTTAACCTCTCGAAGGTCAGGCGTAGCGTGTAGTTGGGTATTTATCGAACTTGGTAGGAGATATTTTCGAAACATCTTGTAATATCCTGGCGTGGATTTGATTCCCCGATCTGTGGGTCAGGGTGAGAATTGTCAGAGGTTGGGGGTTGAATCCCCTAGTCTTTCTTAGGACCCCACAGTTAATTCGTCATTGCACACCCAGGGGGCCGTTTTCAACTCCCTCAGTTGTGCTAGTGTTATTTAGCATTGCTTGGCTCTGAGTCTCTGACAACCTCCATGGTGTATCATGTACGGTAATGGTTGCTCTAGAGTCTAGAAGAACAATGGAGAGTGCTCTGGTTATTCTGAGATAGGTGACCATGTCTAGGCTAATCCAATATAATCTAATCACATAAAATGACTTCTATGGCATTGTGCATATGTGTATATTCGTTTATCATAAATCAACGAAGGATGACACACAGCATTACAGCTAACAACAGTCTAAAGTGATAATAGTAATAATGATAATAAAGTATATAAATTTCCAGTGCTATGACAAAGAAATGTATGATAGGCCTATAGCGAGATTTGAGAATTAGTCAGAAGGATTGAGGATGCTTCTATACAAAAGGCGAGGGATTAAATTCTTGTCATCAAATAATTATGTTATTATCGCTCGACTCATCGCTCGACTCCCGCGCTTTGCCCATATCTCTACTTACATGCTTGATGTCCTGCACTGGCTCCCTATTGCCGCGCGCATCCGTTATTAGATCCTCCTTGTTTCCAAGTCTCTGCAGGGATCTCTCGAACTATCTGCGAAAGCCGCCATCTGCATCTTCTTCTCGCTCATTGCGCTCTGTAAATCGGCTTGATCTTGTTGTTCCCAGGGCTAAAACTGCCTTGGCCCAGTACTGGGCGTTTGCTGCAGTAGGTCCCACGATCTGGAATGAGCTTCCCCCTCTGCTCAAGGCCAAACTAATGAACGCGAGACCTCGTCAATCTCGCATTCCCTAAAGGCATTCCTGTTTCCCCGGAGCTTCTGTGCTGAGAGCGCCCCTGAATAGTTTTTCTGCGAGAGGCGCTTTATAAATTTCTAGATACAATACAAAAAATACAATTGTGTACTGTCCACGATTTCAGTCGATGATCGCTTGGCTTGATATCGCAATCGAAACTCACGAGTGTCTAATATCATATATCGTACGTTTAGACATTAAACACCGGCGCAATAGAAGTTGTTCATTCCAATTACAATTACTCTGACGTCTGGTCTAACTTCACTGTTGCATCTGAACTGTGAAAAAATTATATTTCTGTTCTTTAAATTGCCTTAGCTGTACCAATGCTTTTTCTCCATCCGCTACCTTTGCAGCCTTGAAATATGATCAATAAGTTTAATCGCGACTGTGTCTAACGCACGAGACATCAACCGATGGGCCACAAAAACGGGAAAACAAAATTTTCAATTTATGCCGATGAGATCTTAGTTTTTTTCTAACGTTGTGTATCACGGTACACGCTGTATTGTGTTTACAGACAAATTACTTTCTGGTGCAGAATGTTACGTGGCAACAAATCAGCGCAATTTTTAAAGTTTTTCATCAACCGCCTCAGTTGTTGCGAGACGTTGCTCGCCTGCCTCCGCAGCAGATCAACCATTTCGCTCATTGCCGAAGACCAGCATCTCTTGGCGCTTATATTTAGGTACTGCAGCTGGTGGCAGCAGCAGACTCTGCAGCTGGTGATGCTGCTGTTGTAGAAGCCTCTTTTGTTCTTCCATAGGCATCGTTAATACTCCTCCTCAAAAACCACAAGCACCACGCTTCCGTTGTCTGGCCTTGGCTGCAGCATCAAACTCCTATCGTTCAGTATATATAGGTCCTACACTTAAATATATATACACGAATCCTAGGCTATATACATATATATATACATATATACATATGATAAGAATATAGTCTAGGATAATATGTATTTGGAAAGCAATCTACACATACAATATATTCATAATATATAAAGCCATATGACGTGTATACGTTTTATGCTGAGCATTCGAATATATATATATATATATATATAGCATCAAAACATACATGTATGCATATATATGACACGATATATACATATATATATATATGTGCAGGTGTATAGGTATATGTTAATGTATATGTATATGTATATGTATCAACTGTTGTCTGTAAAGTGCACCACTTTTATGACCGTGTGTACAGAACCTACGTGTGTTTTCAGCGTGTGCTGTGTAGAAAGATTGCGTTTATGGCCGATAGTCTAACAGTACTAACTTTGTAAAGTCAGACTGCGACCTTGGAGTTCTAAAGATTTAAAACGGTAAAGTAAAATTCTTGTGTGTTTAACGTAGCATCCACCTCAGAAGGCTAGTGCGAGTCAATTCTTGCTAATGCGAAAACGTCTTGATCATTAATTTTTATGTTGGAACTTACATTTAGGCTCAGCGCAAATCACTTCAAAAAGAATAGTTAATTCATCACGCAAAACTTCATCATCGACGGTTAATCACGCAGTCATAAATAAGTCTGTCATTGCCGTTTTCGGGTGGTGCCAGTCCAAAGTCTGGACAAAGGAGGAGGGGACGTCAACGGCCTTGGCAGCCATAGGATCTCGATCGTTAAACAGTTGAAACTATTACTCATGCGACATCTAATCGCTCGATTCTTTGTCACTCCGACATTTAATCACGCGAAAATTAATTTGGGAAATTATGGAACATTTCATTGATTAGGAATATGTTAAGTGCCATAGGAAATATGAGAAATTATTATTAATTTGCGGATCGTATTATGAGGCCATTCCCTCCCTCTCTTATCGTCTGATCTTCCCGGTCAGCGTACTTATTATGTAATCTATGTACTCATTATGTACTCATTATGTAATCATTGTGTACTCATCGTGTACTCATTGTTTGCTCATTATGTATTCATTGTGTACTCATTATGCATTCATTGTGTGTACACATTGTGTGTACTCTTTGTGTACTCACTGTGACTGACTTGGAATTACCAAAATACCATGTAAAAGTAGATTTACTGTTTTACATGATACACAAATCAAGTAGTACTGCACGCGGAGACGCTCCAGAAAAAGCATTGGTACAGCTAAGGCAATTTAAAGAATATGTCTTTAGAGATTTTTTTGGCAATTTAAAGAATATGTCTCTCTTGAATGGCTGTTGAACAAGTGCATTTGTGATGCTGCTAAACGGTGCTATAACATGGCCATCTGCAAACGTATACAATGCATATATATATATATATATATATATATATATATATATATATATATATGCGTCCATAAAAACGTACATATGTACTCATACATACACATATGCATACATATGTACATATATGATTTCATACATGCATACATTCATGTATACATACATACATAAATAAGTAAGTAAGTAAGTAATATTATTATGTCTTCGAAGAGTTTATAGAGCGCCCATGTCCCTCTCTTGATATACCCTAAGCTTGTGTCGAGATGGAACACAAGGCCAGTGCCGTGTGATATGATTTGAATGGCTGCTGCAAAAGAGGCGTAGAATTACGATATCGATAATAGGTCAAGTGTAATAGATCAAGTGTAGGGGTCGGTATGATCCTTCACCCTTCACGGTTCATATATATGCAGAGGATTTCATGGAAGTGACGGAGAGGCGGAATACAGTGTGTACGGTCCGTGAAGAGGAGCGGGATAAGCCGACCTCTCTTTAGCGGCAGGAGGTTAAATGCCAGGGAGGCCTCTATATCGGTCACAATCTCCTGCCTGCTTGCCTACCTGCCCGTCTTCCTGCTAATCCACCTATTTGTATGCCTGTAAAGGTCTGTCGGGCTGCCTTACATTATTTTTTTACTCTCTCTCTCTCTCTCTCTCTCTCTCTCTCTCTCTCTCGCTCTCTCTCTCTCTCTCTCTCTCTCTCTCTCTCTCTCTCTCTCTCTCTCTCTCTCTCTCTCTCTCTCTCTCTCTCTCTCTCTCTCTCTCTCTCTCTCTCTCTCTCTCTGTCTCTCCTTCTCCCTCTCTGTTTTTTCTGTCTGTCTGCTTCTTTGTATTTTTACCTGTCTACTTGTCTGGATGTTGTGACAGTCTGCCTACATTTGAGTCTCTTTCTTCTCTGTCCGTCTCTTTCCCTGTTCCTCTCCTCCCATTCCTTCTCTGACTCCTGTCTTTCTCCCTGACCCTGTCTCTTCCCCTCCATCAGTCTTTCTCAGCCTGTATTGCACTCGCCCACTCTCTCGCTCTCTCCGAAGGCTGAAGGCTCTGACGGACAGCTGGGATATTAATAAGAACCATCGACCAGGGAGGAAAACGGGAGACTGCTTCGATTTCTCTCTGGCCTGCTTTAGACGGTCGAACGAAACATCCACACTTGTACTTTGACTCCGGGTCCTAGAATCCCAGCTGAAGCGAAGGAACTTAATCCAGCAGAAGCCAAGGTAAGATTGTTTTTGAAATTGACGCGCCTGATGCATAGAACAGTTTCCCGAATTGTTTCATGTGCATTGTTTATTCCGATTTTAGGCATTCTCAGTTACTCAGTATTCTCGTTTATTAGTCTACAACGCAAGCTGACAAAGCAGTCATTTTAGTAGCCTAGAATGTAACAATGCTAGTTGAGATAAAACAAAGCATAGTCATTTTAGTAACCTACAAAGTAAGCAGAAGCAGTAATAAATCATAGTCATTTTAGTAGCCTGCAAGCAACAATGGATACGAATAAATACTCCACAGTCTTTGGTCATTTGCCAAGGCGATTTTTCCTCTCGATCTTGGTCCAAGTCTTGCTATGTCCTCATTTAGCCTATGTTGTCTATCCAGCGTAGTCTTGGTCTGCCTTTGCTTCTCTGTCCCTCAAATCTTGCATGTGGTACATTGTGTGGGATTCGGTCAGTTGGGATTCTCTGTGTTGTTATTATTATTAATAATAGTAGTAGCAATAGTAATATTGTGCTATATAAATTCGATGTTGTTATATTCCAGGAAGAGTTGGAATGGGTACCTCGATTCGCTACGAGATAACTAGGGACGGTGTGAAGACGGTTCGCTATGTTCAGGGCTGGAGAGACCCTGAACAGGACAGAAAACCACCTCCCAAGGTAGCCCGCATCATCAGCCAGGACTACGAGGTCATCAAGAGGGAGTGTCTGGCCCAGGGAGCTCTCTGGGAGGACCCCAGCTTCCCTGCCACCGCTAGGTCCGTCTATCCAAGCGCTCTTGGCCACATGCCACTCGACTGGAGAAGACCAGGGGTGAGTATGTTGACGAAAACGGAATGGCAGATTTAATTGCACGACTACATGAAAACGCGCTATGTAAGAAGCGTGTGTTTATGTGCCGACTCATAGAATTCGGGCCCAATTTTATATTTTATTGCCAGGGTTTTAAATTATATATTGTGGATTATTTGATTATTGTTTGAGTGACAGAATTAATGTAGCGCCTGTCTTCTTTAGGTTTTCCAGGTTAAAAGAGAGAGAGAGAGATGACTCATATTGAACCCTGGACCGCCCTGCTGGTCCAAAGGATGAGAAATTGTAATATTATCATATAGCTTAGACATACACAGACAGACAAGTAGACGGACGCTATGACCAATGGCGCTTATGGAAAGTTTCCAAGAATGAGGTGACTCATAGGAGGACCGTGGAAGTATGGGCTCTCTGCGTGACCAGCAGCTGATAGGCACGTGGACAGAAGATGTCAATGCATGATGGAAATAAGTGGGCCTGACACGTGAACACAGTGTGGATAGGAATCTTCCACAGGATGACTCACCCTTGAAACGTGCCCACTGCCCAGACAGGTCTGTGCCAGAGAGTATAAAATAGGGAGGAGCTGTCGTTTCATTGCAGTTGGCCGTTTTCCGTTGACAGAGTTGGTTGTCCGTGCAGTTAGAAGTTTAAGAAGTTTATTTTGTCTAGTCTTTTTGTAAGGAGTTAGTTTATAGTTTAGGAAACCAGTATCGGATTGAGAAGTGTTACAAACGGAATAGAGATTCAGCGTTTTATGTAAAGTTAAGATTCCTCGAAATGTTGCGACTTCGACTTCGTTCTGTTCTGGGATTTTGGATATCCATTAAGAATCTGTGCACGTGTTAAATTGCGAGAAAGACCCGTCGTATTGGATTATTGTCAGAATTGCTCTGAAGTCGAACCTCAACCAGAGGTCCCGGTCCAGAGTCCCGTCCCGGAGTCCCGTCGTCCCGTCCACGGAAAATGTAAGGAACCAGTTATTTGTCCCTAGTAAACTTAATCGCCTTAATTAACATAATGGTTGCATCTTTTTCTAAGTAGACTAGTGATATAGATTGTGTGTTAATAGATTAAGAATTGACTGTAACTTTTGTATGTAACTAGCTTTTGAATAGTTTAACAATTGTATCTTCTGTTTATGTGTCTGAGAAACTAGACATTGCTCTTATTTTGATTACATCTTATTATAAATATGTCTCAGTCTTTGCATGGATCTTTAGAAGAGTTAGACATGGAAGGAAGGGAAGGTGAAAATGTAGATAGACCTGTCCCTCCTCTTAGTGGAACCGAAATAGCTTTGGACAGAATTATGACGTTACTGGAGAGATTTCACTCAATGTATACAGAAACGAGAGATAGGATAGACAGAATGGACACAGGAATGAGAGAACGATTGGACGTGGTTAATGTAGAAACTAAAGGACGACTTGATATGCTGAGTGAAGAGACAAAAGAAAGAATAGAGTCTTTGAATGTGGAACAGAGAAGAATGAATGAAAGACAAACTCAGGCCTTAATTAGATTAGAAACCAGAATAAATAGCTTGGAAGATGTGTCTAAAGAAATAGGAGAAACTAGAAAGTGTGTTGTGAAACAAACAAAGAATCCTGGTTCTAGCTTTGCTGGGGCTACTTTACATGCTACAGTCGCGCCACATAAATTAACCCTCGGCCAGCCTCAGGAGTTGAGTGAAGTAAGGACTCAACTAGAAACTTTGGCGCCACCTCGTCAGTTGCGTCGAAGCGAAAGGATAAGGAAGAAAGCTGGTATAAATTATGAGAGTGAGATTCGAACCCAGCCCCCTGTCTTCTCTAGCGCCATATCTTGGTCTGACTTTCCTTTGGGCCTTCCTCTACCTTCTCTGCCTGAGGTTTCACAACACCGCGAAACACCTGGGTTCTTGGCGGAAGGAGGGGTAAGCCTTCCGATCGTGGGACCTGGGGTGCGCGACATTTATATGCATATATGTAGGTATGTATGTCCTCGTTATCATCAGTCAATCTCACATGTTTAGTATACTCGCTAGAGACTTCACGTGTGGGGTCTGAATCCCCAGCAGGTCAGCATATCCCGCATTCCAAGTCTCACCCCATAATATTGCCACAATGGCTGTCAAAACTGGAGTCCCATAGAGGAGTAAACGCCGACAGGGAAAAGTCACAATGAATATGTATTAAGTACTTTCCGGTTAGGTAGAAAGTAGAAGCCAGTACTAGACTGACATTTACAGCCCCGATCCAGAGCGTTTGCTACAGTTCTGCACGGGTTTCTGGCCAGTTGTTGTGGCTTCTTCCCATGCCAAACAAATCAGCAACAGCACACCTGCGGATAATTATCCGTGTTAAACAGCACTGCTCAGCCATGCACGGTTAAGAGCCGCGGCTCCGAACATTACAACGTTTGCATTGCGCAGCAGAAGAATCCACGGAAAGAAATAACTTATCCCTGGCCAAACATATCCTGTATATGCTCGTCGACCTTCCCTGTATCTTTCCGATCTGCTCAGTCGCTTATGTCATTTCGTGCTCAACTGAAAGCTAATCTGTTTCAGATGGCTTATCCACCATAGGCTATCTCTCTGTCTCAAAGGACTGATCTTGAGGATGTTGACCTGATTACGACTTGTGTTTGGCGTGCCATCGGTTGATGCCTTGTGCATTAGAAGCGGCTCAATAGGAGATATTAAGTAAAAATAATGATAATGACATATCATTCAGTATCCCAGCTCTTCGCGTACCTTCTGCAGCGTTTTGTATCCTTGTAGTCATGTCGAAATGATTTCTAGTTCATTCAAGTGTTACCTTACTGGTTACCTTACTGGTTACCTTACTGGTTACCTTACTGGTTACCTTACTGGTTACCTTACTGGTTACCTGAGAGGTGATTATTTTCTTCTGAATGAATGTTTTCTTCTTCGGGTTGTCAAACCAAAGGTCAAAGGTTAAGGTCTTTTTTTATCATAAAAGCAATCGGTAGACGATAGATAAATACTGCACTGCATATATATATATATATATATATATATATATATATATATATATATATATATATATATATATATATATAATGTGTGTGTGTGCGTGCGTGCGTGCGTGCGTGCGTGCGTGCGTGCGTGTGTGTGTGTGTGTGTGTGTGTGTGTGTGTTTGTGTGTGGCATGACACAGGATACAGCACAACGTTTACAGTTTTATGAAAGTCATGATTTATGTGAGTAGGCTATATAATGTTTGTATGTGTTTGTATATGTTTGTATATGTTTGTATGTGTTTGTATAAGTTCGTATGTGTTTGTATATGTTTGTATATGTTTTCATGTGCTTGTACATTTTTGTATATGTTTATATATATATACACTGTGCCCCATAAAAAAACACACCAAAAAACTTTGTCATGAAACGCTTGTAAGTCTAATGTTAAATAAGAAAAAGTAATGTTTCATTTAAGAAGATGTTCGAAGTGATGTCCCTTCGCTTGAACGCAGGCTCTCAGCCTTGGCCGCCACTGTTCAATAGCTTTGTCAATGACACTCTGCTTCAACTGTGCCCACACAACGATGAGGCGCTCCTTCAACTCGTCGATGTCCCGTATTGCTGTCTGGTAGACGCGTTCCTGTATTAGACCCCAAATTCTGTAGTCAACGGGATTGAGGTCTGGTGAGTTTGCTGGCCAGAGTTCCGGTCCAATGAAGCTTGGTGTTTCACGTCGCAGCAACGCAATGGTGTCCTTTGCGCGATGTGCTGGGGCGCTGTCCTACTGGAGAATAAATAAGTCGCTTGACATCCCTCTGATCGCTGGCAACATCTGCTCCATCAACAGGATATTCCTGTAATATTCGCCGTTGACCTTCACCCCAGGTTCCACGAAGAACAATTCCGTGCACCCGAGCTTCGAGACGGCGACGGAGACCATCAGTGAGCGGCTGAAAGTCGGGCGGGTCCGCAGTAGGCGATTGGCGTCAACGTTGCGCTTCAGTGTTGTCGTGGATACGTAGAGACGATCGTTCTGAGCGTTTATTGGAGGCGCCACTGTAAACAGCTTCTCGTCACTAAACCAGATGAAAGGGACTAAATGCTCGGGAAACTTCCTAAGAAGTTGCTTGCATCGTTCCAGGCGTGAATCTGTGTTGCATGTTGATAACAGTTGGGCACGGCGTTTTTTCAGACACTTCAGCTGAAGGTCATCGTGTATTACTCTATACACTGTTCCCTTACTCATTCCAATTTCTCTTTGAATCTGGCGAGTTGTTCTGTGAGTTTGTGGTGCGCCCTCCTGGCTTAGCACAAGATCGTTTACTGCATCAATGTTCTCTGGTGTGCGCACCGAACGTGGTCGTCCGCTGCCGGGCTGACGATCCACGCTGGCCGTTTTTCGAATCTTTCGCAGCAGTACATCGAGGCCATTTTTATTCCAACCCTTCTGCGGGAACTCTTTTATCAACCGACGACTACTGTAATCCTTCAACAATACTAAATTCTTAATAAAAATCTTATCTTCGCTGCTGAAAACCATTTTAACTCTAAGTTACTAATCTCTGTTTATATGTTTCCAAACACGCCTAGTCGCCTAGTCTGCGTCACTGCCTCTAACAGCAACCACTTCTGTGAGTAAGTAAAATGTGAAATATTTTGTGGCAAAATTATTTTAGAAACAACGTACAAACTTTTATTACAATTGGCTTAGTTTTATAGAAGATTTTTGAAAAGTTTTTTGGTGTGTTTTTTATGGGGCACAGTGTATATATATATATATATATATATGTTTGAATGTCTGGATATTGCGAAAGCAAGATGAGAAAAAATTCTCATGGCAGATATAAGTTGGTTACCGAAATACACGGAGTTCAAAGCAGCAGAAGATTAGAAATGATTAGTTATTAGGTATGTTTGGCCATGTGGAGAGAATGCCAGCTGACTCAATCCCATGCAATTCAATGCATGCAAGATTCGAAGGAAAAAGAAAGGCAGACCAAGAATGCGCTGGATAGATAAGGGGGTCTACCCGAATCACCGAATCCCGAATCGCCGAAAGCCCTTAAACTGCAAAATCCGCCGAATCGCCGAAAGCAGTTTTCTACCAAGCGTGCGATTCGCCGAAAGCCACTGCCGACTTGAATCGCCGAATCCCGAATCGCCGAAAACGCTTAAACTGCAAAATCCGCCGAATCGCCGAAAGCAGTTTTCTACCAAGCGTGCGATTCGCCGAAAACCACTGCTGACTCGAATCGCCGAATCCCGAATCGCCGAAAACGCTTAAACTGCAAAATCCGCCGAATCGCCGAAAGCGGTTTTCTACCAAGCAGGAAATAAAGGTGTTGTTGAGTCCATGGATGGCATGGACGAACCTAAGTTGTGAATGGATGCATAAATAAACTAACAAGGGACGTTCAAGGGACGCTAAAAATACCGTGTGTCAATTACCCACTGTTTGCATTGCGTACAGCCGTACACTGACCATATATATGCATATATAGGTCAATATATAGTGTATAATATTATGTACGGTAAAGGTTTACGGTGGATCGGTGAAATTGTTGATATGGTAATTGGTAAACAACATGGCCGTCGCAGTTTTGCATGGAAATAGAGTGCTACGACCTACCTATCATAAGTACATAAGTAAGCTCACTAATACAATATTTGAAGATAAAACTTAGTAAGAGAAAATTGACATAACAATTCCAAAGCTTAAAAATTCAGTACTACTGCCTACCTACCATCAGTAAGTAAGTAAGCTCACTAATACAATATTTGAAGATAAAAATTAGTAAGTAAGTAAGCTCACTAACACAATATAGTTTTCGGGAATAAGTTTTTTTCAAAATAGTTTCGGCGATTCGGCGGTAATACTATTTCGGCGATTCGGGATTCGGCGATTCGCTACGAACAGCATTTTCGGCGATACGGTCTTTCTTCACAAAATAGTTTCGGCGATTCGGCGGTAAATCCATTTCGGCGATTCGGGATTCGGCGATTCGCTACGAACAGCATTTTCGGCGATACGGGCTTTCTTCACAAAAGAGTTTCGGCGATTCGGCGGTAATACCATTTCGGCGATTCGGGATTCGGCGATTCGCTACGGCACCGATAATATAGATGAGGAAATAACAACACTTCGACTAACAATAAGGAAGGCACTGGACTTGACAAACGACCGAGGACAATGGAGACCATTTATTCTTACCCATCGCCGTCAAATAGCTCTGTCGTCAGAAACTGATGATGATGATGATGATGATGATGATGATGATGATGATGATGATGATGATGATGATTATGATGATGATGATGATGATGATGATGATGATGATGATGCTGCTGCTGCTGATGATGATGATGATGATGATGATGATGATGATGATGATGATGATGATGATGCTGCTGCTGCTGCTGCTGATGATGATGATGATGATGATGATGATGATGCTGCTGATGATGATGATGATGATGATGATGATGATGATGATGCTGCTGCTGCTGCTGATGATGATGATGCTGCTGCTGCTGCTACTGCTGATGATGATGATGATGATGATGATGATGATGATGATGATGATGATGATGATGATGATGATGATGATGATGATGATGATGATGATGATGATGCTGATGATGATGATGATGATGATGATGATGATGATGATGATGATGATGATGATGATGATGATGATGATGATGATGATGATGATGATATATGCATGTATGTATCTATCAAGACACTTATTATAGCGCCTTTTAAGTATCTCTCAGAATCGATTCCCACCTGGCTATCTGAATTGTCTAAACATCTGCATTTTATGATGGGTGGAGCGAAGTAAACCGAATTGAGATATGAGGCGCCGAAGAAGAGTTCATTGTTTTGCCATATAAATATAATTAACTACATCATGTTATGCATTTGATTAATTGCAGTTTGTTTTTATATATTTAATATATATATTATATATACATATACATATATATAATGTTACATCGTGTTGTGTTTCTATAGGATCTATGCAAGGATCCCCGAATGTTCGTCGATGGATTTACGAGGTTCGATGTTACTCAAGGAGAACTTGGTAAGTCTTGGATTTCACGCGTCGTTGACGGACTACTCACTTATCCTATCGTCGCATCTGTTTAACTGATTGACGAACTGATGGCTGATGTCATGCTTATCATAAAACTGCTCCAGGTGTATACAGTGTTCTAATCTTGTTTCTCACATCAGCGGCAAGATCTCACAACTCAAGCAGCAGGACTCTAATCTAATATAATCTAGTCTTGTCCATTGCGTTCTTATCTATTCTAGTCTATGCTTAGCTATTCTATTATCGCAAAATATCAATTGACGGTTGATTCTGCAAAAACCGCATTTCGAAATCGAAAACCACTGGACGAAAAACATTCTGGCGTCACAATGTCTGGAAGAGAAACCCCATACTAGCACTATCACATTTATTTTCTCTGCTTCTATCTTCTTTTTCCTTTGCTTGTTTTTCTCTATGTAAGTGGTTGCGGTTTGTCAGCAAGAGCTCAATAAACGAATATATATATATATATATATATATATATATATATATAATTAGAAATGTCTGTCAGAGATCAGGTGTTTGCCAGACGCTAGGAATCCTGCAGAACGGACAGAAAGACGTCGCAAATTCCGATGCTTCGTGTGCCACCTGCTGCTAACTAAATATCGTGGTGAGACATGGTAGCCCATTGGTTAGAGCGATGGCCTTGTACCGCGGAGAGTACAGCATCGAACCTCCTCTGAGACGGTTACTGTGTATTGACCTTGAGCAAGTCCTTAACTCACAATTGCTCAGCGCCATCGTTTGAAGCTTGGTCTTTAGCTAAATAAATAAATAAATATATAAATAAATCTTGTTTCACTTGTACTAACAACCATAAATCTCTTTCTGCATGCCAATGTCTCCTTCAGTCGGATTCAATCAATAGATAAACAAATCTCTGTTACGGTTGGGTACCATTCGCTAAGAATCCCTCAACATTTCTTCCAGGGAACTGTTGGTTCCTGGCAGCGACTGCCTCGCTGTGTGCCACCAGAAACAAGGATCTATTCCACCGAGTCGTTCCGCTGGACAACCTCTTCGTCAAGGACTACGCTGGGGTCTTCCACTTCAAGCTCTGGCAATACGGAAAGTGGGTGGACGTTGTCATAGATGACCGACTGCCGACCCTCGGAGGACGTCTCGTCTTTGTCCACTCACCCACCCTCAACGAGTTCTGGCCGGCGCTGCTCGAAAAAGCCTACGCCAAGTACACTCGCATACGCACTAACAGAGATATAAGGACGACGACAAAGCCGATGATGATGATGATGATGATGATGATGATGATGATGATGATGATGATATATTTATTATTGATCCTGTTGCTAACGGTGCTGTGTTGTTGTTCACGATTATCACGATGATGCTGTTGTTGTTGCTGAGCTGCTGATGACGATGATGACGATAATAATGTATTCTATGTTCTTTTAGTATTTTTATATCAGGACAAGATAGTGTTGATGTGGTAATAGTGATGGCATTGGTATTAGTAGTAGCGTAGTAGTGGTAGTGGTAGTAGTAGTGGTAGTGGTAGTCGTAGTAGTAGTAGTAGTAGTAGTAGTAGTAGTAGTAGTAGTAGTAGTAGTAGTAGTAGTAGTAGTAGTCGTAGTCGTAGTCGTAGTCGTAGTCGTAGTCGTAGTCGTAGTCGTAGTAGTAGTAGTAGTAGTAGTAGTAGTAGTAGTAGTAGTAGTAGTAGTAGTAGACAGTAGTAGTAGTAGTAGTAGTAGTAGTAGTAGTAGTAGTAGTAGCAGTAGCAGTAGCAGTAGCAGTAGTAGTAGTAGTACTAGTAGTAGTAGTAGTGATACATTACTTAACAGTACAGTCTAACAGCAACCATCTATGGGACTTTGGTTATGAATATAATTTGCGGATCCAAAATTCATTTGGAAAGATCAACGATTCTTGCAATGTGTATTGCGAGATCGGCGCTATATAAATTCTCAGAGATATCCGGTTGATTGTATTGTTTGTTCGTTGTAGACTGAACGGTTCTTATGAGGCGCTGCAGGGCGGAAGCACTTCGGAAGCGATGGAGGACTTCACCGGAGGAGTCACTGAGACCTTCAACCTCGAACAAGACGTTCCTAAGGACCTGTATACGATCATGAGGAAAGCCTTCGAAAGGGCTTCACTCATGGGCTGCTCCATCGATCCCAAGGTCAGCCAACACACAGTCCACTCATGGCTGCGAATGTAACGCGGTTCTTTATACATGTAGGGCCTATGAATGAATGAATGTATGTATGTATGTTGTAATGTATGTATGTATGAATGTCACTGTGGCAGTTTTCGACAGTGCTTCGGATGTGTTTTGTCATCTGCGCCAGATACGCTCTAGAGATACCCCACTCGTTGTATTCCAAAGCTGTTTGTACCCTGATGTATGCGTTCAACTGCACTCGGGTAGATAATGCCTGTGACCAAATAGTTTGTATGCTTGGTGGTAGATCGTTCCAGAAGGATGGCCAAGTGCACGATAAAGCATAATGTACCCCCATCCATTAGTCATTAGGGGAGGGGGTCCATAGGGTACTGGTATAATCACGGGCGTGAAGAGCAAGAGGTAGCGGGATCGCTTCCCGCAACCCTCTCAAATTTAGGTCCACTCAGCCTTTCATTCGCGAGATGGCGCGTTGTTAAAATGAGATGTAGGGCGCCTTGTATGGCTGCCGTGTACAGTTAAATTCGACTCCTGTAATAACTTGTGATCATCCGTTCATACTGATTTGTAATCATACTGCGTTATTGTTAGTTTGAAGTTATTAAACGAAGATTATTATTAACCCCCAACCGGTTTGAGAGCCTTATAATTATATGTGTCAGTTAATTTGCATTGTATAATGTTCCATAGAGTTGCATAACATTGCAATGTCAAATTACACTGTTGTAGCATAGCTTCGGAGACCGCGAGGGTAAACTTCCGAACGGATTGATAACAGCCCATGCTTACAGCATTACATCCGTCAAACAGGTGGGCAGACAGTAGCTAGCAAGATCATCGAAATAGTGACAATTGACAACTAATTTTTAGTTACCTAACTGTCAAGTTCTCTAATAAGAGAATTTTGCGTGGTCTATGACAAGTCACTTCTGCTTTGCAAAGGCCACATTATGAAATGTAAATGCAAATATACAGGTTTCCTATAGCGTCGTAATTTTGACCCTGCTCATTTATCAGTGAATTGATTGGGAGATATCCTTCACCACTGCTGTCCGTTTGAACAGGTTTCAAGCCATTTAAGGTCCTCATGTGTGGACCGTGTTAGCCCAAGATTAAAATTTCTTACATATCCGAGGGTTGATCTGCAATCCGGCAACCTCACGCATAGACTTTTATGAGACGTACGCTTTACTAATGGAACTAACCAAATCAATTTTCTAACTTCATGTTCCTAAATTAGCCAATATATGTATACATGTGACGTTTTTAATGGTCGGAGTCATATAGGCTACACAGAGAAGCCTGCGTACTTTGGTTTATAAAATGAACGGTTTATTTGAGTCCGACGGTTAAAATGGTTGCTGTTTATAATTCGTATTCCTTGTGTAGGCCTACATCTATTTATTGCACTTTTAGATTAGCTATAAAATATGCCCTTAAAGTCAGTCCACATATTAACTCTAGGAGGCTTTTCTGAACCTTAATTCACAGAGACGTCTTCTGTATAATCACCACCAGCCAAGCTATAGAAGTGTGTGGCTGTAGACATCTCCTTTCTCCTTAAGTTACCACCGTCCGTATTCGATCGTATTCTTGTGTTGCCGTGTTGAGGCCACTCCCAGAACTTTTCTAGAAGAGGCGCTCTATCAGTGTGCACTTACCAATTACGATTGCGAATCTTGTACGTAGTATTGTTTCTAAGTTGCCTATGCTTAAAATAATTCCTCGATTTTCGTTGATCTCTTGCTATTCGTTTGTGTGTTTAGATCTCAGTTCGTGGAAGGCCGTTCAATTTAGTTCGTGTACGCAATCCTTGGGGAAATGAGTGCGAATGGAAAGGAGCGTGGAGTGACAGGTAGGCAGTCAGTGGATTAGGAGCGTGGAAATTGGTGAGTGGAGTGATTGGTAGGCAGCGACTAATCAGTTCTATAGAGCATCTCAAGTTAGGCATATATATATTTAATTTGTTTGTAGCTACGCTTGCATGCATGAACGACTAGGGTGGTTCATCGGCAATGCTGAAAAAATAAATTCTTAAAAGTTGCAGCTCTCACCCCCGCATTATGTTCCAAATAATAATAAAAAATTTATGGCAAAGTTTCAGGTGTTTCTGAATAGATTTAGGGGTGCCTATACATGATTGTACTTAGCCATAGAAGCTCAAAGAAGAGTTTGCAACAAAAGTTGGAGATGTTCCTATAAAAGTCCATTGGGACGGTAAACTTCTTTCACACATGACCGGAAAAGCTAAAATTGATCGCTTGCTTGCATGGGTGTCCGAAGGGGCAAGAGGGCATTTGCCCCCATTTTGAAAATATTTTTTTAAAATAATTTTTTGGATTTTAATGATTATTACAACAGTCCCAGCACAAGTTTCAATGCGAAAAACACTTAATTGTTAAAGTAAGTCCTTGATCATTATTTATTTTAAAATTTGTTTCTATACACATTTTTTTCTATGCGAACACAACATTTTAACCCCCATAAAAAATTGTCCCCCTACAAAATTTTTGCACTCCTAAAAATGCCTGTGGACGCCGATGCTTGCCTGTATTGGCATCTGGAGCAGGCACTGATCAGCTGCTTGCTGTTCCATACATACCAAATGGGACCAGAGAAATAACAACCGCTGCAGTATTCACAGCTATCGAAGGTTGGGGTATGAAGCCACGCATCTGTGCCTCTGTGGCATGGCTTTCGACATCATATCGTCGAACACATGTCTTAAATCAGGTGCACGCACTCTTATGGAGGAGAAGTTGGGCAAACGTCTGTTATCTTTTGCCTGTCGGCATCATATGCATGAGATAATCCTGGTTAAGATCTGTTCACTGACATTAGCTCCTTCTTCTGGACCAGATATGCAGATGGTCAAACGTTTCCAATCCTGCTGCAGGCTGATATTGATCATATTGCTTTCCGTCCAGGTTTAAATGATGTTGAAGTCACAAGAGAGATCACACCGGACAAAAGAGCTGAAGTTTTGAATGTTGTTGAACAGCAACTTCAGGAAACTCAGCCACGAGAAGGTTACCAGGAACTGCTCATTCGTGTCATCATATTTCTGAGAGGCATCCTTCTAAGTGGAATTCATTTCAGTACTCCAGCTGGACTCCACCGAGAAAAATGGATGGCGTGCTTGTTATACGGTTGCAAAATCTCAATGTTAGGTCTTATCCAGGCAGATGTTGTCCAGTTTAAGCTGACAGCCAAAGAAGAACATGGTCTACTTCAGCTTCTCTGCTTTACAATAGCAGGTGGAATGGTGGATACATCCAAGCTTTGGTTCCGATTAATGACCTGCTGCTTCTGGAAAGGTTGCAATAGTCTGAATTATGGCGTAGGTATTGAGGAACCTGACAAAATACGGTCATATTTGATGGTGCGGTGCAGAAGCTATTGGGGTATCTGAATCAGGAAATCATATGCCTTGCAATGTTTGATCCGTTTGTCACTCTTGAAGTGAAATGAGGAATGGTGAATGCAATTAACAGTTGGCCTCTTGGAAACAGCAATCCAACAAAACGAATCACCATGATGGGTGATCTTTCAGCAAACAGGAATCTAAATGTTCTAACCTCTTTTGTCACTCAGCAGAGTATTCAATTCTTCACAGCATTGAGCTTGCCCACAGAATTCCTTAAGATTGGTCTTGGTCTGTGGTGCTACAATTCTGATTTCAAAACAGCGCTGAAGTATGTCAAGGCACTGAAAGTTGTAAACGACACGGCAGAAAGATGTGTGACTCTGATTCATGAGTTTAATGCTGATCTGACCAGAAACGAAGAACCGAAACACTTTCTCCTTCAAGTAGTTGCTGAGCATAAAAAGTTGTTCATAGACTCTAAGATATCCACAGTTGTGGCCGGACTGAAATGCTTTTTGTATTATGTGTTTTTTATGTTGAAGGCTATGTCGGACTAGAACCATTTTCAGAACTTACTTTAATAATCCTTTAATTAGCTGTTGATTACAGTGTTACTGCTTGTGGTTAATAATGCGTGCACTGCTAGACAGTAGACAATGAATACAGTGTGTTCACTGCTTAGACTTAATACTAATTAGCGGCACTGTACGAATAGGACATGCCTATGTAAAACTACACTTGCCAAGAGGCACCCCTAAACATCATCCTAAAAATCACAAACTTCACAGGAAATTTTATTTATTTATTTGGAACATTATGAGAGGGTGAGAGTTAAAAAAATAAGAAAATAATTTTTCTGAGCCACCCTAATGAACGACGTACGTATAATTATGTATTATTGTTTAAGACTATAAGTATTTATTCATGTTTATATGTATATATATATTCATACATAATTATGTGTGTATGCGTATGGGTATATGTATAAGTATATTCTTAGTAGGCTATCTGTGTGGTTGAACAATTGCGGTGCAGTTGAGTAGTTGATTTATCATGCGAATAGTTGTTGTTGTTGATGTTGCGTAGATCTCCAGAATGGACGATTTTATCGGAGGCGGATAAGAAGAGTCTCGGTCTGACTTTCGAAGATGACGGCGAATTCTGGCAAGTAAAACTTCAGTCTGAATGGCTGTCGTAGTCAAAACTTCAGTCTGAAATTATACAGAGAGACTCCGAGAGGCGCTAAGGAAATAATTTACTGCTTTACAATACAAAACGATGCAATACATTAGAATAAGATACCAGACGACCAGACGACGCAGTGTTAAACTATTATATATATATATATATATATATATATATATATATATATATATATATATATATATATATATATATATATACGATTCGATAGAAAATTGTCGTATAAAAGGTATCATACCTTACAGTCAGATGCAATCTAATTAAATCTAATGACTTCTAAAGCACAATCATCATAATGTACTTGTTTTGTCACTTCAGGTGACATCGTAGCCAAGAATCACGATCCGTTGGTGAAGATCGGTCGAAATTACTATAGGCTACCATTTATGCAATACGAAATACACTCTACCACAATATCGATATAAATACGATGATACAATACAATGCAATTGAAAATGCGCTAGAAGACAGCAGAATGCGATGGTTGTGTGTTGATGTGTCGTAGGATGTCGTATGACGATTTCGTCACCAACTTCAGTCTTCTGGAGATGTGCATGACTCATCCTGCGTTTGAGACTCTGTCATTCAGGACTGGAAGTAAGATCGGGTGGGAGGTAACATCGCACGAGGGATCCTGGAAGAGATACGTCAACGCCGGAGGATGCAGAAACTACCTAGGTATGACTAAAGATAGGAATCTCAAATCTCTGCCTGAATTCTTCCCTTATGTGCTGTTCGGAGAGGGATTTCATGTTTTAGAATTATGGTGCTTCCATCTCGTCACTGAAAGTTAGAATTGCGGAAAATTATAAGAGTGTATCGAATCATATGTGTATTGAGGTTTATTGTATTTTATCTTATCATATTGTGTCATTTCGCACCTAGTGTCTGTGTACTGTATGGTTTCGAATTCTATCACTTTGTAGAGTATTATGTCATATCCTACAGATCATCAGTGGTTACACCATGTGGCTCTGGTGAAGGCGGACACTCTCTTCGATCGGCATCGGCTGGGGAGTACTTTTCCTGGTGCACGTCTTATATAGATAGTTCATTCATAGTTGCTTGTCCCCCTCCATTTGGAATTCTTTACCTCCTCATAACGAGACTTTCCACGACTCTGAACTGAAAACGTTCCTCTTCGGTTCGTTTACGGTACTTTGTTTCGATATAGGCCTACAATTCTGAACTTTTTAAGGAAGGCTTTATCATATCACAGTTGTATTGCATCGTTCTGTATCGCATGACATCACACTGTTCCTACACTGTAGTTTATAAAAATGATACTGTATTACATCGTATCATATTGTTCCGTAGCGTAACGCATTGTACGATATTGTATCGGGTTGTATAATTGTACTTCGTTGTAGGCCCATGCTATTGTTTCGTTTTGTGTTGTATTGTAGGACATCGTATTGTTTTGACTCGTATTGTTTTTGTGTAGATACGTTCTGTACGAATCCTCAGTACAAGGTGCAGGTGGTGGATCCTGATGAGGATGATCCTGACAACACAGGGACTATTGTTGTTGCTCTGATGCAGAAGGATCGCAGAAAGAAGATCGCTGAACTCGGACTTGAAATGATGACCATCGGATATGGAATCTACAAGGTATTCGCTCTGTGATATATGGACAACAATCATACTAGGTGAATATCGTTCACATGGTGTAATACCATCTACGAGGTATACTGCGTATAATACCAACAATATAGTATGATGTAATTGGCATTCTTCAGCGTATATTAGATATTACACGACCTACAACGTATTCATTCATTCATTCATTCATTTGAGCACTTATATAGCGCTTCTTCAAGGGGACTACTCAGAGGCGCTTCCGACTCCAGCACGAACAAGCATCATGTCATGCACAAGATATAATTATTACAGCATCTAAATGGTAAAACATACACGCTACAACGTACCTGTGAAAGACGCTTTTCGTTGGCTTAGTTTTATAGTTGATTTAAACCATTTTCTAAGCAAAAATGATGCTGAAATAAATGGAATAATCACCGCCGGCGAACTCCTGCAAACCCTTAGAACTCAACCAGTGCAATCCAATACCGTGCTCAAATGGAGCACATGTTAAGGATTGAATCAGTTTGAATCGAAAGATTTCATGAGTTTAGAGCTGAATATTAAGAACTGAATTAATGAATCAATGTGTTGCGTTTGTTCAGATTCCCGATACTGACGTGGGACCTCAGGACATCAACTTCTTCCGATACAACTCTGCCGTGGCTAAATCTCCCACGTTTAGCAACGTCCGAGAGATGGTGGGTCGCCACAAGGTCCTTCCAGGCAGCTACCTTATCGTCCCAAGCACCTTTAGGCCGAACGAGGAGGGAGACTTCCTGCTGAGAATCTTCAGCGAGAAGCCAGCTCCGGCCGAGTAAGTAACCAGGAACCGCAAGAAAGTAGACTTAGCGGAAACCACTGCCTCACTGTAAAAACAGGGGTTTTGTAGCCAAAGAGACACGAGCAGGGTGCGATTTTAGAGGGAATAAGAAACTTACACCTGATGTAACAACACAGGCTTTAGAGCTAAAAGAAAGTGAACAAGGAAAGATATTTGAGGTTAAGGAGAACTTACACTTGTAATCGTAGTCGCAAACTCCAAATTTCCAAAAGCGTTACTCTAAGGCTAAGCGCAAGACACCAAATTATTAACGAGCGATGAACATGACAGCACGGCAGATGTTTTAGAGCCAGAAGAAAGTGGTGACAGGATGTCATTTTTGGCAGCAATGAGAGGCAGGTGACTGAAACTCGTATAACATGAACTGTTTCCAGTGGCATTCTCTGGCACAGAAGTTGAACCAACTGCTGGACTCTCGTCATGACAGGTTGAGTAAATAAATAAAAAAAACATAATATGCAAGGACAGAAACTTGAGTACAGACAGATGCAATACTAGCAAAAAGAACACAGAATGAATCCTATGTTGCCACATTATGATAACAGAATTATAAGAATGGAACTTGATTCCCCAAATCAACAGATAGGTCTGCAATTTGTTTTCTTTTGTCTAACTTTCAGGGAGGCTGACGAGGACACGAGTTTCATCGACAGGCCAGATGTTAAGGTGAGAAAGTAAACTTCTTCCATGGGGTCGAATGCCAATACTTTGTATCATTGAGCCACCAGACGGTTGCTAAGGGACACGATAATGATTGCGATAACATATTTTAGAAACAGTTTTGCAAATTAAAAGGACACTAGACTGCGATTAAATTTTAGTTCTACTTTTGTTAGAACGTTATTCAAGTCTTCAGCAAATGTAATTATGGCCTACTAATAGTTTAGAGTTAATGTTCATATTACACTTATTAGTTTAATATAATCTGGCACCAAAATATTTCCGATAAAGATATTTTCTTTGTAGTTCGCTCTTTGCCCATGCATTGTCTGGAAATTAACAGTCTCTCGATTTCATACTTTTAGATGCCAATGAAATATATCTAACAATTAAGATGACGATCATAAGAACCACACGAATCCCAGTTTAAACTGTGGACCTACAATATTAATGAACATCCTAATTAATTATTAATAATTATTATTAATTAATGTTAAGTATGACTTATTAGTTATTATTAGCCTAATATTGTGTCTCTTCGTAGGTCAAAGATGATGTTACTGTCTTTAACAGAGATGTGAGTTTACGCATAATTTTATTCGATCTCTGATTTGATATTCCTTTGCTTGTCCAGTGACTTTAGTCGGTCTCTTTAGATATAACATAAAATATAAACATTGTTTCAATAATTGTGAATGTCATAGACCGTTTCTCTTTATCTAGCACATTCAGATTGATCTTTTGTAGGCCTACATGACATTAACATCACAGTGTTGTTTGCTGGGCGCGTTTTGCTGTTTTATTTAAACTGCATAGCACGACACTGGACTTAGAAAGCTAACAAAAACTGATATGTAGGCCTACTTCTTGGAAATGCCGCAAGACATCGTTTTTTTAAGAAATTAGGTGACCCAATTAGCGGGACTTGCTATCCTTTAGGTTTCCCTTTGGATGCCTTTACACCTAATGTTTTTCTTTGACTAACTGTAATATCGATTGCTTTTTTGGTGTTCAATTAACGTCATCATCATAATAAGTAATTAAGTAGTCCTTATTTTCACGGTTTCGGGATTTGCTGGCCCCAGAAATCTTCGCCCTCCATGATCCTAGATGAACGTTTTCTCCTTCGCGTATTTGACGAAAGCGACGTCTAGCCTTTTCAGTGGTTGAGCTATCAACTTCCAGTGTTCTTTCTCCCGCAGACTAAACGTCTTCTGAACCACTTAAAACCCTTCTTACGCTATGTAATCTATGGATCCTTTTCCCTGGCGACGCTACATGTATACACGCTTCACCAACACTTAAACATTGTTCTGCCTCGCCGGGATTGGGCTCGGAGCACCTCTTGGTATATATATATCTTGAGCGGCGCTATATAATTTTCTGAATGAATGAATGGTGTAAAATTATTATGAAAGTTGTTACATTACATTGTCGCATAAGCAGAATAATGTTACTGGCAGGCATAGCCTACAATCCCTACATCATAAAGCATACATCTAAAATTACATCGTTTCACAAATTACATCGTTTCCCTTACATTCGAAAAATGAATAGCACGAGTGTCCGCTCTGTGAAGACTACCTTCAAATGTACCTGCAATTGTAAGTGTAGACGTTTTTCTATAGCGACCATCCGTATGACCTCAACACTTTTCCCTCTGGTGGTTGCATTCTGCTGCAATGTTTCTGTTTTTGAGTGTCTACGTCTGAGTGTCTGTCTCTCTTCATCTCACTGATTGTTTACGTATTGAACTTTTCTTTTCAGACCGACCCAGATCCGGGAACCATCAAGGGCCACGTGCTCGTAAGTATTATTTATTTAGCTCATGTACATTTGGTGCTCTGTTTCAACGTCAGAAAAGCATACACTTAGAGAAGGGACTTAGACATAAAGGTAGGCTACTTGTATGAACAAATGTCGTAATCTTAAATCATCTTAGCCTGCCGTAACCACATGTTCTTACCTTTTAGCCTACAGGATGATAAGCAGGTGACAAACTGATACGAATAGAGGCCTACCTTACCCAAATGCTATCTTAACATCACTTAACTCGTGTTCCATATTCATTTCATAATGGAGAAGACGTGGTCTATGATTAGGGTTGGTGGCAAGACCATGTTTAATACATGTTTAATACATGTTTAATACATAAGGCAACACAGGCCTACAGAGTAAGATTAAGTAACGTAGCATAAGATAATATAACAGACGATGTGATGACTAAGAGATTGCGACATCTACAGAACTTCTATGCTAAACTCTTAAGAAGGAACGCTTAGTGTCTGTTAGCTCTAGACATGTCAGCTAATACAGAATGCGCAGCCTAAGCTGTTGGCGCTCCTGTCTTCTCACTGATCACAGAACGACCTTCTGACTGACTCTGCCCCCGCTCTACTGAATTACACATCTAAGTTATTCTGAGGTCCTTGGTAAAAGGTGTCTTCTGATTGGTCCAGCAACCATAAGCCTTCTACCTTCGATTCTCTAGATTGACAATACGAGGTTGTTCTCAGTCGAATCTACATAATTATTCTTGGCCAATGGAAGACTATATCTCACACTGATAGATCACGATCTAGAACCTTCTCCAGCTGTTGAATGATCTGTTTTACCGAATTACCAACATGTCAGTAACTGGAATCCTTGCTCCTAGCTTATCTTTGAAGATGGTGCTGCTTAGAAGTTGGCCAGGTGAATACAGTTAATCTGGAGATGTCATAACAACGAATCCTATTCTGAACTCCTACAGCTTCTAAGGCGCCTTTTGTGTATATACTTACTTGACTCTCTTCTGCAATTATTACTTACTATAATTATCATTATTACCTACCTAAATCTACTCTGTGATAATAAGATGAGATGAGATGAGATGGAGATAAGGTGAGGTGAGGTTTCGTTGCGTGCCATCACTCTTTCCAAAAATCCATGTTTCTTAGTACATTTCCCTTCGTCCTTTGATCTGACCTAGCTACACATCTTAGACATTTAGTCCACTCCTTGCTGTGGATCTTAAAGTCCAGAATTTCCTGTAATGTACTCGTAATTTATATAGCGCCGTCTATATTTGCTTCTGTTTTGCAGGCGGATCCAGAAGCCAGACGAAGGAAATCGGTCAGTATTATTACATGTAATTAATTCTCATTTTGAAATATTAATTTATTAATTAGATTTATCTCACTTTCTGGGTTGCCCGTGTGAGTGGCCTCTGCATCGATGGGAGGCCTACATATGAACATAGGCCTATATGAATTAGTATGAACTACCTTAGATCCCTGACTTTATATTATCTCGCCGTAACTTACCTTACACTATTTTATTGTATCTTCGAATACACTGATTTTTCTTGCCTTTTCTTACCTTGTTTAACACCCCTGCCTTACCCTACCCTACCCTTCTGTGTCTCGAAAAACGAAACTGCTTACCTGACATTACCCCTATCTTCACTTGCCTAGCATTACCTTACTTTACCTTCGTTTAACTGACCTTACTTTATCTTACCTTACCCTACCTTTCTCTGTTTTGCATTACCTTGCTTTACCTTCCCCTACCTTACTTCACTGAACTTCACCTTACCATAAACCTTACATGCCTTTGTCTGAAATTATCATACCTTGTTTAACTCTCGCTATTATGTCCTACCTGACTTTGTGATACCTGTTGATGACTGCAGTTGGCCGTGACACAAGATGACCGGGACGAGGAGAGGGACTTAAAGGAACTGTTCCGTCGAACGGCTGGAGCTGATCTGGAGGTCGACGCTTATGAACTCAGATCCATTCTCGATTCCAAACTCAGAGCCGGTAGGAGTACACGACATACTCACTCCGTTTGAGAGTCCCACGTTTCTGTCTGTCTATTTCACTGTCTACCTTTGTGTCTCTTTCCATACCTCAGTTTCTGCCAATCTCTCATACTTCATCTTTCTTAATCTATCTATCTGTAGTACAGTATGTCTGTCCGTATGTGTATGTATGTATGCATGTATGTCTCGTTCTATTGTCTCTCCTCCTCTGTCTCAGATAGGCTCTATGTATCCAGCGTTTGAAGGTAGTGGAAATAGCCTAAGCCTATAACTTCAGTCTGCCTAAATTCAGCATTAATGACGTCAACGGCCTTTGATGTCACAAGATGTCATTAAGCCAATCCAATCGCTATGCTCTGCCCTTACTCTGGTAGTGCCAGTCCCAAACCTGGATGAAAAGGAGGGCGATGCTAATCGTCTTTGCTATGACTTAGCGTCGTTAAACAGCAACCAAGCACTCCGGTAACTCCGCCATTGCCCGTATTCCCAGCGAGTAAGATCGGCGTCAAGGGCCCTGGCTCCCCCCCACACTTTGCCCATATTTACATGCTTGATGTCCGGCACTGGTTCCCTACAGCAGCATCGACTGAAGATTAATCGTAATCGTGAATCCCAAATTTCTAGAGCACTACTTGAATGTTACGTGCAGAGCACCAGCAGTGTGATTCTCCTTACAGATTTTATTTTAGTTACAGTTACAGTTATAGTTAATGGTTTTTCATTTTAGTTATAGTTACAGTTATAGTTAATATTATTTTTTAGTTACAGTTATAGTTATCGTTAACGAAATCATTTTGCTTTCGTTAACGAAAACATTTTCGTTACCGTTATCGTTAATAAAAATCACACTGAATTATGAAGACACGTTACACAATAATTTGCTTAGAGCTTTGACGAATGGGTGCATTCAGCTTCATGAATACACAGCGCTCCATATTCACCGACATCCAAGGCGAACATAGGATTCATTTTGCTTTCGTTAACGGCTGTATTTTCACATTCTCACGTTAGTTGATATTGTAATTTTTGTATCGTATTAACGAAAATAGCAATGAATTTTCGTTAGTGTTATTTTCGTTATAGTTATAGTTATAGTTAATAATATTTTTTAATTATAGTTATAGTTATCGTTAACGAAATCATTTTTTGTTCGTTAACGAACATTTTCGTTATCGTTAACGTTAACGAGAATCACACTGAGCACCAGCTTATTTACGAGCGCTGCGTCGAGTCCATTAGAATGTACGACCCTATGATCTTGACCTGGTAGCTTTTTTACCCCTTATAGGCCTGTCGATTCTTTTTTGACTGAGCGCATGTGAATTAGCTGGTGCCCGCGACTTCGCTTTTTGGGCGCTGTTGAAATCTCGAGATGATGAGGCCCCTGCGATTAAGATAAATTCAAAGATTTTAACAACATCTTGTGGCATTCCAATCAAATGCCGTTAACTTCGATATGAATATAAAAGTTTCTACATATATGGCTACAGCATGCATTTCCAATCAATATCGCAGCGTTGCTAAATATATAGCGTCGGTTGAGAGCGTTTTAAAGGTGTCTAATGAAAGCATTTTATTGTTCGTGTTTAGCGACATCTTGCGCCTGTCTGGGTCGACGACGTTGACCTCACCTTATAACATTTTCTCCACCTCTGGATTTTACAGAAATAAAATATTTTCATTATTATGATTATTTTCATTATTATGATTATTGCACAGTCCCAACACGATTTTCAATTCGAAAAAAACACTTAATTATTTAGGTAAATCCTTGACCATTAGGCCTATTTATTTTTCAAGTTGTCACATGTTGTGTTCATGAATAACATGCAAAAAACGTCATTTTCCTTCCCCCTACAAAAATTTAAACCTTCCCTACAAAACCCAAAAAAAATTCATGAAGACGCCCATAACTGGTAAAAAAAGGGCCTAAACTTAAAATGTCCAAGGGCCCTCGAGATGTCTAGGTTGTTACGGCACTGTGTAATCCTAATGGTTGAGCGCTGGCTTTGCTTGCGAAGGATAGGAAGAACCCGATTTCTCCAGATTGGTTTCTTGAAAAGAATCAACAACTTTTCGTTATTATTCAAACAATGGCGTTCTGAGGAAAACAGTCACCAAGTCAACTTTGGTCGAACTTCAGGACAAAGCTAAATTTCAAAACAACTTGCGTTTTACTGAAGAGAGACTGTCGATTCCCCCCATTCAGTAAAGTAAGGTTGAGGCCAAGGACCGTGGCATCCAAGATATGTAGTTAATTCAAGTTTCGAGGCCTACATCCACTTCGTTCCCATAATAATTAGGAACAGTCTCAAAAACAATAACATTACTATGGGCCTCATATTTGCCAGACTCAAATCTGATAGCTTAAAATCACTCTCACGTTTCTCAACGTGTTGCATTTAAGCCAACTGTCTTTCTCTCCTGCTCTCCTGCTCGTTGATCAGTCATGTGATGATGTGACAATAATAATATTTGTGAATTTCAGAGTTCAAGATAGAAGGCGTGAGTCTGGAGACGGCCAGAAGCATGATTGCCATGATGGATGTATCCTTTATGTGTTACATAGTCTATGCCTCAATTATGCAGCAATGCAAGGATTCTATAGGCCTATTGTATAAAAGGTCCTTGGTAGCAAAATGAGCAATGCAACACTTACAGCAAAGCCTTGTAGCGCCTACGTAGGCATGACGCTCTTAATACAACGCTGGTAAGCAAAACTAAATTAAACACCGTCAAGCGCGGTTAGTAGGCCTACTTGGGTGTTTCCATTCCATGGAATACCCTTCCATCTGCGCCAACTCAGCCTGCCATCGCTTCGATAGGCTGAATAGGTGTGTGAGTGGGGAGGGGTGAAGAGGTGTCATGCTGTTGACTTGCTGCGGACTTAATTGCGCTTAAGCCGAAAGATTGTTCTTACACCCTTCTGAAGAGTAGACTAAGTATTGAGTTGTGTAAAGAAAGGTAGGCCCTATCACATTTGTTTTATTCTTCCAATTTGAACTGTGGGGCATTTGAAACTAACAGATAAACTTAACAACTACTTCAGTAAGTTTTTGTTTCTGTTTAACGACGGTGTGTCGAAACGAATAGCCTAACAATTAACGTCTCCCTCCTTCTATATCTAGTCTTGGGACTTGCATCCCGCGAGTCGACGTAAGTGGCGTAATGCGTAATGGCAACTAGCGGTCGTTTCCATGATTTAGCGACATCTGGTGGCTCCCAGGGCCGATGACTTCGACTCACATTAACCTTTCAGCTATTTAGATTTTTCTTAAAATTTACATATAGATGGATTCCAACAGTTTAACGACATCGTATGGCATCAATGGCCGTTCACTTCGATAGACTAAACATTTTAAATAGTTTTCAATGTAGCATATTAGTAGGTTTACCAAATAATACGTAACACGGCAAAAGTTGGGCAATTAATTTTATTTGCGACGTTCATTTAACGACGACGCCATGTCAAAACTAATAGGCTAACATCGAGATCCCAGGAGCTAGATAATTAAGCGCAGTTGAGATGGGCCCTATATATATATCGTTGATTGAAAGCGTTTTAAGGGTGTCTAAAATGAGCATCGTATCATTCAGGTCTTAAGCCATCTTGTGACTCCCAGTGCAGTTTACATCGACCCTACGACCTTTACGAGCTGATAATTTGCGACTGTGTGAAATCCTACCTGTCCAACGACACGCTCATCCAGGCTAACGACACGCTCATCCAGGCTTAGGACTGGAACTGCCCGATTTAACATTTTTGAATTAGACCAATAAAACGAAAATCATTGCATGCGTGAAGTTCAGATGACGAAACCTTAATGAGAGCAACTCAGATCGACCATTCAGGAAAACTTGGTTACGAAGAATTTAAGACGCTGTGGACGGATTTAAGACGTTGGAAGGTACGCATTTATCTAGACCTCAAATTATCAGAAACTTCGTATGGATGGAGCTTCATGGCCGACCCTAATAGCAATGCCATATGCTGAAGATATTGTGATAACATGACAATAATTATTTTAAATGAAATATTTGATATTTGTTTGTGGCGCACAGTTGCAGACATGTGTCAACCTCAGAGTCTGACGACAAAGAATATGTATCAAAGAGCAAAAACATTATTGCATAGGCGATATCCGGTGGCATCCTTATCCACAGGTGTCGCCCTGTTTCAGTTTTTATGACTGATGTTAAATTTGATGTTTTACTGTCCACAGGCATGTTTTAATCTGACAATGGTCGATTTTTCTTCATAGATATAATGCACTTGTTATGTCAAAAGGCAGCGATAGTTTCCTGTCTGCCAGAGGACCGCTTCTTAATGAGTTCCAGTCCTGTGGATTACTAGTCCTTGCTCTCACGATTTGTCCTAGCAGGCCAAACTTAGGATTAGCTTCCAGTGGCCAGCTGTTTTTGACGAATCCTTCCAAGGAAGGAATTTAGTTTCAGTGTCTTTCCGAACACAGGTCCACGATCAGTGGAATTAAAAACCATGGTTTCTTTCTATTACCTCGCTGTGAAACTCGTCCTTTTCTTTATGTTTGCAGAAAGTCTTCCTTGAATACGACATCTCGACGACAAACAGCCTCGATGCTTTCGAAATGAGAGCTGCGCTCAACTCCTCAGGTTGACCTTCGTATAAACAATAAGCTTCAGTAGCATAGGCCTAGGCCTACCTACTGTAGATAAGCTTGAATGGACCAGTTCTAGTCAACCTAAGATTTTCTTCTTTGGAAGAGCTACTATCTAAATATAATTACAATAGTGGTGGTGGTGGTGGTGGTGGTGGTGGTGGTGGTGGTGGTGGTGGTGGTGGTGGTGGTGGTGGTGGTGGTGGTGGTGGTGGTGGTGGTGGTGGTGGTGGTGGTGGTGGTGGTGGTGGTGGTGGTGGTGGTGGTGGTGGTGGTGGTGGTGGTGGTGGTGGTGGTGGTGGTGGTGGTGGTGGTGGTGGTGGTGGTGGTGGTGGTGGTGGTGGTGGTGGTGGTGGTGGTGGTGGTGGTGGTGGTGGTGGTGGTGGTGGTGTGCCCTAGTAGGGGCCTATTAGTGATGATTATTATACCCGTAATAGCTCCCCAGCACGTCTTTTAATCCTCAACGATTAAGCTTCTAGTAGATAAAAATGATAATGGTAATAGTAATAACAATGATGAATCATCATCATCATCATCATCATCATCATCATCATCATCATCATCATCATCATCATCATCACCGTGGTGATGATGATGATGATGATGATGATGATGATGATGATGATGATGATGATGATGATGATGATGATGATGATGATGATGATGATGATGATGATGATGATGATGATGATGATGATGATGATGATGATGATGATGATGATGATGATGAGGATGATGATGAGGATGAGGATGAGGATGAGGATGAGAATGAGAATGAGAATGAGAATGAGAATGAGAATGAGAATGAGAATGAGAATGAGAATGAGAATAAGAATATAAAAACAGCAATAGAAGATGATAAAATTATAGTGATTCAAATATGTCCTGATGTATGAATTTTATGAACAGTTTGTGTGCTGTTGTAGGTTTCCTGGTTAGCAACCAAACGCTCAAGTGTCTCGTGATGCGTTACAGCGATCAAAAAGGCTTCGTTCAGTTCGACGACTTCTTGCTCTGTGCTGTCAGACTCAAGACAATGTTCGGTAAATACAGTCTAGTGCCAGAGTGGTTAGTCTACTTGACTGCCAATCCACAAATTGGGGTTCGATTCTTAGCTTTATGAGATGCTTGAACAGTTTTGCTTCACTTGGTCCTGGTTGCTTTTGCGTACTTATAGTGAATGATCTACAAGATATAAGCTCCGTGGTCTTTCTCTGCCTTGTTTGCTTTTTTAATAGTATTAATCGCTTATTAAGCACCATTGCCTAATGGTCCAAGCACCAACTGAGAAATTGTGAGTGAAGGACTTGCACAAGGTTACTACATAGTAACTGTCTCAGATGAAATTTTGGGTCCGATTGTCAGTGCCTTCAAGGTCAGGAGAGGTGGAGTGAAGACATCCCGTGCACTGGTAAGAAACAGCAGGCCCGCATTAAGGGAGGTGCTAAGGGTACTGCAGCACCCGGGCCCACAGTTTTGAGGGGCCCTCATTTTCAGAAGTACATTAAAAAAATTTATTGTACCTGCAATTGGGCCCCGCGCTGATGGCTACATAGGTAGGCTAATCACAGCACCCGGGCCCGCACTAGCCTTAATGCGGCCCTGGGAAACAGCAACGACCCAGAGCAGGTTATATGTGGGAGTATAGTTTAGTGTCACCTAACTGAATCTGTAGGCTAGGCCTAGTTCAACTCATTGGTGTGCACGTGAGTGCGTGCATACAAGTTTGATGCCAAACTACCATCTTATTCTTTCTGGTTTTGTGCAGATACTTTCAACGATGCGACGAAAAACAGGCCGAAACTTGCCCAGTTCACTTTAGATGAGGTTAGCTGTTAACGTGTTGTTTAAGCTTAAATTTTTTTTTACCAAATAGTGTAGATTCGGCTTGCGCAGCTCATTGCTCAAGAGAGACCACTTCAAGAATGCAGTAATTCAAAAGTTGCAGAAAATAATGAACTGCAGTTATGCTTCATGAAATAATGTTTGGATAAATATGTTTTGTCCATTAACTATATCGATTATACATTATAGCATGTAGGCCTGTACTTCAGCACAAGAACCCCAACAGCTTAGCTGTGGTTTTGGTTTGCTCCCACTGGTGACAGTTTAACCAATACCTCTGCCGTTTTGTTTATCCTTGCTATTTGGACTTTGATTCATTGTGAGCTTTGAAGCCAGCATTCACTATAGCCAATACCCTTCTTCTTGCCACTGTTACATGGACTTTGATTCTCTCGAATTTTAAAATTATCATTTACTATTTGCCGACATTTGGCCATAGGCCTACAGCCATTTATCATGTTAAGTTATCCTTAACGCTGTCGTAGCCCATCCCTATGGATCTCCCTTCCCTTGGTACTGCGTGGGACCCTACTTACTACGTTCTCTCTGTCTACATGTAGGCCTAGGCCTATGTTGTTCATCGTTTACAATCTTTTCTGTTTCCGCGAGACTCGCATGCTGAGAGCATCTCTCAATAGTTCGCACTGTGAGAAGCACTTTATAAATTTCCAGATACCATACCATACCATTAATAAAGGATACAAAACTTTGAAGTTAATTTTAACAAGTTCGCCAATAGGCCCCGCGTCTTAGTTATGGCGCGTTGGGCGTGTCCGCTTGGAATACTTGAGTACAGAGGTGGACTGGCCCACCGGGACACCGTGAAAATTCCCGGTGGGCCGCCAGGGTCGGTGATATTTGGGCCGCTTCTAAGTTCTTAGACACAATGTCTAAAAATCGGCTATGTTATTTGTAATAATTTTTATGGTAGGCCTTATTTATGACGGCGTTATTTTTTATTCGCTAGAAGGCAAAGGGCTGACGACAGAAATTCCGGGCCCATAGGTAGAGCAGTCACGGGCCCCTAAACTATCTTTAGGCTATATGAGAAAATTTAAAAAAAATTAATTGAAATAAAAACATGAGGGTACGACCGTACGATACCATGTGTGTATGTAGGCCCCCTATACATCTACGATTTTATTCAGTAATATATTTAAAAAGGCATAAATCATAAACTTTGTTTAACTGATCATAATATTTTTTATAAGTTGATTGGGCCCCTAAAACTCTCTGGGCCCCCGGGGCATTTGCCTCCCTGCCCCCTCTCGGCGGGCCTGAGAAGGCAGACTTCTATGATTAACAGCTGAATCTTAAAACGAGGTTTTACTTCCGCTAAGTTTGTTTTTGACGAAGATTCTTTTATTATTATTGGTTAATAAATTAATGAAAAATTTACGATTATGAGTGATCTAAATATGAAACGTAAATGTAAAGATGTGCGGAAAAGGTAAGGGATAAGAAACTAAACATTCTTGCTAAAGATGGAGCCAATTGCCAAAATCTAGTCGATTTATTTAAAGTTACTCAAGGCAAAGAGACCGTCACTAAATAATAATGTTCGACGATTAGGTAGAGGACAGCGTCAATGAAGATTCTCCACATGAACTCTGGGACGACCAAGTTGGGCATAAGAGTGACGAACTTACGAAACGCAAATCTTGCAAAAAGTCCTGTTTGCTGCTTTTCTGTGTTACATAAATAGAGTTTCTTTGGTCAGACTTGCAGGCACCTGTTTTGTGCATATAACTCTTAGAGGCCATCCATATAGTACGTACGCATGGAGGGTGGAGGGGGTTAACCCAAATGCATGTGCTTGGGTCTACTAATAATGTACGTACGCATAGGAAACGGGGCGAGGGAACCTATAAGTTGTCTATATTGGCCTTCAAATTGATTCGCCTTCAAGTGAGCCAGAGTTCTGTCTTTTCAGCTATCAGGTACTACCAGAGGAAGTAGAGGTGTTACTTGTATGCCACCTTACGGTCCTTACCTCTGAACGCTATTATTAAACTATCACACAGCTCAGCAGTGAGTCTATGGATCACTCGTCCTTCAATCTGGCCTAAAGTGCAGCCAGCCGCTGCCTGGAGCTGTCGCACTGACACATTCTGCAGCTGGTCTTTGAGGGCGAGGTGCGTCAAGCGTACGTAAGCAGGTGGGGGGGGCGGCGGAAAAAAGTACGTGTGCGTACAGGGAGGGAAGGGTCCAATTTTGCCAGATTTTTACGTACGTGCTATATGGATGGCCTCTTACTGACTCTGTCCTCTACCCAAGTATCGTGTGAGAGATCTTTCTCAAAACTGAAGTACATTAAAAATCGCTTGCTAAGCTCGTTGTCTTCTACAAATCTTGAAGCATTTACGCTCATGTCGGTAGAAACCGATGTTTTAAGTGAACTATATAATGACACAATCATAGATCGTGTGTCAAAAATGGCACCCAGATTAAAGAAGTTGCTTATATACAATAACCATCATTTGGGTGGGTCATGATAAATCGATTTATAACTTTAAATGCATTCTTAATATTTTATGTCTGATGTAAATTAGGTTTGCGATTCATCGTTGTGTTATGACTATCCCGTTGTAAAGTTACCTGTTACCTTGGCTGAAAACAAATCACCAAGAAAAATAAATGTCGGATAGGGCCGCTTTTGATTTTTTCCCGGGCCGCTTTGACACTCCAGTCCACCACTGCTTGAGTACATTATCTTCGAGTCTTTTGGAATTGTATTATAATTTTCTTGTATCTCCTTACACTTTTAAAGGGCCTATATATATAGCCTGATCAACGTTGTGCACAGAAATGTAATTTGTTTCAGTTCATCCAGACAACAATGTACGCATAAAGATGACGATCCCATCAGAGTCTCATCGACTAGACATCTGTCATTTCGCAAACTTCTTTCATCTGTTGTTTCTGAAACAGAGTGCGATTCTGCCAAATCCCCTGTGCATCTGCCCGTCAACTGACCAGCCCACAATCTCGACGGAGTTTGCGATTTTGCCCTTTTCCCAGTTGGTAATACCAACACCACACAGTTGTATTAGCTTACATTAAACTGCAACGTTATGCCATTTGGCAAGTTTTTTGCTGGTTTACGACTGTTTTGTAACTGATTTTTACGAGTACGTGTTATTTGTTCTAAAATGCGTCTAGAACTGGGTAAAGTGGTTATCTTTCCAGTTGAGTACTACTAAGTACAAGTATCCTAGCTATTGTGTCTAGAACATGGACTGCTGGTGTTGGAGATACACTGACTGTTGAAAGAGATATATGCAGTCTATTTAATAGTCATATCCTTTTGTGATTAGCAACAAGAAACAATCCCGTTGATTCCGTAGAATTCCTGCCAATCTAATGGAACATTAGCAACTCGTTTGAACAGAAACTAGAACTGTAATTATCTGCAAGTAATTAGGTTGTCTTGATGAAACGCTTTCTCCAATCACACATTTCTGTTTTAATAAATTTTAATTGACCTAATTCGAAGGCTGTCTTTAGAAGCAGAACTCTTTAACTGTGCCAATACCCGTATCCGTGCAGTTCATACGATGAACTATGTGCCATATGTACGACTGAAGGTGCACATCAAACCCAGGCAAACAATATGAACAGTGAACAGACTGGAAGTTTTCGGTTTAGAGTGAAAGACGGTCATGGTAATAGAGTTGTGAACATGATGAGGTAGAGTTCCAGATGGAGGGACCAGCAACTGTGAATGACCGCCGCCAGACAAGACGTGTGCCAGGAACATGCTTTCCAGAAATGCTGATCAAAGACAGAATCGGCCTTTAAGAGAACTACAGGGATTAACCATGGATGACAAAGCTAGGCCAACACGATGGACGATGAATATGGTAGTGTACGATTTGCACGTTCTTTGTTCAATGGAGTGACACAGTATGAGGTCATCCATTTAGTACGTACGCAGAAATCCGGAAAATTGACCCCTCCTGTACCCACGTGTACTTATTACCTTACTCCCCCCCTACCCACTAGAACGGTCTCTATTTAATTAATGGGGCAGGCCGCCATGCTGTGTCTGACTCGCTGCCGAGCTGTGTGATCAAATAATATAATAATATAATTTCGGTTGTACGTCTGTCCCGTAACTGGTGTCTCTCTCTGTCTCCGCCTCACTCTCTGCAGAAACGGCTGCTGGCGTAGGGGCGTAGCCCGCCGCGGTCAGCAACAGCCTCTCTCTGTCTATCTGTCTGTCTGTCTGTCTGTGCCTGTCTCTCTCTCTCTCTCTCTCTCTCTCTCTCTCTCTCTCTCTCTCTCTCTCTCTCTCTCTCTCTCTCTCTCTCTCTCTCTCTCTCTCTCTCTGCAGATACGGCCGCCGCGGTCAGAAAGAGCTAGCCCTCCATTCACATCGTTCTGATCCTCTGTCTGTCTGTCTGTCTGTCTGTCTGTCTGTATGTGTCTCACTCTCTGCAGATACGGCTGCCAGCAACAGCCTCTCTCTGTCTGTCTGTCAACAACTAGCCCTGCATTCACGTCCACCTGACCCCTCTCTCTGTCTCTGTCTCTCTGTCTGTTTCTCTCTCTCTCTCTCAAACAAGTATTGCAATGATAACGACAGTGATGGGCACTAAACTATTTTTTTTAGTTAAACTAAAACTATTTTCCAACTAAAAAAATTGTTTAACTAAAGTTGGCAACTGATTTTGGAAATTAGTTAACTAAACTAAAAAAAGTAGTTAAACTTTTTCCAACTTTTTACGACAAACATTTTCACAATAATAGACGTTAAGTGAACTGTAATAATGCAAAGCGTCAACGACAATTTCACCTTCAAACTATGCAATGTGTTCTGTTCTGGCATACAGTAACATGTGTACTGTAAGTAGTGTATGAATTTGGAAACACAGGCTGTTAATGCTACAACCATGCAGTGTTAAAATGGTTTTTTTGCTGACAGTGTTCAATGTTCACTGTGGAAAAATAGTTGCATATTGCTGATTTTTAGTTAAACTTTTTAGTTAGCAACTAAAAATTGTTAGTTAAACTATGGTTTTAACTAAACTATTTTTTTAGTTAATCTTCTTCCTTAACTAAAATTTTTTAGTTAAACTAAAAGTTATCAACTGTTTAGTTAACTATTGCCCATCACTGGATAACAATTTAGCTTACATATTTTTTACATTTTACTAGCTGTAACCCGTGAAAAATCACGGTATATAAAACAATTATTGTAGTGATAACAATAAAGCTTACTTTAAAAACCTATGGTCTGAAGCACATTTTATTAAAGTTAATGTACGTTCCGTGATCTGTAACGGGTTAATTTGAACTAAGTTTCCGAACTAAATTTACATACCGTGATTTTTCACGGGTTACAGCTAGTAGTTTAATAATAGCAGTCAGGTGTAGGGTAGCATACAAGTGACACCTCTCCCACAGTCCTACTTCTCCCTGTAGTACTTATCTGATAACTGCAAGAACTGAACTGTGGCTCATTTAAAGGCCAATCAATTTGAAGGCCAATATAGACAAATTATAGATTTTACCCCCCCTCCCCCGTTCCTATGCGTACGAACATTAGTCGACCCCCATACGCAATCATCCGCATTTGGGTTAACCCCCCGCCCCTCCACGTGTACATACTAAATGGATGGCCCCAAATCATAAGCCGATCTTGCACTTAGTTTATTCATATTTTTTCAGCTTAAAGATTAGGACTATTGCTGATGTCCATTGCCCGCTTTCTACTGCCATATTTTGCTAAAGTCCATACTGGCTATGCAACACATTCTAAAGTGCCTGTCTATTACTGGTGCTAAGATGCAGTTGTTTCAGTCATAGACTAGTGCATGAAACTATTGCGTCCACAGTCAAGTAAGGCTGGGTTGAGCTAAACGAAGGCCGATTCCATGACCCAGGTCTTGATGAGACTGTGAGCGATTGCATCAATCGGTGGAACGTAAAGTTTCTTCGGATGCTCATGAGTCAACATCTCCACCACTTCTTCCCTCTCAAACCAACGACCATCCTCCAGTTCCTCTCTATCCAACTGAAACACATCAATCAATCACTTGATCAAAGAATTGATCAATCAATCAATGAAGCAATCAACCAAACAAACCAATCAATCATTGAATCGGTCATTCATTCACACATTCATTCATGCAATCAACAAATGAGCCAACCATCTAACTTAATTTTTACACAAAATCAACTTACAATACTACAAGTCACATACGATAAAGTCAGACAACAATCACCATCAATCAGTTAACATCAATCAATAACCATCCGTCAGCTAACATCATTCAATCAACATCAACCAGATAACATCATTGAACAGTGAGTAATCTAGACGTCTTTGGGGGGGAAGTTCCCCCCCAGGATTGATGTTTCCCCCCCAGAGGCGAGGAATATTACAATGTACAGACCATCAGAGGAGGAAAAATCCCCCCAGGATTGATGTGGATACATGGTTCCCCCCCCAGAGAGATGGATTCCTAAAAAAAAGGTCATCAACTTTTTTGACAGAGGAAAAAAGTTAAAAATCGGGTGAAGGACTTAAAAAAAAAAAAAAAAAGGTCATCAACTTTTTTCGAAGATGGAAAATGGAAAAATTTGAGAAAAGTGTGAAACTTTTTAAAGATGGAAGACAAAATTTTGTGTCAATTGTTTGCTCCCCCCACAAACCTGGTTTCCCCTCCCAGACGAGGGGGACTAGATTAAACACTGATCATTGAATCACCAACAATCAGTTAAGGTTAATCAATCAATCACCATTAATCGGTTAACATAAATCAACCACCATCTATCGGTCAAGAGTACAATGTCACTACTCAGAAACAAGTGGTCACTGACCTGGATTTCCTCATTTTCATTCACCCTTGTCATGTATCCAATCATGATGCAGCTGGGCATTGGCCACGATTGACTCGAGTGATAGTATGCCTGCGTGACGGTCAATCCAACCTCCTCTTCCACCTCACGTGCACACGCCTCTTCCATTGTCTCACCTGCACAGTTCAATTCATCATAAGCATATCTTTGTATTGTGACCGTGGTATGTCCAGTCACTGCCACTCTTAAAAGTGGTCGTGACAGTCACCGCCACTCTTAACAGTGGTTGTGACAGTCAGCATCACTTTTAAGAGTGGTCATGACATTCATCACTACTTTTTCCACCCTGTGCTGAAATATTTCTGTAACACGACAGCATTATTCTGGGAGGGGAAAAGGAGATGGAAGTTCAACAAATCTAGGAAAGTTATCTACAAGCCCTGGTTATTATTGGTTAAGTCTTCAACCTATGCCTAGTTCAACAAGTCCAGAAAATATTCATCACAAGGTAACAGTTACTTTATTTCTCAACAGGTTATTCGTTAAGTTGTAACCTGTACCTGGTTCGACAAATCCCGCAATGCAGCTGTACATTCCGAGCGGATGCGTTGGTTTGTGGGCCAGAAGACAACGCTTTCCATCGGAAGAAATAACCGTACAGATGACGGTTGGGTCAACGCGTGGATAAGAAACGTTATAAATACCTACAACGAGATCATGGAAAACAGCTACAGTGTGGAATCATTTACAACTTCTGTAGTGCCATTAGAACTGTACAGCGTTACAGACAAGTTAAATAAAAATCATTGCATTAATTAATTTAAATAGGACAAACTGCATGAGATCACTAACGCTTGTGTGTAGAGCATTCGCTGTTGAGACAGACTCTCTTGTACCCAGCTGAGTCCATTCTCGTCCCGTGCCCGCACCGCGCACAGAATGGATTTCGATGCCAATCAAACAGCGGCCGAGCCTGTGAGATCAGTTTCTTATCCATGCTTTTCAGCATCATCAGTCGAAAGATGTGTGCCACCTCGACCCCTGGAAAAGTCTTATCCAATTCATTTTCCGGCAGCTTGCTCAGATCCACGCAAAAGTACGCGGTCGATTCGGGAAGACCTTCTCCTTCGGTTCCAAGAAAAATCGTCTGCTGGTCATTGATGAACGACTTCACCTGATCGTAAGTGAACCGTGACAGACGCAATTTCTTTTGCTCGAGTGGAACCACCACTGGGTTACCGGAGTGCATAGCGATGAACACTGTACTTGGTTTTTGCATCAGATCGCTCAGCCATTGGTTGTCGGAACGGCGTGAACTGTGGCGATGAAGAATCTGTTTAAAGTCTGACTGAAATGGTTGAGCTGAAGATTACAAAAATAGCAGAAAACCGTTAGTGAAGAACAAGACATTGTTAATAAAAAAAAATTTAAATACTGGCATCACGCTTAAATCATATGAAAACTTGAAAGTCAACCCAGAGGTTGGGTTTTCAAATCCCAACCAATGGAAGGAAATATTTTTAGATTTCTGCCCCATATTAAACCCACCCGTCTATTCAGCTGTAAACTGAGTACTCTGTATGTCAATACTGTCGACAGAAAGATCAAGTGGTGAGAGACACTACTATCCACCAGCCCTCAAAAGCCGCTAATGATGGCTAACAGTGGCTGCCTCGTTGGGTTACCTTAAGTCTCCTCTCTTAACCCCTCCAACAATGTATAAAAACTGCTTTCATATTCCGTAAAAGCCCCATAAAACCACAATCTATAAACCTTGCACGTCGCTTTAATGAGACCCTTGAAAAGCACTAGTGTCTTGATACACACATAACCTCCACATGTATAGCCAATCCAGCTTGTCGTTCTCACCTCATCTTTCATTTGCTTGTACGAACAGCATTATAAACTTTGTACCTACACATTTGCATTTATACAGAACCTTTGGTTGGTCACATTAGCCAACTGGTTAGAGCATTCAACCTGAAATACGAAAAGTACAAGTTCAAGCCTTCACAGAGGCGGTCACTGTGTAGTGACTTTGAGGAAGTCCTTCACTCACAATCACTCAACGCCTTACATATTCCATAGTATAGTCATCTGTACCATTCTGAACTTTTGAAAAAAAGGGTAATATGCAAAATGTATTCTATTACTCTCCATCAAAGTCCGAGTAATTCAGTGAACATGAAATACACCCATAAAAATGAGCTTGACACCAATACATACTGACTAATCTTCTGGATATTGACCTGGTTATGGCTTGGTTTTGGTGTGCCATTGGTTGACGACCTGTGCATTATACACCGGCACAATAGAAGTTACTAACTACAATTACAATAACATACCAGTAGTTTTGCCATTCACTTGGCTTCTTTTAAGCAATTCCGCTGTTTCCCTCTGCCGCCAGAAGACAGCGAGTTCAAACGCTGACTGGCCAGTCTTGTTGAGCAGCGATGAATCGGCACCACTCTGCAGAAGACAATTGACTGCTGGACCGTGACCATGCCTTGCTGCGAGCATCAGAGCGGTCCAACCTCTGTCATCCCTTACGTTGACATCTCTGCCTCAATTGAGAAACCAAACAGAACAAAGTGTACCAACCAATGGCATTCTAAACGCATTGCATAGTTATCTAGGCATTTATGTATCTATGAACCATTTCTGTAGCTCCTCCATGAACCATTTATGTAGCTCCTCTTTGAACAATCTATGTAGCACCTCTATGAACCATTTACTTAGATCCTCTATGAAAAATTTATGTAGCTTCTGCGTGAACCATTTATGTAGCACCTCTAGGAACCATTTATGTAGCACCTCTATGAACCATTTATGCAGCTCCTCTATGAACCATTTATGTAGCTCCTGTATGAACTATTTTTGTAGCTCATCTATAGACCTCTTCAATCAAACTGATGATTAATAACATAACATAACATTACATAACACATCAAAACATATCATTAGTTCTGTTAACACTATAATTCAAGTTATAATAATAATAATAATAATAATAATAATAATAATAATAATAATAATAATAATAATAATAATAATAATAATAATAATAATAATAATAATAATAATAATAATAATAATAATAATAAAATATCTGAGGGATTTTGAGAACTAACAGACCATAGGAAACAAAAACAGATGAGGATTATACAAAAACTGTGAAATAAAATAAAAGCAATCTACAGTACCTGATGAATCCTGAAGAACATTATTCAGTGTTGACACATCACCCTTGGCAACTGCAGCGAAGAGTGGATGCTCAGCTGAAGAAGTCAAAGTTCTGAAAAACATTTTTTAAAAAATAAATAGAGCACCAGAACACAGTCAATGCAAAAGTAAAGGTAACAGATGCACTTACGTTGTGGATTTGTGGTCTGAGCCTCCATAAGGACGCTTGGTCTTCAGTAACATGAAGCAGGTCCCTAAGACACAGCAACTGACCACAATGGACTGTTGTTCTAGTCATTAGAAACTACGGCTATATAAATTCATAAATTTTGGACAACAGAAAGTATATAATAACACCAATAATAATAATAAATAATAATCATAATAATATTAACAATAATAATAATATTCGGGTTGATTGACAAGCTCACTGACAACTGCAGTAAATAACATTGAAACATATGAAGACAGTACAATTATCAAGATCTTATAGAACGCATGTCTAGGCAGCCTGTTAGGCGCCCGCTCATTTTACAGCTGCCCCTCGACTTATAGGACGCATATGGGTATCAAACCACGTCATTCAATATCCTGTGTTCTTCGAGCAAGAGTGTTACCATTCATCTATCCCCCTGACAATATTGTATAAGACTACATATAAACTTAAAACTCAGAACCTTGCTAGTACTGTCTTCGACATCAACTGGAAGACTTGACGAAGGTGAGCTGAAGAAACCATCTTTCCCATGACAACTGACATTCCACTCAAAATCACAGTCCTAACGAGTTATCCTGAAAACAAAAGATTTTATGCTCAACAATAGCCATAAAACACTTATTATAACGATTATGGCTGTATTGGGGCCCTTGAGCTGAAACTCTCGTTAAGTGCTTGTTAATTAGATTGCATTTTTTATATGTTGCAAAAGGCTTTAGATAAATCGAGGGTCATTATTCATTATCAGTCAGTCGTCTATTTTCCTGCGGGTTCAATTTGCACTTAGACATGCTATTATGTCATCCTAGCAAACTGTTTGCTTTTCTCTTGTGGCGCAAATAATCGACTTACTTCATAATCATGATCTTCAGATGTCTAAAGTACTACTTTAGAGTGCAGAGCATCGGCTTATTCACGAGTCCTGCGTCATGTCAGAGGGGGTTGTTATTCAGAGATGCCTAGTCAGAGTCTGGTTGCCAGGGAGAGGAGGTAGAGGAGCTACTTGTGGGGTATGAGGTAGTGGCAAGAGTGCTGAACTGTGATCCAAGAGGCTGGTGGTTCAAATCCTCACCAGAGGACAGCTTGGAGATTTCTGCTCCACCTGCGCCCAACAGTACACCAGACTCAGTTATAACGAGTACACTGACTGTATACTGTCACTGGGAAGACCACACGGCGAGGGAGAGAACTGGTCACCCCTTATATGCCGAGGCTAAGGAAACAAAGTCGCTAACACTTCATACCAAACGCTACTTCTCAGGTTAGCTTACGGGACAGCGGCTCTGCTACTCTCTCACAAATATCGCCGCAAAAAGACGACCTCTTAAAAGTTCTGGCAGGGTTAATGCAGCAATACGAGTTTTGTGATTAATGAAAAACCAGTTTTACGTTACAATACGACAGAATAACGTTGACACATACAACATCGATTTTTAAATTAAAAATTAACTTCAACTTCATAGACACTACTTTTTGCACTGATTGATGAACCGGAGAACTATTGATTATTGACAAGAGCGAAAGACCGACTAACAGTTGGCCATCTAGCGACTGGAGTTGAGCCAAATATCGTAAGCATAATGTTCTTCCTGTCCATTGTCTTTCTAAAATAAATACTGGAGATTAGAGTGTCATATTTCGTAGACAGTCGACAAAATCGAAGCAACAATTCAGAAGCACTTGGGTCGGTACGCAGTGGCTTGAGGTGGATTAGAACCTGCGACCCTCCGGTTACAAGGCACCGACCTACACCACTACACCACCGCGTCCCTCTTAAAAGTTCTGGCAGGGTTAATGCAGCAATACGAGTTTTGTGATTAATGAAAAACCAGTTTTACGTTACAATACGACAGAATAACGTTGACACATACAACATCGATTTTTAAATTAAAAATTAACTTCAACTTCATAGACACTACTTTTTGCACTGATTGATGAACCGGAGAACTATTGATTATTGACAAGAGCGAAAGACCGACTAACAGTTGGCCATCTAGCGACTGGAGTTGAGCCAAAATCGAAGCAACAATTCAGAAGCACTTGGGTCGGTACGCAGTGGCTTGAGGTGGATTAGAACCTGCGACCCTCCGGTTACAAGGCACCGACCTACACCACTACACCACCGCGTCCCTCTTAAAAGTTCTGGCAGGGTTAATGCAGCAATACGAGTTTTGTGATTAATGAAAAACCAGTTTTACGTTACAATACGACAGAATAACGTTGACACATACAACATCGATTTTTAAATTAAAAATTAACTTCAACTTCATAGACACTACTTTTTGCACTGATTGATGAACCGGAGAACTATTGATTATTGACAAGAGCGAAAGACCGACTAACAGTTGGCCATCTAGCGACTGGAGTTGAGCCAAATATCGTAAGCATAATGTTCTTCCTGTCCATTGTCTTTCTAAAATAAATACTGGAGATTAGAGTGTCATATTTCGTAGACAGTCGACAAAATCGAAGCAACAATTCAGAAGCACTTGGGTCGGTACGCAGTGGCTTGAGGTGGATTAGAACCTGCGACCCTCCGGTTACAAGGCACCGACCTACACCACTACACCACCGCGTCCCCCCAAAAGGTTCAGGGGACAGCACGAACGCATTCCCCTCTACCACAAATTACGCACCCGAGTTACCCACATTTGGGGTAATCGCAAGAGTCAACCCAAGAAGTTAAAAGTAAATACCCATGCACGTTAAACAACGCTGGAAGTTACAATAGGCCTAATCAAGACGACTATAAACGAATGCTTTACACAGCAACTCTGTTTGTTATGACGATGAAGATAATGATGATGACGACAATGATGATGATGAAGTGTGTCGATGCAATGCGTGCTAAAGAAAAAGAAACTAGCTCGTGAATAAGTTGGGGCCCTAGCTGCGGCACTTATCTTGCAGGTAACGCTGTAAAACCTCAAGAGGCTTTAATACTAGCCCAAAATGGCAGACAATAATTTTTAGAGATTGTACCTGACTCGATGGAGATTTTAACCTTCAACCTGGGATTAAGATTACTAAAAGGGATATGAAGCGGCAACGCGTCAGCCAATGAGAGTTCGTCTTTTCTGATTCATCGCAGGCGATGTCTGTGGCCATCTATTTTTAGAAAAGTGACATCCGGGCTTTTTGGAGAGGGGCGACTTGGCTCAGAGCAGAAGTAAACACTCTCGGAATCGCTCTAGATTCTTTTAGCGATTTATTTATTAATAAGGACATAATTATGCGATTAAAGTAAATTACGGACAGTCTAAATAAATAAATAGTCTGAAACTAAGTAACAGACAGGATGCCAAAATCCTGCAGCTATTGATAAGTGTTTTTATTTAGTTAAGCCAGCTATAACCGACCCATGTTTGACTAGCCGGTGTTACTAAGGTCCCGGATGTGAGCTACACACATAGTCTAGATAAAAGATCCTATATTCATCGGCTTCATATCCCTTAGTAATCTTAATCCCAGCTTCAACCTCTGGCTTGAGAATTGAGACTTTCGATTAATATTTCGTTTGTCTTGCCTTTTACGGGTAAAGGCACGTTAAAAATTAATTCATGGAAATTAGACGATTCGTCGCCGTGATTATCGTCAATGTTCAACTTATGCGTTCATCGATCGCTAAATACGGGTGTCCACTGCGAGGCCCTTGCGATCGATTACAGCTTTCACATAACATAATTCCTTAAAAATACTAAACTAATTCAAACGAGTCATTAAAAAGTTTCATTCTGAATTACAGTTTACAGTAAAAATTAACTAACTAATTTTCATCAAACCTAGCCAACGATACTACTAACTTTTAGAAGCATTAATGGCATTCGCCAGATGGCGACACCGATTAATCTTTCCACTTGTGTATCATCCGATACAAGGCAGTCTACCACCATCGTAATCATCCTCTTCTTCTTCTTTTTCATCGTCGTCGTCGTCATCGTCATCATCATCATCATCATCATCATCATCACCTTTTGTAACCATCAACACACAAGGCCAATAAGCAAGCTTAGTAAAACAGATGAAGATAATATATACTTGCATAAAGCATTGAAGTATTTGACATATCTTAAATGGGATAAAGGAATCAGAAGTGAACTTCAAAGGAGATACTATCTGTCACAGATTTCGAAAAGGCACAAACGCAGATACCTACCACAGAAACCATTCCTCGTTGATGCAACACCAGTGCTTCAAACACTGGAAAGCCACTTTATTAAATCAAATTCTGTGCTTGACGAACATAGAAGCTATTCCTTATTAAAGCAGTTACTGCTTGTTAGACCTCAAAAACAACTTTTATTATATCAAGTCAGTGCTTGACGAACATAGAGCCATTCAAACCATAGCTCATGGTCTAAGAAAAATGTAGGATCTACATGGAACGCAAATCTCAGCAGTACAATAGAATTTATATTACACATTTTCAAGACATATAGATCACCTCTGATGAGGCCCCTAATTTTCACTACCAGCGGAACATAAAAACGTTCGATTACAATTACAGAAAAATAAAGTCAGATACACAAGTCATTGAAACATCATACAGGATTTACTATCAGCGAAGAAAATATTTTCAAAAGTCGAAAGCACACGCTTAGAAGTTTAACAACTTGACTAACTCATATATTTTCTAAAGTCCTGCCTGTTGAATCTAAAGCCTGTTAGGGTAAATGAGCCTATCACGAGAAGCACCAACCCTTGGTTTACCACCAACTTAAAAGCCACAGAAGGGTTACTAGTGAACAATCACACAAGTTCCAGATGAACAACATTTACATTTCAAATTTCTGTACATTGCAAACAAGCTCGTCATTTTGCTATTTACGCATTTGTATGTAAGTCTCCGATTGATTCTGCATGCACATCTTGTTCACGTTGTTGCACGATTGTGTCCAAGGACTTTATGCACAGTCTGAGGAAGTGGCCAACGACAAAGGTTTCCTTGTCTTGTTCTAAGAGGCGATGAATTCCTGAAGGAACTGCGATGAATGAACGTATTTGTCGACCGTTGTTTGTCGAACGTCGCTTACAATTCCCCGCACCTGAAATGACCCGTTTCAATTTTATTATTATTTCTGCTTTTATCAAGCATCACAATCTAAACCCCAAGCATCAATCGTGGTACTGAGCAGTTGTGAGAGTTGGGCTTGCTCAAGATCCCTGTACAGCAACCGTCTCAGGGGAGGAGGATCGAACCCGTACCCTCCGCGTTATAGGCCGAGCGATAGAGATCCAACCATGCTTCACGATATTGTGACTGATTATCAGAAATAAATAGAAAAACAGAAAATGATACATAACCAGAAATTTAAAAAAGTTAACCAGTCAAGTGTTTTAAATTATCGCAATAAACTAATAAAGATAAACAAAGGGTAAAGGTCTCTTTAGGAGGTGCTATATAAATTTCCAGAATGAATGAATGAATGACAGATAGCACACTGCACGTGTTTCTACAGAAACACACCTCAGACAGACAGACAGACAGACAGACAGACAGACAGATTAAGGTAAAGGTACAGACCGCTATAGAAACTAGTCATGGTCCCAACATTGAACAAATGCAAAACAAATCCCTATCACAGCAACAGTAGGGACTAGGCTAAGTGGTGGTAAAATGTTTAAGAAAAAGACAATGCTTATAATTATGGGAAAGTCACCATTTGCAGGCTCTTGCAAACACGTAGAGCCCGACCAACAGATTCCCATCCAGAGTTACTGTCAACAGTTTGAGTCTGAAGTTTGTGGATATGCTAGCCAACTGGTTAGAGCACTCACTTTGTAACGAGAAGACTATGGGTTCGATCCTCCTCCCCTGAGACGGTAACTGCGTAGGGACCTTGATCAAGTCCTTCACTCACAAATGCTCAGTGCCATTGACTGATGCTTCTTCATTAGATAGTGGCACTTAATAAATGCATAATAATAATAATAATGATAATAATAGTAATAATAACTGTAATAATGAAAAGTAATACTAATAATAGTAATAATAGTAATAATACCCACCAGCTGAACAAAGAACGGCGTCTCTTTTGGCTTTTCCGAGTATCTTTCAAACTGGTCAAGATTGTCCTGCATCTTCAACGTCAGTGAATCGTAGTTGTTACGCACGACATTCAACACCTTCACACAACACAAGAAAACAATCCGTCTTTTCAGTCAACCAATCAGGACAAGCAACCATGACGCATCATCATCTGGGCATCCAAATAAGCACCTCTGAGTAGGTTTCTTGAAGAGGCAATATATAATTATCAAAATGAATGAAAAATGAATGAATAACAACTTTAACAAAATGCTATTTGAGGTAAACGTTCACTTTGAATCAAACCTGTTCCTCAGTCAGAGATGACAGATGCTGTGAGGCTGACCAAGCGTCCAGTTTCGGAGTGAAGTGGTTAACAATGCTTCGAATGTTGACCACTGCGTTGGTCAAGCGCATCGCAGACTCCTTCCACTGACCCTCTGTGTTACTGTAACGTAAAGCTGTAATCAAAACACAGCAGTCAGTAAATTATTTTGTCATCAAGGCATTTACACAGAACCTCTCAAGTATTACATGTAGTATGGATGGCATGTATTCAAACCAAAGCAGACAAGTACTTAATGCAAAACATGCAGTAATTACGTCAAGTACTGATAAGTAGGCCAGTAGCGTATTATTATCATTATTATTATCATTATTATTAAGTGCCACTATCTATTGACCATGCATCAATTGCTGGTGCTGAGCAATTGTGAGTTAACAACTTGCTCAAGGTCCCTACACAGTAACTGTCTCAGAGTAGGAGGTTCGAACTCGTACTCTTCGTGTTAGAAGGCGAGCACTCTAACCAATCGACTACCATGTCCCAGTACTTTGACTTCAAATCGCGTCTGTTGTCTAATCAACTATCATCGCTGTCGCTTACCCATGGAGTAGAGGTTATCAAAGACGTGGTGCATTCGAATGATCTCGTAATAGAGTTCATCGTAGCTGTTTGGAGTTGGGAGGAACGTGTCTCCATACGTTATGAACAGATTGAAGATGTTCACCACCTATGATTCGGTGAATAGAAACAAAAACAATTAACTAATCAACTTCGGTTAATCAACTTCGGTTAATCAACTTCAGTTAATCAACTTCAGTTAATCAACTTCAGTTAATCAACTTTGGTTAATCAACTTCGGTTAATCAACTTCAGTTAATCAACTTCAGTTAATCAACTTTGGTTAATCAACTTCGGTTCAAATCAACTTCGGTTCAAATAAACTTCGGTTCAAATCAACTTCGGTTAAAATCAACTTCGGTTAAAATCAACTTCGGTTAATCAACTTCATCACTGTTGACGGTTGTAACTATAACAAAATATTCACAAAGCGTTTCTTCAGAAGAGCATCTTAAACATAGATGTCTTCTTTCCTGTGAGTCTCTTTCAAAAACCTTGATAACATTGACTTTGTTATGGTAAGAAAATCCTCTTACCCTTATTGACAGTTGAAAGATGTCGTGCTTTTTTAAGAGGTAAGTTTCATTCGACAGCAGGAACTTCACGAGGTTGATGATGGCTAAACACACAAAATAAGATGAATGCAAAGACAGAATTTTCACAATGCCGTTATTTTTTGTCATATTATGTGTATGATATGAATAAAGTAAGAATACTTCTTCCATACAATTCAAAGATCAATTGCCAAAAAAAGAGTAAAAATAGAAGAAACGTAATTGCTAGATCAATTATTAATGCTTGAAAATTGTTGCTTTGACGATGCTGGGAGTACTTGCAACTGGAATTACTAATCTCATTTCATCTAATCCAATCCAATGACTTATACGGTGTAATTACCGTAATCTCCAAGACATCACACTGAAACCACACTAAAAAACCATAAACCAAAAAAAAGAAAAAGCCAAGTTGATGACAATTTCTATACCACCACCAGAAAAAGACCTACTTCCAGGGTGCTGTACATTGTCAACTGTCAGTGCCAATGCCGAATCAATTTTTGCTTAATTAACTATACCAGTATGACCTCTAGTAGTGAGTAGAGGTCCTCTACTCACTTCTAAGTAAAGATCTTGAAGAAGCACTAAGCAAACAAGTGCATGTATGAATAAATGAACAAACAAAGCGCACCTGTCCAGAGTTCTTTCCACGGATACTGCAGCCGGACGCGACATTTCTTTTGATAGCAGAGAATCCGATGAGTGATTGCAAGGCATTTGCTATGACGAAACCAAACACAAACATTAAAACGTATCATATTATTTGTATTCGTACACTGATTAAACAAACTGCACGATACTAAAATTTATCATAAGTTATACGAGTTCTTGTCCCTTTTACACAAAATCGCTATGTGAGCAAAATCAGGTGTTGTCTATAAAAGATGCCCCCCCAAAATATCTACTGTGGACCTAACCCTCCCTAATTGTTCTCATTTGGCATTACCATCTCCCATCCAACCACATAGTAAGGGGTCACTAATCCAAGTACTAAGAGACACACTGTCACGCAGGATGCATATATGTATATGAAGCATTGATGTTAGAACATTAACTCACGAATAGAGTTCAAAGGGCAAATTCTTCATCATGTGACTCATGACAAATTCCACCATTAGATCTACAAACAGTCAAGATGAAACAGACATCAATGTTAATAGCGCAAGGCACAGGTTGATACAATGAAAGCATGTATGGTCGTTTGAAGGCATCACCTCTTGCCATTAGGTTTTATCCGCAATTTATCATGTATTTATCGGGTGCCATCAACCAATGACAAACCAAAACCAAACCGTAATCAAGTCATCACCCAAAAGGTCAGTAAACTGAGACAGACATATTTCTTACCCAGAACAGCGCTGGCCAGGGGTCGAGATGGTGATTTCTTGTCGACCGATCCCTTCCTGTGTCTCATCGGCTGAAAAGATAAGCACATCAGAAATTGTATTACACAAACACATCTATCAAGCACAAGTGCTACATAATGACGAAGCATCAATCGAAGACTCTGAGCAATCGTCAGTGAAGGACTTTCTCATGGACCCTACACAGCTACCATCCCAGGAATGGCCCAATTTCTTTATTTTTAACATTATGCATTTATTATTAATTGCCCATAACTAATGACCAAGCACCTATCAGTGGTGCTGAACGATTCTGAAGTGAGTCAGTAACACAGCAACACTTGTAACACAGTAACCATCTCAGCGGAGGCCTGAACTCAAACTCCACGTTACAAAGCGAGTGCTCTAACCAATTGGCTACTGTGTACCGATTACAAGGAACAGACCACAATAACCCTTCAGAATCTGTCAATGACTCTTTGACATCACTATCTAACAGGTCCAAAATTAAGACTTCTACATAAAATATAAACACTAAATCTATATCACAAGCTTTAAATTCGCTGAAACTTGACTCAACGGAAGTCATGAGATGAGAAGACAGTTGTAAATTCGACGAGTGACTGACCATTCTGTGAAGAGGAACGTGGAAGTTCATGTTAACATCATGCATCAGAGAATTGGCGTATTGATCCTACAGATGGACAAAACGGTTTCAATAGAACTCTTAACTAATCTCTTCCACTAACTGTAATCTCCGTAATCAGGTCTAATTTCCATGAGTCTCCATAACTAACCTCCACAATTAATCTCTGTAACTAATCTCCACAACTAATCTCCTTAACTAGTTCATATACTGTTTAACCAAAGAAAGTCTGCAACACTGGTAGACTTAAAACTAGCAAATAAATTATGGATATATTATTAATATATTAATTAATAACTTCAATCGCACTGGTGTCTAATGCACAAAACATCAACCGATGGCATGCCAAAACCAAACCGTAATTTAGTTGAATATAGAGCTCTGTAATCAGGTCCCTATAAGCATTACCAAAGCTACAAAAATCAACTTCCATTACTATTATTGTATATTATTGTATTATTATTATTATTGATTGTTTTAGTCACCAAATTATTAACATTTCTTTTTATATTAGATATTTATTTATCACTATCCATTATGTGTGATATTCAACAGTATTTATTATTCCTAATATGCATCACAATTTCATAAATGTGATATTATTTGTTTCAATTGACAAATTATTATTTAACACATTTGATATTCATTATCTCATAAAGTTGATAGTCATTATTATTGATTACATTAAATAATAATTAATACTCAAAACATGTGAAATTCTGAATCTTACCTCAACAATACAGGTGAGGATGATGAGACAAAGTCGTGCATTGTTGTACCTAACTGGATCTAAATTAATCAGGAAAACCCATACAGGTAAGCGGTGCATATGTAAGGTAATTTAATATATAATCACAAGGTGAGGTAATCATATGCACATACAGGTAAACAAAGAGCAGAAGCACAGGTAAGCCAACATAAAAGGTAAGCTATTTCTCACATAAGACAATACTTCTCAAGAGGGTACAGATCCTCAGGGCTTAAAAGATCATCTAGCTCAAGCCCAGACTCTCTGCCCTGTCTCATGCCACGAATACGAACATTGAGCAATAATGTCACTGTAAGCACAAGTAGGTAAGGAAATGGTCGGTGGTCGCTGAGCTCTGCAGCCTGTGGAGATAAGCAGGTGCCATGCCTTTGCACTGCAGCTCCAGCCCGTAATGCTGCCTTGTGTACTGGATCGTCCTCACGAAACCATCAGTTTGATCATTTCTGCGAGGTACTTAAATGCATTGTATAATAAGTACACATACATGTTACCTTTTTACCTTCTCTAATGCAATGTAAGATACTGTCATGCACAGTAATGAAGATAAGAAAGGTAATGAAGGGAAAGTAAGGCGAGGTCAAATAAGGTGAGGTAAGGTACAGTCAGGAAAAGAAAGGTAATGTAAAGAAAGGTAAGGAAGATAAGAAAGGTAAGGCAAAGAAGGTAAAGTAAGGAAAGGTAAAATATGCAAGGAAGGAAAGACAAGATAAGGAAAGCAATTGTTAGGTAAATGAAGGTAAGATAACACAACAAAGGATAGAAAGGTAAAGCAATGAAGGTAAGCGAGGGCAAGAAACATAAGATAAGGTCTGTTAAGGTAAGGTAAATGACTGGCCTAGGTAATTAGTGGCTTTACCTTTGATGTCTTGGCCGACGACAGAACAGTACTCGAGAAACGTCACAAGAAGGTTCGTTGGTTGACTGATATCTACAGAAATCAGTTCATAAACTACAAGTTTCATTATAACTCTCAAGTTTTGCTTACAATTGACTCACAAGTAGCTTGTCATTGACAATGCTACATAAATTGTCCTAATTATAATTACTGTTACAATACATAACACCGGAGACTTATTGTGGTACACTTCGTTATAGCAAGCAGTATGTTTGTTATAACACCCTGTTACCATAGGTATGAAATCTGATTCATCAGATTGATTAATCAGTTTAACGTTACTAATAAAGCAACTTTAGCAGAATAATTTCCTGATGATAAATTACTGGATGAAGAGAGAAAGTGAGTAAGCAGCCAGTTTTAAACCTTGTTGGGTCGATTCCAGTGGAGATGATGTTGCGTCCGTTGTAGGAGAGGAAGGTGGAGTAGTTACCAGGACAGTTGGTGTATGAGACTGCAAACAAATTTAAATACAAATAAATCAATAATGTCCAAACCATCCCAAATATTTTCACAATGCTCAGGTATTTCCCAACTATGGGATTTGCATAAATTAAGTAAACATGGTTTCCATCAGCGTGACTCAACACCTATAGCAAATAACAAATAAATAAAAGGAATAAATAGAACTGGAATGAGAATAGATTTTTCAGTAATGAATCATTTTCTAACTGCTCCTAACCTAATATTTCTGTTCCGAATAAGAAATAAATAAATAGATATCTAATCTAGGCTGCTGACTTCTAAGAGTCATTACCATCATGCACTGCACAAGACAGCAGGTTGGAGTCAAGTTCCATTGCAGTGGCTTAGTCGGAGTTCAATAGGTAACAGAAAAAAGAAGCAAGGCAACTACGGTGGGTAAGCATAGATGTAGATTCCCCATTCACTGGATTTTTGTTATGCTAAAAAACTCTTCAATTGGTTCTGGCTCCAAAGACACCACAGTACATTGCAAAACCACTTTCTAGTTTGTCCCTTCCAATGCCCAATGGCAAAAGACAACTTTCCACAATTTGTTGTCATGTACAATGTGTTGTTACCAGAACATCTTAAACTAGTGTTGTATGAATGAGGAATTACAGTTACTGTTCCGATTACAATTATGAAGACATACGTGTGTCAGGGTCGTGATGAAGTTTCTGTTAAGATGGATTGCTTCATAGAGCGCCAACAGAATCGAGTCATTCGTTCTAGACCAGGAACGATCCAGAACAGACAGCATCAACTAAATTTCTCAGTGGAAAAGGTAAGTACACTAGGAACTCATTTTAATGTCTTTGAAAGCCATATCAAGAACAAGTTCAAGTTATGCAATACAATAAAATACAACTGCATTTGATACTGCCCTCCTTCCAAGGTTCGGAAGTGCATACAAAACCATGTGACAGATCATTGACAGCACTGAGCAATTGTGAGTGACGGACTGGCTCAAGGTCCTTACACAGCGGCCGCCCGAGTGGAAGCTCGAACCCGTACTCTCCATGTTACAAGCTAAGCACTCTAACCAATTGGCTACCATATTACAATGAGTTTAGTTTCAATCGGTGCATTAATTTGAAATCCATATCCCCTGCTGTGTTATATCAGAACCTGTCATATAATGAATTGTGCTAAAACAAGTCTCCAGTGTATGAAAGATTGGATCATTTCCTTTTCTCAATTTAAGAAAAGGTCAGCTAACTCAAAATAACAATAGTACTTTGCCACTATAACAATGTTCAAGGCATCATCATCGGTCGATGGTCATTACTAAGCAGAGTCTATGTCTATGACAAAATCAAGGGAAGACTGGTTGAAATTAAATCTACTTACTTGACAACTTCATTCTTCGCTTCCTCACCCACAAACATGTTGCCAACCTAAAGCAGACAGCAAATCGTTGAGTGAGATTAGGTGCCAAGGTCCAATAGGTGCTAATAATAATAGTCCATATTTCACAAGCAGTCGAAGACCAATCTATTTGATTATGGTCTTGTAAGCATTTCTAGTGAGTTTTCTTAAAGGGGCTCATCGAAACAAGCACTTGCAATAAATTTACATATTCAAACTGTGGAATTGCTGTGGAATTGATCGGCTGCAAGTTAATTGAACACAAGAAGCGTACCATGTTTGTCAAAGCAGCAAAGAATCCTCCGCCTTCGGACTCCGTCGTCTTTGACTGGTATTGCCTTCAACAGGAAGCAGACTCACACGATTCAAAAATTTAACTAACCTCCAATAAACGGATAAGGATAAAGCACTTCAAACTACATTCTGGCACTTTATAAGTTATTTCTTAGTTTTATTAAGACTGCCATGTCAATGTGTTAAGATTACTATTTAATGTGCTATGATTGTATTAATATGTTAAGACGGCAGTTTTAACATTCTAATATTGGCACCTACTGTATTGAGATAGCTGTTTTCATGATTGTGTTAAGATGTTAAGATTTTCAAAATTAGCCTTTTTAATGCATTGAAATTCCCATCTAGAATGTCTTAATATATAAATCATATCTTAATAACATCTTACTGGTTGTATTCAAGCAGACTTGCTGAGATGACCTGCGCAAAACCCTGCAACAAATAAAATTACAAAGGTCTTGATACTTGTGATTGTCAGCAAAACAATGAGTTAGAACTAGACCTGTATACTCTTTTTAGCATAACAATGCCAGTAATTCAGTTACAAGCGACTATTCAATATCAAGACTCTTAATGAGCTCAGAGAAAGCAGAATAAACTTGGCAAGTGACTGTTTTACAACTTACCGTTAGGGCGAGTTCATCGTCCAAAATAGACAGCTTCACGATGTAAGGATTGGCCGCCTGGGAAAAACAAAACAGTGCATTCAAATGACCATTGGCAAATCAAAAAAATCCAATTAATTAATTGCTCCCACATGTTCCAAGTTCAAGACAAAGTCAGGAAAGGAAATCACAGGTATTGCAACAACTACCTCTTGCTAGCTGCAATGCACAAATTCGCCAGAAAAATATAGGCTCAAGTGATTTTAATTGCATAGAATCTCGTTTTCAGTACTAAACAACCACTTTGTGGATTTGTTTACACACTCATGGTTTATGCACCATTCTGCGTAACGTAAAGTTGTGTCATGTCCCCTCAAAACTATTTACTGCTTAACCCATCATACAAGAACTGCACACTATCCTTTTTTACGTGCAGCCTGGTTCACACGTATGTTTTACGATGGCTGTATAAACAGGTTCACAAGGTACTTACATTCTAAGAACTAATGCAAAACAGAAAGCAATGAAAGGTACATGTCAAGCCGTTTCAGTACCATGTTGTTCAATGCAACGACCCAAGTATGCTACTCCAATCGCAACCACTTATGATAATCCGTTCATATAAACTGTGATGAACACTAACTCAGACCAATTTTCAATGCCAGAAGTCTATAACTAGTCTGAGTTGAGCCTGCTCATAAAAAGACAGGATGGATACTGACCTCATGCTTACGATACTGAACAAGGATCGTCAAGAGAAGTACGGCGTCTCCTCCGAGTCTCTGCCTTAGCGAGATATTTCCAATGATCTACCAACAAACGAAGAACATCTGTAGCCACATCCACTACAGCCAACAGATTCACTTTCATCTGTTATTTATACAGCTCCATTACCTAATGCCTGTCTGACCCTTTCGATCCTCACCAGGAACTTCTTTTTTACTCCACCAGCTTATTCACAGGCACTCAGCCAAAACAAAATTGATTTTGTTTTGGCTGAGTGCCTGTGAATAAGCTGGTTCCCACAAATTCCCTTTTTGGCGATGTAGAAATCTCGAGATCATAATTACGATTACAATAATTAATAAATAACAACTAACATCTTGGATCACTCTGGTCTAGAGCTGTACCGATGCATCAGGAGCATTCGTAATCGGGCCGATTATAAGAGGAATCGGCATAATCGGCATCGGCAAAAAAGTATCGGCACCGATGCAAATTATTGTACAATTTAAATTTTTGGCACAATAATCGTTAGAAAAATAAAAAGAAGCACAAATATCTTATGTTTTGCTTCTTATTATTGATTTACATCTAACATTGCACTACTTAGTAGACAGCATAGAAACCAAGGAACTATTATACATTTTTCACAGAGGTGGACAAACTACGACCCGCGGGCCAGATTCGGACCGCCATCACTTTTTATTCCGCGCCCAACACTTTATCACGCACACACAATTCTTCGTAAAATTCTAAAAAATACAAAATTCAAATCACGAGAAGTTTTGGTCATTTTTATCATAGCAAGCGCAAGCTGCAAAACACATGCTTGCATAATGCATTGTAATAGTAGTTATAGTACTAGTGGGTTTATGTTTGGGAACCGAACATTTTCAATAAAAAAATAATCGGCTTCGTACGCAGTATCGGCTATTGCAATAATCGGCTATACGCGGTATCGGAATAATCGGCAAAAAGCCATATCGGTACAGCTCTACTCTGGTCACAGTTGAACGATATTTTGACCTCAGGACCACAGAAGTGATTTATTGATTTATTTGGATGATGTTACTACCAACGATGGAGATAACTATTCTTATTTTGGAATTTTTATTTACCCAGTATTTATTATAAATATTATATATTATTTTTTACAGTTCAATCGTAATCATAGATATCTGTAGCGCCTCGTCAGTAGAGAAACTCTCGACCTAATGATTAAAACCCAGGATCGAACAAAATGGTTTTCAAGTGCTTACGGAGTAGCGGTAAAGAAAGACCAAGAAGCTCATGTCGTAAGATGCTAGGTAACCTAATCCAGAAAGTTGAGACGAGCATTAACCTGTATAAGTGATTCGAAAACGCTGTTCATCATGATGTATTCCAAGACGGTATTCTGACTAATGTTGTCAGTCGCCTAAAATACACGAAACAGAGCAACGATAAAGTGAGCAGGTGAATGTGAGCTGATGCAAGGTCAAGTCAGTTCATGTAAGGTCAACTCAATGCCAGAACATCCTGGCCTCCTGGTGACCGGATTCAAAACTTGACTTCGTATCGCTGGACAACCCTCTGACATGACGCATCAATTAGCCTGTGTTTAGTTTTCAATAATGAAGAGAAAGATATGGGCAACTAACTCTGTTACAACTTACCCGTTACAAATTGCTATGTACCTTTTTCAAATCACTTATCGCACCATAGGCTGGACTATCTTCTGGATATTGACCTGATTAAAGCTTGATTTTGGTGTGCCACTGATTAATATTTAGCAGCATAGAAAGGTGTTCAGTACTCAGATGCTTTATTCATAGTTTCTTAGTCAGGCCTCAAAGAGATCTGGGGTCAGAATGAGTAGGGTATTGAAAACACGTTACTAACCGTGACCAAGACTAAGAGGAGACCAAGCGCAAGACTCTTGAGAGTCGGAGGATAGTCGGACGTCAGGATTGTATTCAGTCGCTCGATCAAACTCTACAATCATAATTTAAAACATGAAAACACCCTAACGATCACAAGTATTAAATTAAAATTTTTACATTTATAATTTTCCTATTTACTGGAAAAGAACTAAAATAAACACTACATCTGATTCGACAAAGCGCTCATGAATCAGCTGGTACCCTGCGCTTAGCTTTCCAGTGGCGCTCTAAAAATTATGAGTTTGCAATTATGACTCAGAAAATTCATAGATGACTGGAAAGAGGTTAAGACAGACACACACTGACCTGAAGAACAGCTTCAGCTGCGTCAAAGCCAACAAGAATGTTGATGACGTCAAAACCGTAATTACCAACGCATTTCTGGAACACGCCTCGAATCAGGGCACAGATCGTCTGAAAGCAATTACACTACATTCAAAAATGTAAAAATGTTAAAAGAAGTTTAAAATGTACTTGCTACACAACTCTGAGCATTAGCATTTAAACTGACAGTAGTCACCATGTGTAAAGCATACTAGAAGTAGCCTGCTACCGATGATGCTATATAAATTGTTGTAAACGAGTCAAAAAAGAGCAAATTGATGTTACAGGGTATGAAAAGGAACCGGAGGTTATGGAAGCAGAGGTAGAATGGGTAATAAAACAACTCAAAGACAATAAGGCGCCGGGTCATGATGGAATACCTATAGAACTGATAAAAGCAGGGGACGATGCAATGATAAAAACAATAACAAAATTATGCAATCAAATATGGACAACTGGAGAATGGCCGAATGATTGGAAGAAGTCGATCTTCATACCGATATTCAAGAAAGGCGACGCGAGGGAATGCAAAAATTACAGGACGATAGCAATAATTTCACACACTAGTAAAATATTACTGAAAATAATCCACAAAAGAATGGAAAGCACAACAGAGAGGGAACTTCCGGTGAACCAGGCTGGTTTCAGGAAATCTCGAGGAACTAGAGACCATATTGCCACCCTAAGGTGGATAATGGAACGGCAAAGGGAGTATGGACAAGAGGTGCACATCTGCTTCATTGATTATAGTAAGGCATTTGACTGCATTAACCACGATTTAATGTGGAAAACCCTACTTGAGATGGGAATTCCGAAACACTTGATATGGCTATTAAGGGGACTATATGAAGATCAGATAGCGGTGATAAGAACAGAATATGGAGACACTGATCAATTCAATATCAAGAAAGGGGTGAGACAGGGATGCATTTTGTCTCCATTCCTGTTTAACTTATATGCGGAAAGAATAATGAGAATGGCGGAAATGGAAGGGGCAAAAGAGGGAGTAAAAATTGTGGGAAGGACATTGAACAATCTTAGATATGCAGATGATACAACACTAATGACAAAAAGAAAAGATGAGCTTATAGAATTAATAAGAAGGGTAAGGAGAGAAAGTGAAAAAGCTGGCTTATACTTCAACATAAAGAAGACAAAAGTTATGACAACAGCAGAATGGGATACTTTTGAGATTGACGGAGAAGAAATAGAGGTGATAGAAAGCTTCACTTTCCTGGGATCATTGGTTGAAAAAGAAGGAAAATGTGATACAGAAATAAAACGAAGAATTGCGATTGGGAAAGCTGCAATGATTGGACTGGAAAAGATATGGAAGGACAAGCATGTGAGCATAGATACAAAAAAAAGGCTCGTGAGAGCCCTAGTCTTTCCAACGGTTCTGTATGGCTGTGAGTCTTGGACAATGACAAAGAACATGGTGAAAAAGGTCAACGCATGTGAAATGTGGATATGGAGAAAAATGTTGAGAATATCATGGACAGAGAAAAGGACGAACGAATCAATACGAGTGGAGATTGGTGTCGAGAATGAAGAGTCATTAAAACAAAAAGCGACAAGATTGAAGCTTGGATTCTTTGGTCATGTTATGCGATCTGATGGGCTAGAAAAGGAAATGATGTTGGCTTGTGGTGAGGGGAAAAAAAGACGGGGTCGACCAAGGAAGAAATGGATGGATGAGATTCACGATGTAACTGGCATGAATCTGGAAGCACTAAGGGACCTGACTTCGAATAGGAAGCAATGGAGAATGTGTGTCGTGGCGATCGCTAGAGCTCCAGGAGTTGACAGCACAAGGTGACAAGGTGAATTACAATAACATTCAGTTTCAGACAAAACGTAAGGAAATTAACAAAACCTACAATGTATGATAAGCCTATTTTGCCAAGCAGGTTGAAAATAACAAATTCAGCCTAAATTTGGTTGTTTTGCATTACTGCTGACCTGAATGGCATTGATTACGCGAATGGGGCTATCCTGCTTCATCGCCTCAACGCATTTGTAGAAGAGCCTGTTGAACATATCCTTTGAACAGAACAAGAACAAAGATTCATGAAGCAATTTCATTTATTTCTAATCCACTTAAAAAATCTCCCTCGTTCAAAAAGTCACAAGTTCACACATGACAGAACATCGATGTTGGTGAAAAACAGTGCATTAAGGACTTCCTCAATGTCCTTACACACCGATTCAATTCTGCCCAACAACATACAGTTCATCTGACACAGTGCACCTGGATTTGAACTGACTGCACAAATTCATAAGGCTGACGCATAACCAGTTGGTCCCTGTGTCACTTGGAAAAGCAGAAAATTACTCACCATGAGTTCCACGAGTTGCTCGCCGCTCAGCTTCTCAAATTCGCTTTCGATGTATTGCGTGTTGACCTACATACACATACATATATACAAAATAAACAGAAACAACAACAAATTTATTTCCAAATAATAAACAACTACATGTACAAAGTTAATCAGAGCAACTACACATGACTAAAAATAACTGCTATATTTAGCTATCCTGACCAAAACTGATCTAATAAAGATTTTGGTACAAAAACATTTACTCCAACTATTTGCATTCAATTATTTTCAACAAGACTTCCCGGTTTTAGAATTGAAGTTCTATTCTATGGTAAATTGCAAACCTGCATGAGTAACAAATTTAAAACTGGCCAAAATATGTAAACAGCGGAAATATTTTAAACTGGGGAAGCTGTTTTTTTTAGAAATTCTCTGAAACATATAAATGTCAAAGATCATCAACAGCCCCATTCAAATCATACTAGACGAGGTCAAACAACGCACCCTGAGAAGAAAAAGTTCATCCCAGAAATTCTGATTTCCTGTTGATGGATCTTCTCCCTGTTCGCAAAAATCCATCAAAGATCCTTACAGTTTCAAAACTATATTTTTGCTATTTTCGCTGTTGAACAGAATCTTCCTCTAATTATCCAACCTCAACTGGTCAATTGGTTTCTACACACTACTTAAAGACAAACAAGAACTGCAGTTCATTAATCCAAACCCAAGCGACCACCATTCGTACAAAGTTAGCGACTTTGCTTTCTTAGCCTTAGTATATAAGGTCCAGCCCTCTCAACCACAACCCGATTGCCCCACCATCAGTATACATTGACTGTACCAATTGTTATGCCAAGTTTTCTAGGGGGCAAGTGGAGCAGAAATCTACAAACTTTTTGTGTCCTGGCAGGGATTGAACCCCCACCCAATTGGTTGACAGAACCCCCCCCCTAGACATTACTTCAAATCAGAATCAAATTGATTAAGCTTCTTCTCGAGTCGAGTGTTCAAGCATAAATTTTACATTCACTTTTAACTGACCATATCTTTTGCTCTAAACTGAAACCTTACCGCTACCTCTCTGATAGACTTCAACTCTGAACTATTGTAATGAGTATTTATCAAATTTCATGTGCAATAATTTTGTAATATATTGTAATCATAACACCGCATTTGTGGTGCACATCTTAAGAGCATCTTGTATTGTATAAAAGAGAGCAGTGTGCAGACAACCTACCCTGAAGAATGCCTCGTATATCTGGACGATCTTCTCCTTGAGGGCTTTCTTCGAGTGAGATCCCCTGCGAAGCAAACTCCCCTTCTCAGTTGGTGTTGTTGGCTGTGACTTGCTGCTAGCCATTGTCACTCTAAGTGAAGTAAAACAGGAAAATGAATTACTAAATACGCAGGTCTAAACATCAGTAGTTGGCACACAGTGTACTCGACGTTTGCAGTCAGCATAATGCTAAATGCCATACTGGCCCTATGGCTTGCTTGCAGGCTGTCTGTCTCGTGATCTACTCATCAGCCTTTCGTGTTTAATTAGTATGATTTAATGTGCTTGCCACCTAATTACGCTATAAATGATGATCTGCTTAATCTATGCTGAAATTATTACAGAACTTTGGCAACAACCTACATAGCCCTACAAGATGTAATTACGTTTAAAAAGCCTAATCGACTCAATAAAACTTATTGACATATCGAAATTATTTCTTCGCAACTAGTAAAATCTGTTCAACGATGACAGACCTTCCAATTTTTTCATAAAGCTAAACTGCAAACAAATTGTTCGCGGACTTGTTAGCTGTCGAACATGGAGCGATAATGGCAGCTCTTACACGGTTACACAATTCCGACAAATTAATACACCTTACAGCTCTCAATCATAAGTCCATCAAACTGTTAAAAATCTGAAAATGCAAAAGAGGAGATAAATTTTGCAATGAAATCTGAAAAGTTGACAACCTTTTAATGAACTACGAAGTAATTATATATTGATTTATTGGTAAAAATGTCAACACTGCAGTCACATCAGCATTTCACTAAAGGATGCCATACACTGTCAAAGCGGAATTCATAAGAAATTTTTATTCTGTAGAATATGCTTCTTAATTGTATGATTTGAGATTCTAGGTGATCCATGGCAGTAAAATTGCTATTACTATTTGTGCCAATTGTTAATAATTTGCTTTATTTTTTATAGATATGAAACTTTAAGTAGTTTGTTACTAAAAGTTGCTTGTTGCTTGTTGTTGAGTTCACGATTTTAATGTATTAACTTACTTACTCATCAACGTGAGCAACAATGTTACATCATAAATTCCTTGATTTTACATTGTACTTTAAGATCTTTATTCTAGCCAGGGCTGTATTGTTTTAAATCTCCCATAGATCATTGTACAGTTTTATGCTTATTTTTGGGGCAAGCTGACTCTGGTAAACCTATGCTGTCCTGACCTAGGAGATTCTGTTCGATCCATCGACCTAATATAGGTCGATGGTTCGATCAGTAGATTTTCACCTCGATTATCTGAATGACTTGGGCCCACAATTTACTTTTAAATAAAAGCCCACTATTAAGGGTTTTCAGCACTAAAATACAGGATCAACGATCACTATGGGCTACGTGTACATAACTAACCGGAATATTTCAAGATTAAATATATTACACGTGCATTTCTTATGATTTTTTCCGAGGTCATTGAATAATTGAACATACATACTTATTTTGTTTCTAGCCAATCCTTGTTTGCTTAGGCCGTTCGCTTGGTTCCCGTTGTGCATGTCAGGTTACCGGGTGTGTTCTGGTGACATTTTCGTGTATTAACAATCTTACGGATAGCAGGGCATCCATTTTAACTCCGAAACATCATTACGGCATTACTATCTGCAAGGAGATAGAATCTGGCCATTTAGGACGTAATCATGTCGACGTTTGCTGAGAATTTCTGTTCGATACACATGCCCTTGTTGGGCGGAGCCAGCTCTCTGATCTTCTCCACAAACCTCATGAATCCGAGGCTTTTTCGCAGGTAAAAGCAAGCGACAGATGGTAACACTGGAGACACTTATGCCTGATATTTTCAGATTTAACAGATCGTGGTTTGGTCGAGGAGTTTCGACCTATGCAAATATCCGTGTCATTGAGGTGACTTTTGTGCACGCATACATACCTGGGAAATTCTAAGAATAATTATTGTCTGCTTTAGACCAGCGATGTTTGGCGTCGATGTACTCTGCAGCGTAGACGCCCCAGAGGCCAACCCCACTTGATAAAGGAGGGCTTCAAAGTTCAGGCCCACAGGAATTATACAGCATGCATTTAGTTGTCCAGGAAAATCTTCAAAAGCGTGATAAACAAATTATACAGTCTCGTAGGGAAGGAAACAGACGTGCAGGCAGAAAAGAGAAGTAGAGACAGAGACAGAGAGCCTTAAGTAATCATCTGGTTGTAACATTATTCGTGGTGTAATCTAGTGCTACAAATTTCACCCGAAATAATTGAATTTAAATACTGTACTTGGTGCACTTTTGAGTTTACTTTAATAAGCGTCAAATAAATGTTTCTTTACCACTATTACAGAGTAAAAACACATTTTGTAACTTACATTACACACTTTACATATATTACATTACATGCACATTACATAAATTACACTACTTGTGCAAAATGAAATGTAAACAGTACAAACATGTAAATTGCTTAAGTGTTACATAAATTGCATTACAAACACATTCCATGAAGTACATTACATTGTAAAAATAACATATGGATTACATTACATGTTACATGAGTTATGTTATGTACACATTGCAGGTTCTGCTCTCCATATGAGCCAATCGTAGCCAACTGCCTGTGGTTCAACGCTCACATTGGTACTGGCCTCTACATCTACACAAGGCGCCACATGGAAAGATCTACCTCTCCACAGAGAATCATTTTCAGTGTCTTTGGAGCAGTTCTTTTCAACTTTGGAACCGTTCTGTTCTGGGCTGCAACCAAAACGCTTCTGCCCGAGCGCGACCTTCTCCGAACGCTCTTTGGATTCAGTTCAGGAATACTTCTGTTTGCCATAGGAAAGGAATATCTCAAGTTCATCGACAACGTTGACTCAAAATAGCCAAATTGACAAAATGCTTGAAATAATTTTCTCTCAACGTGTTTTCAATTTTAAAACTGACTGCTGAAACTGTATGTATATGTCTTTATGGCTTTTAAAATAACTTCAGAATATGAAGAATTAGCTAACAGGTTTTTATATGGCTTTTAACAATACTGACAGAATATGAAGAAGGAGCGGAGGTTTTTATATCGCATTTCAATATAACGTCAGATATGAAGAAAGAAGTTCTAACACATTGTATGTAAGATGGTTTGTATAAATATTGGAACCCTGTTTTATTGTGGAATGTTCACAAGCAAATTATGATGTACCATGGTTAGAATCATGGATCACAAATTTAATTAAGGATTTAGAATATATTTAATGCAATCTTGTTCTGAAGTGGTACTTCGTTTGGCTTTGACCAGGCTTGATGTTCCTTGCACCAGTAAAGTGTTGGGCTTTAGTTGTGGCTAGTCCAGAATGTTGCATTCTGCAAGTTCTTTAATGTCATTCTGGACTAAAGCTGAGACTTGTTGCTTTTCATCTTCGACATCCACAACAGTGCAGCTTCTGGTTTCTTGATCCAGTGAATTTCAAACGGGCTTCTTCAACAGATTGCAGTATTACTACAACTGCACATGAAGTATCCATCACTTAATGTACTGTGCTTTATGATAGTAGTGTCTAGTTTCTTTGATGGGATAGTGTTTTGGATGGGATAGTGTATAGTGTCTTGGATGGGATAGGGGTATTGAGTCTATAGTTATGTAAGTAGCCTGCCATTATAGAAGTTTTGAGATAGCATGGCTTGCAAAAGTTGCAGCATCAGAAGGTTCCAATACCTTTTATGTAATAGTGTCGGTTGTTACAAGTTTTTAGATATTGTTATTGATTAAAGTGTTAACGCTGACGATGGTTGTAATTGTCTTGTGCTAGTGATTCGATGCTGTTGTTAGAAAAATAGATTTCGTCTGTACTGTTAAATTAATATAAAGGACAATAAATGCTTTTTTAACTTTAACATTTTAAAGTCAATGTTGTTCAGTGACTGTCTAAGTTTGCAGGTGGGTTAAAGTTAACATATTTACAAAATGTTTTAGCAGTAAGTTGTTTAGCAGCTGCGTGTGTCAGCATGATTCTCTTGAATAAATGAAAATTGATCGATGTTGTGATATGCAATATTGGAATGTGATATTACCAACATTGAGAGCAGTGATGTGTAAGAACTCCACATGTTGTAGATTTTTTCTCTTTTGTTGGTGACAGGTGAATGCTAAGTGAGGTACAGAGTGATATAGTTGAACTGGTGACAGGCAAGTGAAGTGGTTACAATGTAGAAATTCCTGCTAAGGTATTGGGTTCACACCACCAATGGGGACAGAAACATTTGCTGATGAATTTCCTCATATTTGGGTTGGATGGGGTATTGAGTAGGGCTGTACCGAATATTCGCTTCGGGGCAGAATAGTGGGCCATATAGCTATTCGGTATTCGGCCGAATAGTAGCTGTCGAACCGAATACGAATAGTGGCCACGTGACATCTGTTTTTGCATATGCGGCGCGCTACCACGAGTGGAGTGAACATTAAGTAAGTGACAATTTCTAAGTTTAGTAAAATTAGTTCTATTTCTAGTTTACACAGACTGGCAGAAAGATGCAAAATTTACATAGTTAACTGTTTACTTTTAGTTTATGTATTAAATTTACTGAACTGAAACTTTTGCTTACTTTTGAAATTTTGAATATTGTCAGTAGACCTATTTTGTACACTATTCGTATTCGGCCGAATAGTTGGTCCAATTATTCCTATTCGGCCGAATAGTGATAATCACCTATTCGGTACAGCCCTAGTATTGAGTCTATATTAAGTTTACTTTTAAGTAGCTTGCAAACAGTTCATCTCTTGTGCTCTAAAACACGTCTGTCTGGCCAGCTGATGGCCCTGTGTGGGAAGGCATTCATTTAGCTGATCACTGTGGACGGACTCTTCTCAAGACAAAATACTCTGTTAAACTCTACAGTTGAAATTACATTTGCAGAGTAGAAAGGAGAAAAATTGAGGTGTGCTCAACTTCAACGTTTTAGTAATTCGTGCGTTTATCCGGATTTACGCTAAAGTTGTTTTACAGTGTGCATAACTATTGTTCTTTTATCATTGTAACTATTTTTCTCAGTCTGTATCTCCATGGCAATGTTAGAATATTATGTTTGTTCAAAAAGTGATATTTATCTGTTTTGTTTAGTGTAGATTTATCAAATCTTTGGCAACTGATAGAAGCTGAATATTTAGCTGGTACTGAATGATTTATACACAGTCCTGTGTGTACACTGTACAGTCCTGTAATTATAACTTCTTAATGAAGCATAAGTTGATGGCTTACAGCAGTTTTGCATGAAGAACTTTGAGCAAAGTCCTTATACAGTTCCTATTATACAGTAGGTTCGAAAATGCACTCTGTTAAAAATACTGTTCAAACAAAATGCTATTCCGACACATTAAAAAATATGGACTGCTCTTTGTTGTTCAGTAAAATTTCCGATTATATTGTGCACAGAGTTTGTGCATTTACAGAGTAAATCTAAAAAATATTATAACTTCATTAACCAGATGACGTTTATACCATGTTGTTAGTTTTACCAACACACCCGCATCATGAACAAGGTCAGTTCCGTTACTCTCCAGAGAAGAAACGTATGACGCAGTACCCAGACAAATTTCCTTCCGCTGGATGGGAACATTTTCACCAAATACATATTCAGCATTTCAGGTGTCACGCATCCAAAGTGCTGCCAAGTTTGTTAAGAAGTTCATCTGCATGGTTTTATGTATTTACAGAATAAATCTTTAAAAATATTAGAACAAAAATACCATTCAGTTAATTCGATAATGGTTAGGAAGCCATGTTACAGGACCTTTGAGACATTCATACAAAATACAGTTCAGTTGCATGTAATTTGATAAATGCATGCTAATGCAATTACCTATGATTGTAGCATTGATCATAGGGATGGACACAGAAACAGATCAGAGGGCTTTCTTCCCATGTCCTTTTCTCTGTCTTTACTTATGTGCTAAATTACGAACAAGACAGATTAGGCATAACAGGTGAGGTGAAATTCCTATAACATCCTGGTGGAAAATGTATGCCAACCTTACGGCACTCATTCCGGTGGCCCTGAGAACCCATTGACTATCTTGAAGTCTTGGCATGTTAAACAAAATAAGTAAACAATTCGTATTTATTTGCATATGAAAACCATGAATGCACCACACGATTTGCTGTTTAGTTTTGAGCTTACAACGTCACAGAACTTTACTCCCTGGCAATCTTGCATGGTCACAAGATTCATAACACCAGCACAAACCTGCACCCATATCATTAGTGCTAGCATCCAAGTAACATTGATTGTACTACTCACTGTGGGGAAATAACCCCTGCAGACTACAGTGCCACTCATAATTATTTAAGCAGTACATACAAAAGTATGCGTATTATATACGCCAAAGTTGAGTTTAATAAGAGAAAATATGTGCACTTCAGGCTACAATGAATCATAAATACTTCTGCCTAAATAAGGAAACTTTGATTACAAAGACGTTGCGTTCGTGATGTTGCTTAGCAGTAAGTCTCAGCTGACTTGTATTTTCGATCAGTCATTTGGCTCAGTTCATGACCTGACCTTGTTTCTTCATTCACATCAATTTCATTGGTCATACAAACGATTACGTTGGGGAGGGTGACATCTGTCTGGCCAGCTCAACGAACGCTTTTCCATTTGGTCGCTGACCTTTCGACCTCACAGAATCAACGTTTCGTCGAATCAGCTTGCTGTCCAGCTGGCTTGTTCGGATCACAATGGACCAGAGTTTCACGGCCAGTGACAACATCGTTCCGTCACTCAAATCGGCGTGTCCCACGACACGTTGGAAGATCTCGAGACACAGAACAGCCTGGCGCCTTTGTGTTTCTGGCTCATCCAAAGCCTTAACTTGGGCAAAAATCTCGCGAATGAGCGTACTGCAGACTTCCGAAATCTCAGCGAGGAATTTGGGATCGCAACCGTACAATGTGTCGTTCGACTCGACGTGATCGACATGGTATGGAAGATATTCCTGCGCCATTGACGATAGACCCACAAGCATACTGGTGAAAACGAGAGCCTTGCTATCGCCGTGCGTGTCCCAGGGATATTCCTGGATGGTGTTGAGCAACCCACGGGTCAGGTAGAGGACGCCCTGGTCTGGACTGTCGGGAACAACGAGGAGAGTGGAGATGAAGTTGTTGAGGAAGTCGACAAGCAGCGGCTCCGTTGAGCGAACTTTACCTTCAATCTCGATGTACCTTTAGAAATATTAACAATGGAAGTTAAACTGAGAAGCAGAGCAGTGCAAAAAATGTATCTTAAAACGAGATGAAAATGGAGAAGATTAAAAAGGAAAGATATTAGTTGGGTAAATAGAATGAACCAGAAAGATCGTCAGCTATTTTTCGTATCATTACGATTAGGATAGTTACCTTATAAACCAGCCATCTAATTAAGTTTATTAGTTGTATACTAACCATCTAATTAAGTCAAGTAGGACTAGCTACCTCATACACAAACCATACATGGTGTTCCACAGGGCTCTGTGCTTGGTCCTCTTTTGCTTACATTATACACCACACCACTCTCGACAATCAATCGCTAGGATATCACTTCTATGCTGGCTATGTAAATAGTATTTGTAAGTAGTCATATACGACTGAAAACTGAAAGTTTGAAGCTATTGTATTCTGGTTCTACCCCTACACCACCTACATCTCCACCGTATCGCCATACTGTTTCCTTGGCTTGAACTCCCGTATTCTGACCTGGCACCAAAACAGACCAACAAACCTGCCTTTTGCAGACTTGATTGGATATAGCGCAGGTGAATAAACTGGTCTCCATGATGCCATGCCTGTGTGGCACTGAAAAATTTCAGATATTTACATTACATGTAAACTCGTAAAGCTAATTATCGTACCTAGGAACCTCTTTGATCAGCAGTATAGCAGCTTTGAAGAAGGCATCCGCCTGCGACAGGCACTCATTAACGAGTGCCACCTGTCCGGAAACGAGGTAGAGGTTCAGCCGCTGGAAGAGTCCGTTGAGGGAAGGGATCGTGATAAACGTGTAGGCAGCACACGCCCTCACAAATGCAGCAGTCTTCCTCGTGTGTCCTCCGCTCCCCACGATCCTCTTCGTCTGCATGGCGAGGCCGTTCACCATGTGCACGAGAAAGACGAGCACGGGGTCGATGTTGTTGAACGTGGCGCGACAGTCGACGTAGAAGTTGAGCTGCTGCTCGAGGTCGCGTCCATACGAGACGCTTCCGATGAACGAATTGATGAGGCCGCCGAGGGCACGGACCTCGTCGTCGAGGCTGAGGGCGTTGACCGAGTCGTGCATCGTCTGGCAGAGGAAGCGAAGAGTGTGGATGAGGACGAGGTCGGAGGTCGTCTGGCCTGCATGTGCGTTCGTGTACGCCTCCATGACGCTGCAGCAGACTTCGACCTACACACAGAAAAAAATTTATTTAGTTTATTTCATCAATAAATTTAATAATAAATTCAATCAATAAATTTAATAAATAAATTTTGTTCATTTAATCAATTTCACTTGCAAGCACACACAGATCTCAAAATTCATAGAGGACCTTAAAGGTCCCTAGGTGTGGCTATTTGATCGATCAAAAGAGATATTATGTCTCAAGATACTTTAAATACTTTTACAGCTGTTTCTGGCAGCACACTTCTAATGTTTAGCCGAAGAACTGTTCATTGAATATTCATAAGATTCTTGAAGATATGCAATCTCTGTCAGAGACTCTACTTAGCAAAGCACAAACACCCTACAAAGATTTTACTAGAGTCGAGCAAAATGCAGCACTGATAAATTGATGAGACAAAACTTACAGATAAACTTACCCAAATTTAGATAAATGGGGTTCTGAAAGTTTAAGTGTAAATGGGTTAAATAATCTTTATTCAATTAACTTCCAACTGACCTTGACAGATTCCTTCTGGAACATGTCTATGAAAGCCATGAACTTGTCAAGTCCAAACAACTCGGCAAGATCTTTTTTGTAGAAAAGGATCTTGGAAATGATACCCTGCAGCTGAGAGTAGTGATCCTCATACGCTCGATCCGGTGTCATGTGCTTGATGATATCACCGAGGAACGTGTTCAGCTCCCTCTTTCCGAACAACTGGAGGACAAATTCAATCCAGACCTCGGCACATCCGATGTAATCACTCGGATTTGTCAGTTTCGTCACGGCCTTCCAGACGTCGTTGAGCAAAGTCAGACGTTGATCTTCAGGAGGATTTGTCGACACGACGCACAGTCCAAGACTTCGGTAGAGCAGATGTTTCGGAAAGCCAAGCTCCTCGCATTCCCGGATCATATTTGCGAACTCGACTGCACGTCCTGATATGAACGCCGGCTTGAAGGCGAGGATGATCGAATTGTGCAGCAGCGCCCGGTTACACTTGGCCTGACACTTGCCAAGGACGGAATCGAGGACGGCCTCGTTGGCACGATGCGCTATGCACTGCAGGATCCAGTCGAGTGCGGGGGAATAGATGACCAAATAACGCGACAGTTCTAGCTTCTGTGCTGCCAGAACGTTCTGTACAGAGTCTGTCTGAATCTGACTGTACATCTGAATGAAGTCATCGAAGCAAGGCATCAGATGATCGCGAAACTTTGGCGAGATTGCAATCCCGACTCGACAGAGGTAGCACCGCGCATACACCCCCACGAGGGGATCTCCTATTCCACGGGTCATCTCCACGAGCCGAACGAGCGCCTTGTTGTACTCGCCCGTCTGTAGAAACCTGTAGCATTTGAGGATGGCTGCCTCGACGTAAAACCGCGGAATCAGTTCGCGAATTGAAGCGATCTTGAAAAACCAGTTGCGGCACGTCTCTTTTGCCGACTCGGGAATTTGGTCGGCGGTGAAGTTCTCCGTCAGAGTTTTCATGCCCTTCTGCGCCCCATTTGTCGATGATTTGCTTAGTATTCGATCGAAGACGAGTTTTCCAAATGTGTCAAGAATATCGGTGATCAGGACAAACTTGCTCGGGTAGAACTGGATCACGGAAACATCCGAGAGGAGTTTTGCACACTGGATAACAATCTTAAGCGACTTGACTTTCTGGTCTTGGTTCCAAGCGGTAACGAGAGCAGCATTGTACTCTTCGATCCGATGAATGTAGTCCTGTTGGCTGAGGTTTAGCATTTCCTGTACAGAGCCTTCTTCCAAATCGTCGAGCTGTTCCAGCCGGTTCTTCACCTTGTCTGTAACAGTCACAGCCGCTTTGGAACCGACTTGTGTCTTGTCCGAACTTGCCAGCGACACCATCATTGTCAGCTTCTCCGAGGTCGTGAACTTGCTGAGGATTCCAGGACGTTTTGCCGACCATGGCTCAAACGAATCGTCAATCTCCTTCTCTGTCGATCCAACACCTTTGCTGGGACGTTTCTCTCCTTTTACTGCTGTCTGGTTGACCGTTGTACGAGACAATGGATCAACCTCGGCAGCAAATTGTGACAGTGGATCGCCTGCTTCGAATGCAGACAGTGGATCGAGGTAGCCATCGGTCGTGATCTTCTTCTTGTCATCCTTTTTGTCGGTTCGATCGACGACCGTTATTGAGAGGAATTGAAGAGGATGTGCTTGAGCCTCTTCCGAAGCAGCTGCCGCAGACTTTGTCTCCTGTAGATAATTCCTCTGCCTTGGCTTCCACTCCAGTGCAGCCATTCCTTTTCGATCAGTCAAAATCAAACGAAAGCCTATGAAATTAGAATAAACACTCAGAAAAATTAGGACAATGGCTAAAGAACTTGAATTCTGGTTTTAACTACAATTCTACACACCTATTCTGAAAACACCAGTTGTGATGTGATATGCCATTGCTAGGCCTTTTGCATTACATCACATTTATAAATTACCTTTTTACGCATTTAATTTATAAAATCTGTTTAGTAACACTGTCTCTTGGCGAGGCAAAAATCGCTTGGGCTAAGCAATTGTTCATTAAAGACTTATTCGAGGTCCCTACACAGTATTGATGTATAGACCGTTTAAATGAATCTCCGATGGCGATATCCGGCTCAGGGAGAGTTCGAACCTATACACCACGAGTTACAAGCCGACAGCTCAACAAATAAGCCATTTGAAGGAATGCAAAAATCATTACAAACTTCAACCTTCTTAATGTAAGCAAAATACTCCCGGAAATATTAATCCGTAACCAGTAATCAGTTACCATTTAATACTCATGCTCATGAGACTAATTAGAACATGACATACACACCATCCCAGGTCATATGACATCTTTGTTATTAGGCCACTTTTTACCCCACGGGTTTAGAAGACAGCCGGATGCAAACACTATCTTTGCGTCGAATAAAATGCCATGTTTTCTGGAAATTTTAAATTAAAACTTTTGCAATATCTTAGCAATACTCACCGTATACAAAATATAAAAGTTTTTCTCCAATATAAACTTAAATTGACGTCAACACGCCCACCGCACCACTTAGCACCGCACTCTCTCATCAGTCGCAAGGTGTCGTTTCAACAAATTATAGAATTTACCAGGATTGGCAAACTTTTGCCACCGGTGAAAACCGACTAGGCAAAAATATTGTTTGCTGCAAAAATACTTTTCGCAAGATTGATGTTTGATACATGTAATTTTAGTATTATTACTTCTGTTTTGATATTCAACTGTGACCAAGCCATGGTTTTTGATTTTCAACTGTGACCAAGCCATGGTTTTTGAAAAAAGAAAAATGTGGATGCCATGTGCAACTTTGTGCAAGATGTCTACGTTGACAGAAGATGACGATAATTTAGTAAGTCTACGACTCTAAGATCTTTGGTAAGCCTACTATATAGGCCTATGCTTCAACTCTGGAAATGTGTATTTTTAGCATATTTTCAGTCATCTATTCTGTTTTATTTTGTCACGGCTTGAATTGAGTGTCGCCTCTGGCTGAAAAGTTTTATTATTATGTTTTTCTTGAAACTATAGCGAAGTTTTATGCTTTAATCCACAAGATTAACAATGCACTGCATTTTTGCACCTTATCCTCCTCACTATACGTACATGCACTGTCGTCTGCTTTATTCAACTTACATGCATGCATTCTCTCTGTTTTTTGCCTTGTTCGACAGCCATTTTTTAGTTTAAATAAACCAGGATTGTTGGAATCGTTAAAGCATTATCGAGGGTCAACTGCACAAACATTAGGCCCTATTATATCTACATTTTTTCTGAATTTCACTTTTTTATTCTATTTGATGTCTAATGTTATTCTACACAACTTGAAAAGCTCACATGTAACTGATCTGAGTTTGTAACAGAATAAAACGGTGGTAGCATATCCTATTAATATTGGCACAATACAGGGCTGATACGAATTATTATCGAAGCGAACGCCAAATTATTGCCTGGTTTTAAGGCAAATGTCCATGTGAACTGTTTTTGTATTTTGTAAGAGAAACAGTTTATAAAGCATTGTAGGCCTAATTAGGAGCTACTTGAGGCCTATAGGCCTATATCTAGCATATAATATAGCCTATGTGCTTGACAGTGATAATTATCAGCGCAAGTGCTAAGCGTTATCTAGGCTTATTAATATACATAATTTCAATTTGTTAAATGACACATAAATTTCGTTGTTTTTTGAGAGCCTGACTATTAGCAATTAGTCATTTCTGTCGCCGATTAATCGTGTCTATCGGTTCCTATCCATTATTCTCCCACACACACAAATAAAAATAAAAGTGTTCGTTTCGTGAAGTCATCTACTACCAGTCACCAGGTGGCTAAATGACGTCCTGAAAAGTTTCAAAATGGCAGGTGAGAAGAGAGCGTAGGTATTTCAACGGAAATAAATTCCATCAGGTTTACAAAGGTTTGGGCAAAAGATTTACTCGACGGACGACCTAACGTTTTGTTTTAAAATATTCGAATCGTTTCGACTGTATGAACAGAAATAATGAGCTGCATACCGTTTTGGAAGGCTTGTAATCGAAATGTCGACTACATAGACAAAAGTCACTGTAATCTCATAGCTGTGCCCGATGATGTTCTTCGGTACGGGCGGAGTCTCGAGGAATTACTACTAGATGCAAATCAACTCAGGGAACTACCCAGGGTAAGCAAAACCTTTAAATTATTTTCTATATCGATGCCGAGATCTGAGAGCCGAATTAACAGTATATTTGAATGTTATGAGTGGGGAAGTAAGTAAACTTTAATTATATCGCTGACATGGGGTCTTGTTATGGCAGCAGTTTAATATCTGAATCATAGATTATGAAAGACTTGATGACCAATTGTAATGGGACGACCAGTTGTCAATTTTTACTGGTCCACTCGTAGGAAACCCTAGTGCTTAATTTGTTTGATATATTTTCTCTTATTTATTCATCAAATATATAATTAGACAGCATAAGGCAGTTCCACTAAGCACATGTGTTTTAAAGTGGCTCAGGGTTTCACAATGATCGTCTGAGGAGGTGTGAACATGTGTTGCAGTCAGCTAATTCGCCACATGTGACAAATTAGCTGGGCGGTGGTAAACTCTTGCAATAATTAGTTCAGTACAGACTTTGGGCACGTGAGGTCAAATGCAAATGATTAACACAAAACCATCTAGTCTGGTAGAGAAACGTTAGCATATATAATTTCCGCTGTATAAGTTATAAAACAATATTGACTAGTAAAGAAACACTAGCTTAAAACAGTTAAACAAGTCAAGATATGTTAGCATTAAACCATTTAAGCCAGTGAAAAAGCTTTAGCATGACACCATCTGAACTAGTCATGGAAAGAGCATAAAACCATTTAAATCGGTGTTGAAACATTAGCATAGAAAACATTTCAATTTGAAACCAGTCAAGAAATGTTAGTTTTGATTAGTTAAACCAGTCAAATTAGATTTCCATTCGACCATTTAGACCAGTCAAAAATGTCAGCAATGAATCATTCCAGCTGGTGAAAAATGATAGCATGATATCTCTTCAGCATTGGAAGCATACATATTGTGTAATGTCTTTCACTCTAAACTGAAAACTTATCTCTTCCAGTCTACTTGTGGCTCTTAATGTTTGCCCGGTTTCAGTGTACACTTCTGAACTTTGTAAGGAGTGCTTTGTCAAATAATAGTTGTATTGTACAGTATTGTATAGCTGGTGAAAAATGTTCAAAGTTGTAATAGATCTATGTGCTTTACACTTTAACGACAAGTTCCCGCACACGTACTTCGCGTTGTTACCACCGATTAAAGAGACACACTATTCACTGCGTCTTGACCCACAATGGAACTTTCCATACTGCCGACAGCTTGTCTTGCAAATCATTTGTAATTAGGATGATCTACTCAGGAATATATAAGACATAGAACAGGTTTTACCCAGGACATGTTTAACCCGTGTAAACCAAATTGCGGTTAGCAATTGGTCAAATAAAGGATATATTTACTTACTTACTTACTTACTTAAAATGCATGGCAAACTAATCCCTCTCATCATTATAGGGTTAAAGCGAATAGTCCTTCAACCATGAGACCGTTCCTGGAGGGTTTTTGTTCATCGAGGCTTGTAAAAAATGATGGATCACCTTAGATTCGAGTTATCCTAGAGCATAAACATTTATAAAGTTGTTGCTTTTGTCTCGTTGCCTGGTTGTTGTCTTGTTGCCTGGTTGTTGTCTGGTTGTTCTGCTTGACTTATTTATACATCCCCAGGATCCTTGCTATAACGCTGCCTTAGTGACTCATACCAAGTACCCTGTTGTAATGAGGTGAGGTCATTCGTGTAATGAGGTCATGTCACGTATGCACTGTTGCTGGTGATGATGATGATAACAACTAAGTAAATAAGTAAGTAATGTTTATTTGCATGGGAAAACGCCCACAATTTCAAACAACAGCACACACAAACAATAGCACGGTTGTGCTCAGGAAAAACACATTGCAGTAACATAAACAGTTTAAGACGTATGACTTTATATGCAGCTCTGTTCTTCAGAAGCTAAGAGAGTTAAACTTTATGTAGGCCAAGGGTTGGAAAGAAAACAAACGGCATTGACATTGGAGCAGTAGTGAGAAGGAGTTTGATCACAGTTTTTTTATTTATGCAGATGGTAAATGATGAAGGTTTTTTATTCAGCAGTGTGAAACAAAACAGGGTGGACACAAACTGCTTTGTGCTAGAAAAGAGAATAAAATGTCATCCAGCCATGTTGTACATGTTAAGGGGCCATGTTGTACATTAAACAGGCCACATCATTCATGCAAAGAGGTCACGTCATACATGTAAAAAAGCCATGTCATACATGTACAAAGCCATGTCATACATGTAAAAAAAGCCATGTCATACAATGTCATGTAGAAAAGCCATGTCATACATGTAAACAAGCCATGTTATACAATGTCATGTACAAAAGCCATGTCATACATGTAAAAATAAGGCATGTTATACAATGTCATGTACAAAAGCCATGTCATACATGTAAAAAAGCCATGTCATACAATGTCATGTACAAAAGCCATGTCATACATGTAATAAAGCCATGTTATGTACTAAACATGTCATGTCCTGCATGTAAAGGCCATGTCCTGCATGTAAAGGTCATATCATACATGTAAAGGGGTCATGTCATAACATAGTACCATGTTTACTGCCTAGTGCATTATTGCTAAAAAGGTGCTATAGTGTAATTTAATAGTCTAACAATATTTTGCCTTTCAAGCTCCTTCCAAAAGTATGGAGCACCTCCCAAACAAGAACAGGCTATTATATACACCATCAAATGTATAAGGACTCAAACGAGATGTGTAACTGGATACACCAGGTTCTCCACACTATCTCGGCTGCTGTGATGTCGTGCAGAAGGGTCAACGTCTCTCTACAGCTGGATTAAATAAATATTATATTTAGGACAGTTTACCAACCATATTTCATAAGAGATCATTCATGTCCCCCACAATGTCATACACTTGAACCTCCATATAACATGCTTCATTATAACATGGATTGTGATATATGTATGCATCTTGTATATATTTATGTATGTAAGACATGGTGTTGATCTGAGGTGTTGCACCAGTGGCAGCTTTAGTAAGCTTTCAGATTTTGTAGTAGCTCATTTATTAACTTGCTCTTTACAAGTCTTCTAAATAACAATAATATTAATAATAGTAATAATAGTAACAATATTACAAATATTAATAATAATAATAATGTTTGTTAGTATGAGTGTATGTGTCAATGCCTTTATGTAGCATGCTTTAAGAATGCCACAAATCCTCTTGGTAGTCAGGTATTTAAGTGAGCAGGTGTGACTGGAAGTAAACAGAGAGTGGTGAATGTCATGAGGTTGTTTTGGTGTGCTTCGTGATTGGTTACTCAACATCTGTTTTCAGTTATTATGAAACTCTTGGTATGTGCTTCCAGTGCAGGAAGTCATTGCACCGGGTTATGTGCTGTCAGGACTGGGCCTGAGGGCTGTCAAGTGTGGATATGTTTGTGCACACTGGGCCACAGTTTAAGCACCAGTGCGCATGTTAGTCTGTACAAGGATTATGCCGCCGCTCCCTCCCTACCTTGGACTACTTGACTGCTTAACCATAAGGGGTTGAAGTGTCTGTGCTGTTTTGGAAAGCAGTTTGTGTCTTATATGAACCCACTTGAGGTAGAGTGGGGCTCTCTTATAACACATTTCCTTATGACACAGAATCGGATATTACATGGTTCTGTGGCCCAGTCTGCACATACGGTAGTCTGATATTACAGCAGGGATACCAAAGTTTGGTCAGTTTTTGAAAACGACCTCAGTATAACAGGACTTTGTGTGGGAAACCGTAAACTATTGGTTAGAACACTAGCCTTGTTAGGTTGGAGGATCCTCTGAGACGGTTACTAGGGACCTTGAACAAGTCCTTCACTCATAGTTCCTCAACGTCATCAACTGATGCTTGGTCGTTAGATAGTGATGCTGCATAATTAATGATAATAATTAAAATAATATTTAATACTATTGTAAGGCGATTCATAATGTCTCTTCCAAAGGCAGTCTGATAAGTACCGGTAGTTAGGTTTGTAATACCCCAAGTTCTCTTTTACTTGGATGTTCCTCAAGTGACATCGAGAGTATAAAGTGAAATGAACTTTTGAACTTATTGACAGGTGGTTTGACATCCTTATGTATATACTACACCCTTTGCATGAATTCTGCATTTGGTCAAAATATTATAAGTGTCTTGACTTGTCAACGTTCTTAAGAGAGCCTCATAAATAATGTGCAATAAAATTAAAATTGTTCAGGAATAGTTTGTACTGTAACTCCTGAGGACTTTGTTTGATAGGACTACAGCTTCTGTCCTTTGCATGCAATCTGAAAACATTTTGTTTTTCTGTGGGTTGAGCGTCAGGAATCAGGACACTACCATCTGAGTTTCTTGGAAGTGAAACTACTCGAATATCTTATTCAGTTTCAATTGTCTTTCCTTACTGATAGTTGGGGGTGGACAATAGTCTAGTCACTGAAGTGGTTAGGGTGAGATTTTTGCTGCACCTGCGCCCCTTAGCCAACTGAGCTATAATGAGTACACTGACCATACACTGCTGGTGAGAAGATTAGACAGTGAGGGAGAGGACTAAGAAAATTGAAGTTGGTATCACTTCATGCCATGGCTACCTGTCAGGCTAGCTCAAGAGGCTTCTTCTTCCTTACTGATATTTTAATCTCTTGCCAAGACTAGATGCTTAAAATTGTCTATGGTACTTAATTGTTTAAAATTGGCTCTGGACATTACCTAACTCTGTTTTGGTGCATCAGTGGTGCAATAAAAATAAATAGATAAATAAATTTGACAGCCAACTTCCAACCATGGGTAATTTTTACGGCTCACAGTTTGGGTTTGTCTTTAAAAATAGTACAGGTACTTAAATACATGTTGAACTAAAAATTTGTGTTTTTAAGTCTCTGGCTTATCGAGTGTTGGCCATGGGTAATTGGGTATGTTTCAGTTTTTATTCTAGAGCCTTATCTAAGAGAAAGGCTTGCCTTGGAGGCTTGGAACTATTTGGCCATGCTTAGTATCACCTTTCTTATTCCTGAATCTCTGTAACAGATCTTGGCACTGAGTTATCTCTTGGCTCTGGCAGTTTCCGACTTTTCCATGAGAATATTATGCAGTTAGTAGAGTTATATTTGTGATTACTGTTCCTGATGCCATCTCTAATAACCTTGAATCCTGTTACAAGAGAAGAATAAGAAGTGAAGTCCCTTAAGGCAACTCCATAGGCAGACTTGGGTATGAAGTGTTAGCCATTTCATTTTCTCAGCCTCGGCTTATAAATAGAACAGGTGGCTATTCCTCTCCCTTGTCATTTTAACTCTGTTGGCTAGGGATTACACAGGGGAAGCAGAAATGTTGAAAAGATTTCTGCCCTGGCAGTGATTTGAACTCATGTCCTCTCGATTGACAGTCCAGCACCCTTAAGAGAACTTGCTTCAAATTACATTACCTGACATATTCCTACATTTACTGCAAATATTCTTACATTCACCTTACATAGTCGTACATTCACATTATACTTATTCTTATATTTATTTTACATATTCTTACTTAAGTTTATCTTACATATTCTTACATTTATCTCATATTCATGTACATTTATTTCATATTGTTACATTCACATAAATTTCATATTGTTACATTCACCTTGCATATTCTTACATTTATCTTACTTTTACATTTACCTTACTTATTCTTACAATTACCTAACATGATCGTACCTTATTAAAGCTAATCTGAGACCTTCTACTATAACACCACTCTAATAATGCTTAAAAGGCATCAAAATCGATGGTCACTGCTTAGCAGAAAGAATTAGTGATATGGCACTTAATAAATGCGTGATAAATAAAAAAGCTTTTGGGAATTGGGAATTGGTTCGTAAGATTTAGGGGAATTGGCTGGTAACATGTTATGGAATTATCTGGGATAGTTGCCATTGTGAAAATGCTTAAGGCATCAATCAATGGTCATGGCTGAGTTGTGCTATCGTTTCGTACATGGTGAAAGCAAGCAAGGGTGAGTCTGGGGAAACCATTATGGTAATCCACGTTCATGACGTTCATGCCTGCCCCGAGGAAATGCACTCTGCATTTTTAGTGAACTTGTTTAGTCCAGTAAAGGTTGGGGCAATGGGGTATCTACCCAGGCACCTGTCTTTGGTACATAGGCCTTGCTTCCCATGACCCACACATGTCGGTAGTAACAATCGGGCTAGCTGAGCAGAGGTAGGGCTTCAACTGCGCACCAATCCTGTAATTGAACATTGCATGTGACTACGGTCGCTATGTGCGTGATACTCTGACATTACTTTATCTTGATTTGTTTTGATGCCTTGTTAATGCGATTGAATCGGAGAAAGAGTTTGCCAAAACCGGAGTTCAGTCAGTAGTTTTCAAGTGGTAAACAAGTTTATTCCAGAAGTCCACAATCAGTTTGGTCCGATTCCAGGACTGCCTCGGCCATTCTGGGACACTCTACGTCTGAGTTTCTTAGAATTACTTGAGATAGATCTGTGTGTTTGAAGGTCTGTGATGATATAGAGCACTTGGAGTCGTAATCAAACATAAAGTATTATAACACTGATCCTGCAACAGCACGATCAGGCTCTTAAAATAATTTCACTGAAGCATAGATGGTTATGTCTATATTTAACAGCAGTATTATAAGGTAGTGTAGTGGTTATTGTGCTGGACTTTTGACTTGAGGTCGTGGGTTCAAATCCTCAACAGAAACAGAAGGTGTTTAAAATATCTGTTCCATTTACAAGTGCCCTCTAGTGAACATGGATTTGTAATGAATACATTGACCATACACTGTCAGCAAGAAAATTAGCTATATAGGGAGAGGACTGCCCTCATGTGCCGAGGCTGAGAAAATGGAAGTTGCTAGCACCTCTTAAGATTGCTCTTCTTCACTCTTGTAATAATTTATGGTACTTGGCATCCCTTTCAAGAAGTGGCATTATAATGGGATTCACTCGCGTGTGCGCACAGGCGCGAGCGCGCACACACACACACACACACACATATATATATATATATATATATATATATATATATATATATATATATATATATATATATATATATACATGAATTCCTATGAAATGTTTTGCGTTGAAGGATGCCTTTCATCTGGTTTTGTTGATATGTTTTGAAAACATTTAGTGCTTTTGGATTTGTTTAAATGTGGTATTCAGATTGGGTTTCATGGGTCTGAGAGGCTTTAGGCTGTTGTTTAAGTTCATCTGAGAAGCATTAGGTTCTTTAGTGTCATGTAGATGTGAGAATTTAGATCCAGAAAACATCTGTGTTGTGGCTGTAAAAAGGTGTTTTCCTCTTAGTTATGGCATATGGGGCATTTAATTGTTTTTAGTGGCATCTTGGAGCATTTAAGTGTTGATTGATAGTGGCATCTTGGAGCATGTAGGTGTTGATAGTGGCATCTGGGGGCATCTCATTGTACCTTTTGGCACTTTGGGAGCATTTGATTACTGTTAATGGGATTTGAGAGCATGTAAATGCTGTGCCTGGCATTGGGAGCATGTCATTGTATCACTGGCATTTTGGGAGTATTAGATTATGTTATGTATGATGATTGTTGTCATTGTAGGGGATCTACCGCCTGGCTTTGCTTCGAAAGTTGACGTTTAGTGACAATGAAATCATCCGTATATCATCCGACATCGGTCACCTCGTCAATCTGCAGGAACTGGACGCTAGCAGAAACGGTCAGTCAAAGAGGAGCCTAGGGAAAAAGCAAAAGGAAAGACAGGGGGAGAGAGGGGAGGTAGACAACAGCACAGAACCAAAACAGAGTCAGGGGTCAGAAAATGAGTAAAGGCGAGAGTGATATAGAGGCAGACAGACATGAGAGAGAAGGAAGAAAGGAGGGGAGAGAAGCATTGGAGGAAGGAAAAGACAGACAGAGTGAGAGAGGGATGGAGAGACAAACAGACAGACAGGGAGGGAGGGAAGAGAAAGGGAGTGAGGAAGGAAGAGACAGACATATGGAGAGAGAGAGAGAGAGAGAGAGAGAGAGAGAGAGAGAGAGAGAGAGAGAGAGAGAGAGAGAGAGAGAGAGAGAGAGAGAGAGAGAGAGAGAGAGAGAGAGAGAGAGAGAGAGAGAGAGGTACCAAAGGGCTGGGGATGTTTGTAACATTTCAGCAGCTGTAGGCATTTAAAAACTTGGCCAGGCTGTTGTCCTAGTAGTAATTAATCCTAGTCCAAAGAGTTTTATAGCCGTGGGAGTTTGTTCTTAGGGACTGAGGAATTTGAAGAACGTCTAGGCCTTCTCCTCATTCACCGGCCTATGATCCATTGTAGAAATGTCCTTGCTCCAGAGGCTGTCAGTAGTGAACACTAAGATGTCACATGGTCTATGCTGATTAAGTCGTTGGGATTTAATGTGTTTGTTTGTGTGCATACTGCTGTGCAGTCAGGCCACGGTGTACATGTGATTATGTATGTAGGCTATATTCGATCTTGGTCTTCTGTAGTATAAATAGGTTGGAGCACCACCAACGAGTTTTCTTGAAGAGGTGCTATATGAATAAACAATTACTTGTGTGTTGACACTTATAAGCAGTCTAGGATTTGTCATTGTTTCTTTTCTTGTGCTCCTTTTTTTAATTGTTTCTTTGATGATCGTCTTATCTGCAAATTGATCTTCAATGAATGGCTGTTGTGTCCATTTTGATATCAGACGTAGGAGCTCATTCTCACTGGAGTGTAGGTGCGTGGGTGGGATAGACAGCTTATGCTTTGTGTGCTATGGTGGATGATTGGACAAGTGCCCACTTTGTATTCCAGAGTGTATGGGTTCAGACCGTTTGGACTGCAGCGGTTATCGTTTATATAGGGACTTGAGCAGCAGTCATTTCTGTATAAGAATGTAAAGATCATGAGGAACTTGTATGAATGGAGAATCAGAGCTATTTGTGGTATGATGGGTGATTAGGCAAGTGCTCAGTGTGTAATGATGAGTGTAGGGGTTCCGAATTTCCTACTGTGGTTGTTTACATTGGACTAGGGCATAACCGAGTTTGTTTTTTGCGGATTCCGGTTAGTATAGGTCATTATTTGCGGATTCCGATTCCAGTTAGAACTAAGGCCTAATTCCAGGTTAGTCATCATTAGCTAATGGCTTGGAGTCAGCCCCTAATGCCTGGGTAAGATGAAACAACAGTCATCCCCTTCCTTATACTGTGGTATATTTCTTCACTGATTGACAGCCCTAACGGTAGAGATACAGGGTAGGTTTCGGGAAGTGATTTAAGGCCCGGATGCGACCCTTGGCAAAATTATTATTATATGTGCCTATGAATTGCCTCGTTATTCTGGGGCCCATTCACAGCCCTAGTAAGTAGTACCAATCAGAATAAAAATTATAATAATTATATGTGAGTGGCCTATATATTGTCCATATAGTGAAACCATGGAAAAAACTGTTATTAATCGGCGGGTTAGACATTCTGGATCCGGATAATTCCGGATGGTCCAAAAATCAGCAAAATCGGTTTACCGATCTGGATTTCGGTTATGCCCTATATTGGACCTCGAGATTAGGGATTAGAGCAGAAATCATTTCTAAGTAAAAACGTGGACCGTTTGAAACTTGAATGCATGGAAGGTAGATGACTTACCCTTTGTATACTATGATGGTGGATTGGACAGGTGCTTGGTTTGTAATGCTGAGTGTAGGGGTTCAAATCTTTTGGACTGCTGTTGTTATTGTGTGCATAGAGTCCATGAAGAGAAGTAATTTCTACATGGAAATGTAATGATGAACAACTGATATGTATGGCTGTGTAGAACTTGTTGGAAGCATGATTCATTGATTCTGTGGTTGTTTGGCAGAGACATAAGCATAGCCACTGCAGTCCAATGGCAAAGCACCTTTTTAAAAGCCCCAGCTCATGTTGGTACTCATTCATAAATGAAAAGGAAAGGGCGGAGGGCTAAGTTGGCACCATGTGATATGTCCAACGCTTGGGTGTGGGTGAGAAAACACCTGCCACTGGTGACTTCTTCTTTTTATCTGATCACTGCTTGCATGCGGATTAATTTTTGTTCTGAATGATTTAAACGTCATTAGGGTAGGGTATGGAGTGTCTTTGATCAGTGAGTCTTATTAACATCTACCATTACAATTGCAATTACCCCAGCATTCATTAGAAGCTTTGTGTTGCTATTTAAGGCCAGGTGAGCATAGCCACACAGCCACTGCCAATACGCAGTTTCTCAGCACAATCAGCTGATGCCATAGCAACAGACAGCAGTGGGAGATAAATTTAAGAAAGAGGCTGTTAGCATTGGGATAGGAATAAACAAGTTTCATTTGGTTGAACAGGAGCATTGGTGTTCCACTTGGTTAAACAGACCCACTTCTGAGTGTAGCAGTACTTAATATTGTCCAGTGTTTTATGGACATCTTATGGCTACCAGGGCTGTTAATGTCACCATCCTACTTTTTCCTGGCTGGGGCTTCAGGGCCTGGCACTATTGCCACTAGGGTGTGTGTGTGTTTGTGTGTGTTGTTTCTGTACTCTTGTTTCCTACAACACTTTTGTCATTTGCAATACTGGTTTCTTTCTGAGTCAGCCGTAATTTCTTTGTGATTATTTATCTGTATCATCTCATTTATAGTCAGAGAACCTCCTGAAGCACTTCTCAATGGCCCAAGTTATGACAGTTATATATAGCACATTATCATACTTGACTGGTGATTAATATTAGTCTTATGAATTTATGATCCTTGCAAATCGGCTTTGTTTAGTTTTTAAATAGTTTCGTTTGTGGAGGAGATAACGAAAATCCCTGGAGCCATGTTGTTGAAAACCCTGGAATTTAATGAGATTGTTGATTTCTGTGTATTTAGATATCGAAGAAATACCAGACAGTATACGCCTCTGTACAGAGTTACAGACGGTTGACTTCAGCAATAATCCCATCCAAAGGTAACGATTTTAAAACAAACTCACCAACAGGTAAACTGCCTCAAACTTCAGGACCTTGTCTTTTCTAAACAACTATACTTATGAAAGTAATAATACAATACAACTGTATTTGATTTTGCCATTCTTTCAAAGTTCATACATGACCATAGGACAGCACATCAATGGTGCAGAGCAGTTGTGGGTGAAGGACCTGCTCAAGGTCCCTACACAGTAACTTCCTTGGGCGAGGCTTGAAATCGTACTGTCTGCATTACAGGTCGAGCGCTCTAACCAATTGGCCTCCATGCCACACAATAGTAGTGCTTAGTTACTAACATGTGCCATGTGTATGTATAAGCTGACATAAACCATGTGGGATGGGGTAGAGCTCTGACTGAGACACTGTAGCTGATTGGTCAGTTACTTGAGCAAGGCCTTCACTAACAATTGCACAGTGCCATTGTTCTTGGATTGATGCTTGATCAATAGATAGTGGTGCATAATAAATTAGGACATAGCCGGGTGCCGTTTTTCAACTGGGTACCGGGTCCGGGTAGTTTGAATAAAATCTGCCGGGTCCGGGTACCGGGTCCGGGTATTAAAACTAAAAGCGGACATTCAGATATATGCACCAAAGTGTATGCTACCGTCTACTATTATAATGACGTCTGTTGAGTGTTGACCTGCCAAAACCAATATATGTCGTTTCCAGAACTATACAGAGCGTGGCATGGGAGAAGGGAACTACAGGCATGAAAGAGAGATAAAAAACACTGTCTTTCAAGGCTTTAAGGAGGAGGGAAGGTGGAAATAAACGGGGACTTTAGAAGCTGCCTTGTTTCAATGACACGCCGGCTACATTTCGAAGGCCAAAGGCTAACGACTCTCGCTCGACCGTTGACCGGGTCTGTTGCCTCCCCAACCATACGACTTTTGTAAAGACTGACCATGGGAACTTACAGCCCATTTATTGCTCTAATATTTACATAGAAAGACCACTGGTTTCCCACGGTCGTCTTCTTTAGTGAGCGCACCTAAAATGTCGCAATTCTACAGCTCTGGCACGGGCCGGGTGACTTGGGCTTACTAAAAAAAAGTGGTTTCAGTGTTTTGTAATTTCATCGTTCATAAATTTGTTTTGATTAAAAAAATTACCCACCCAGACCCGGATGACCTTTCACCTCCGGGTCCGGGTGTCTTCCGGGTGTTCAATACCCGGAATTTCCAGTTATCCGGGTCAGTACCCGGCTATGCCCTATAATAAATGCATAGTGATTATATTTATAAGAATAATGTTTAGGTGGATTTTAATTTAAAGGTCTTTTAAAACTGTGTGCTGTACATAGTTATGAGGATTTGCTGTCTCAACCTACTTTATCTTCTGGTTTCTGTTAACAAACCTGAGCATTTGCTTCATATTGTTAACTTAAACCCGGAACAAACCGTGTATATAGATACAACGTGAGCGACAACATACGACAGGAAACAGTCTTCTCGGTCTGCTGTGATAATACTATGGGTCTCTGTTTGAACATGAGCCGTTAAGTGGATTGTGATTTTGAACTCAACATTGCATAGAAGCAGCTGTTGAGTGATGATGCTTCATGCATTATGATGATGATGATGATGATGATTATGATGATGATGCTACAGATCAGATTTGGCTTGGTAGTCAACTGGTTAGAGCGCCTGCCGTTCAACGCCGAGAGTATGGGTTCAAACCTCCTCTGAGAAGGTTACTGTGTAGGGACCTTGAGCAAGTTCTTCACTCTGGACGGCACCATCTATTGATGCTTGGTCATCAGACAGTGGCACTTAATAAATGCATAGTAATAATAATATTATGATTAAATGCATTCTACTGTCTTTCAATTTCTGCAGATTACCGGACGGAATCACTCAGCTCAAGAACTTGACTCATCTTAGCATCAACGACATTTCGCTCACAAAACTACCGTCAGAGATTGGCCAGTAAGTATTGCAATGGTTCTGAAATGTTAGCAACTTCATTTTTCTTAGCAGCAATTCAAGAAAAGGACACCTTTTAAACTTCCCAGCTGTTATCAGAAGGTTAAAAAGGTGTTAAGGGTGATATATTCTTTATTTTTAAATTACACTTTTTTTAAGTTTTCATCTTATCATGGTTCTGTTGGTTTTAGTTTATCGAATTTGGAGGCGTTGGAGCTGCGTGATAATGTTCTCAAGTACCTTCCTGGTTCGATGTCAATGCTTCAGAAGCTGCGTCTTCTTGACCTTGGAAGCAATGCCTTTGATGAACTGGTCAGTCAGTCGGCAGTGGTCTTCTTTGATCTTTAGGGGTCAGCCGGGTAGACATTTTCCACCGAATACCGAATCCGAGTATTTGGATGTACTATTTGCCGGATCCGAGTACGAACCGAATACCATTTGTTCCGCATGCGAAGCTTCACATTTTCATGTAATGAAAAATTATCGAAATAAATTTCTGTACTTGTAATAACTGACTAATACATTTTGAATTTTAGAAATAAATAATCAATTAAATCGACTTGACTTTCGTTGTGGACTTCCGGTGTTGGTGATTTTGTACTTTTCTTCTTCAAAATGAATATGCTAGATGAAGCTCAAAGCTGATATTATGAGCCTACAAATTCCGGCATGTGAAGCAGACAAGCAACTATTTGTGTGTACAGTATTTGCCGAGGCGAATACTTCCGAATAGTGCCAAAAAACGGGATATTCGGCCGAGGCAAATGTCCGAGGCGATTTCCGGCTGACCCCTATTGATCTTACAGTTGCCCTGATTCATCAAGAATCACTCATGCATACACAAAGGCTGCATCTGATGAAACACTTGTACTGTGTTGTCTGCTGTATTTGTCAGTTTATATATGCTTCATTGAAAATAGACTACCTGGGGCAGGGTTCAAATAGAGGTTCTTATGCATAAATTAATCATTCAAATAAGCCAAAATTTGCATATTGTATGCATAAATAAACAATTAAAAATTTGCATATTGCATGCATGAATAAACAAGTAATTTCAATCAATCAATAAATCAATCATTGATTGCAAATATAAACATAAATAGCAATATGCATATTGCATGCATAAATAAACGTGACTAAAGATATGCATAGTGCATGCTAAGATTGCTGTGTAATTTTGCTGTTAAATGCACTATGGGCTTTTGTAAAAGTTTTCTCTATTTGGTGTAAAGTGCTGTGGTTTTGTATAATTTGGACATTGTATTTGCTGTTGTTTTCTTGAAGCCTGAAAATATTGGTTCCTTGTCAAGTCTCGAAGAACTGTGGTTGGACAACAATGAACTGGTTTATCTGCCCAAGGTAGGACTTTTACAAAGATGCTTTCAAAGAGCTGTTTGTACACAGCGGCCGATTATGGGACATGGTAGCCAACTAGTTAGAGGGCTTACCTTGTAACATGGAGAGTATGGGTTTGAGCCTAGTGCCCTGAGATGGTTACTGCGTAGAGACCTTGAGTAAGTCCTTCACTCACAATTGGTGCTTAATAAATGCATGATAATGTTTATGATACATCGTTTACCTGACCTTTGGTTTTTCGACCAGCCTTCTCTAACAGAATGTGAAATTTTAGTAGGGTTTCAGTTGAAGCAATCATCATCTGAGGTTGTGTTATAGAAGTCATCTGATATAGATGTGCAATGATTTATGAAATGTTGGTCCTTTTCTGTTTTAAGTCCAAATGCAACTGTAGCAGTCAGACAAAAGGATGCGTTTATTTTGCCCAATTAGTTTAAAATTAGTTATTATAACACCTCAAATGTAGCAAGAAAAACAAAAGAACAGTATAAATAAATACAGCTGATCATATTAAAACATATATAATTGTGTTATTTTGAAAGATTATCATCATTGTCATTGCTTAAAACTGAAAATACTGATGAGATTGATTTTTTAGATGCAAATTCTGCCAAGGGAGTCATTGCCAAAGTCATGTCGGATGACATTAAAAGAGCTATTGTCGGTCGTTTCATGCTCAAAGAGCACAATCGTAATAGCGAAATAAAATATATGTCACCTTGTGCTGTCAACTCCTGGAGCTCTAGCGATCGTCATGATACACCTTTTCCATTGCTTCCTATTCGAAGTCAGGTCCCTTAGTTCTTCCAAATTCATGCCAGTTACATCGTGAATATCATCCATCCATTTCTTCCTTGGTCGACCCCGTCTTTTTTTCCCCTCACCACAAGCCAACATCATTTCCTTTTCTAGCCCATCAGATCGCATAACATGACCAAAGAATCCTAGCTTCAATCTTGTCGCCTTTTGTTTTAATGACTCTTCATTCTCGACACCAATCTCCACTCGTATTGATTCGTTCGTCCTTTTCTCTGTCCATGATATTCTCAACATCTTTCTCCATATCCACATTTCACATGCGTTGACCTTTTTCTCCATGTTCTTTGTCATTGTCCACAACTCACAACCATACAGAACCGTTGGAAAGATTAGGGCTCTCACGAGCCTTTTTTTGTATCTATGCTCACATGCTTGTCCTTCCATATCTTTTCCAGTCCAATCATTGCAGCTTTCCCAATCGCAATCCTTCGTTTTATTTCTGTATCACATTTTCCTTCTTTTTCAACCAATGATCCCAGGAAAGTGAAGCTTTCTACCACCTCTATTTCTTCTCCGTCAATCTCAAAAGTATCCCATTCTGCTGTTGTCATGACTTTTGTCTTCTTTATGTTGAAGTATAAGCCAGCTTTTTCACTTTCTCTCCTTACCCTTCTTATTAATTCTATGAGCTCATCTTTTCTTTTTGCCATTAGTGTTGTATCATCCGCATATCTAAGATTATTCAATGTCCTTCCCGCAATTTTTACTCCCTCTTTTGCCCCTTCCATTTCCACCATTCTCATTATTCTTTCAGCGTATAAGTTAAGATGGAAAGAATACACAGAAGAGTTATATAGTATAGATAAACGAGTCAAAAAAGAGCAAATTGATGTTACAGGGTATGAAAAGGAACTGGAGGTTATGGAAGCAGAGGTAGAATGGGCAATAAAACAACTCAAGGATAATAAGGCGCCGGGTCATGATGGAATACCTATAGAACTGATAAAAGCAGGGGACGATGCAATGATAAAAACAATAACAAAATTATGCAATCAAATATGGGCAACTGGAGAATGTCCGAATGATTGGAAGAAGTCGATCTTCATACCGATATTCAAGAAAGGCGACGCGAGGGAATGTGAAAATTACAGGACGATAGCAATAATATCACACACTAGTAAAATATTATTGAAAATAATCCACAAAAGAATGGAAAGCACAATAGAGAGGGAACTTCCGGTGAACCAGGCTGGTTTCAGGAAATCTCGAGGAACTAGAGACCATATTGCCAACCTAAGGTGGATAATGGAACGGCAAAGGGAGTATGGACAAGAGGTGCACATCTGCTTCATTGATTATAGTAAGGCATTCGACTGCATTAACCACGATTTAATGTGGAAAACTCTACTTGAGATGGGAATTCCGAAACACTTGATATGGCTATTGAGGGGACTATATGAAGATCAGATAGCGGTGATAAGAACAGAATACGGAGACACTGATAAATTCAATATTAAGAAAGGGGTGAGACAGGGATGCATTTTGTCTCCATTCCTGTTTAACTTATACGCTGAAAATATATGTAACAAAGTTAAATAAAATTTGCTGATTATAATGTTATTGTTTTAGTAATAGAAAGTGAATGCATAATTGAGATGATGATGATGAGTCATCTATGTGGCTGTTGTTGGGTGCATTGTAGGAGATGGGAAACCTTCGTAAGCTGACCCTTCTGGATCTGTCTGAGAACAAGCTGGAACGTCTACCAGAGGAAATGGGAGGAATGGCAAGTCTTTCGGATCTACTGCTCTCGCAGAATCAGCTCGAGTTTCTACCAGACACTTTCGGTAATTGTTTATGCCAACAATCATTCTGATCTTATTAACCTGCCTCCTGAATGAATTGCATCATATGAGTAATTGTGTAGTGTTTTATTCTTTTGAAAATTGTGCCTGCAGTGGATGGAAAAATATCTGAGTGATAGGCTGATAATTTTAATTAATCAGTACACAAAAAGACAAACGAAAGATTGTGCTGTAAACATAGGCTGTGCTGTAAACATAGACTGTGCTGTAAACATAGACTGTGCTGTAAACATAGACTGTGTTGGAAATGCAACACTGCCAATTGCATGAACTGTTTTTACTTGCGTAGGTCATTTGAAGAAGTTGTCCATTTTGAAAGTCGATCAGAACCATTTGCTTCATCTTACAACAAACATCGGAAAGTGAGTTTCCAGTTTTTGTTTCTTTGTTTGTGTTTTATATCCAGCAATCTACTTATGACATGCCTCATTTTAACGCAGGCTCTCATGCTAATGGGGTGCTGGATATGACAAGACCTCAAATTTAAATCCCAAAATTTAATTCAGCTTTAGGTCATGATCTTGAGTCTAGTGTGAATGCTGTTATTGTGTTGTTCTTGATTTGGCCTTTTCTTTGCTATTTCACGGCAAAATTGTTTGATCTCATACATGATTTAGTAGAGCGCTCGACCTGTAGAATGGAGAGTTTGGGTTCAAGCCTGTCTAGGGGACTTTATGCAAGCCTTCATGCATGACGGATTAGTGCCTTGGATGCTTTTTCGTATGGTCGTGTGTGCACTTCTGGGCTTTGGAAGTAGGACAGTGTATCAAGTATGGTTGTATTTTGCTGCTATGGCTCCCAGGGGATGTGCTGCTATAAGGTTGAAAAGTACGTGCACCATAGTTGTACAGTACAGTTTGCATTCACTCAGTGTTGTTCTGCAAATTTCAACATGTTTATTTGATGGGGTTTTTTATTTGGACTTTCCTATCCTTTCTCAGTTATTTTGTTTGCTGTTTTAATGTAATTGTGGTGGCAAGTTTTTCCTGGTATTTAACAAAATCATGTTTTCTTGTACAGCTGTCAGTCAATGCAGGAGCTTGTCTTGACAGAGAACTTGCTAACGGTAAGTCCCTCGCATTTCGATTTTCAGTTGATGAAGTACAGACTTACACCAGTGTTAGTTAATCCAGTCGAATAAAGTGTTGGCCCTTAGTGTCACAGTCTGGTGTTCAGTGGAGGACAACCACTAGGGAAGCCAGATTTTGGGTCAGTGGAATGCAACAAATGCGGGTGCCAGAATCTAGGTTTGGTGGGGTACAACCATAATAGGCAGAATCTGGGTCAGTGACAAGATATTTATGACCTGTAGAGGGATAAGTGAAATCTAATCTAATGACTTCTATACTGCCAATGTCGTAATGCATAAAGGATCAACCAATGGTTGCTTCAAAGTGAATCCACGAGAGATGCCAGTTCAAAATCCCATGTCAGATGAACCTGCAGGAGTCAGGGTATTTGTCGACCAAGTACAGTATTTGATGGCATTAGGGTTGAGGAGCAAAAGCGGAGATAGGTCAGGACTCAGCAGATGTAGTTGCAATGTTTTGTGAGCTTTAAGGCAGACTTAATACAATACAACTGTAATTTGACAATACCCTCCTTACAAAGTTCAGGTGGACAACTAGTGTAATTAGTGCAATGTTGGATTGTGAAACTGACAGGTGAGCCAAAACTGTTGTCAGTACAGACTGTTTTCAGTTTTAACTTGGAAGAGCATTCAATGTAAGCAGAAGTGTTACCATCCTTTGAACTCCGTTAACATCTGTGGTCTGTGTTGGTGGTGCAATTGTAGGAACTGCCCGTCACAATCGGTAAGATGAAGGTCCTGTCCGTTCTCAACGCTGACCGCAATCGCCTTACCAACATTCCTCGTGAGGTACGTTTAACCTACGAGTCTGGAGATTAACTGTCATCTGTTACAGACACAATGACAGACTGACAGAGAGACATGCACTCACAGGGACAGATATAGAAAGAGATAAGGAAAGAAACATACAGGTGAAATAGAAATAGACAAACAGAATAGCATACAGACAGGCAGAATAGAGAGACAATTTTAAGACAGGTAATGACCTGAAGGCAAATGATGTCTGATTGTGTTCATTTGATCTGATGCAGATCGGTCTTTGTGGTCGTCTTGGTGTTCTGTCAGTTCGTGACAATCACATCGTCTTTCTTCCGCCAGATATTGGCAACCTTCGCCAGCTCTGCGTCCTTGACGTGTGTGGAAACAGGTGGGTAATTACTTCATTCGTGTTTGCTTCTAGCGCTCTTAGAACGTCTCCATTGTTTTTGTTGGCTATTTGATTTGTTCTCTGGTGGATATCCTGTGGACATTTCCCAAGCTATTTCAACCTTGCTTCTCCAGTGGAATATAATTTTTGATTGCTATTTCATTGGAAGTAACCATCGATAAATACTTTGGCCATTATGTGATAATGGCATATTATAGAAGTCATTAGGTTGTTGGGTTAGTCGTTCCCAGCCTCTTTTGGAGCAAGGCACCCTGAAAGTCTTTCTGTCAATTTCATTTATTTTTCTTCCAGACATTAGTTCATTATTTTACTGACGAGCAACGTTCCTTGTATTCAGCCGCAGCATTGCGACTATTTCTACACTACTTTAGGTTTAATTTTAGTTACAGTTGTGATAATCAGTAGTTTTCCACATTTTTTACCGATTCTGCCATCCAGTCATGGCACCCTGGAGCAGGTTCACAGCCCCCTTGGTGCTGCAACACCCAGGTTGGGAAACAGTATTGATAAACACCAAAGATTATAACAGAAGCCATATCAAGAGTGCCTTGTAGTATGGTCATGTTATAACATTTATGGCTGAACTGCTCTTAGGATATTGCGTGACCCTAAGCATGTTGTCATGAGCAAGTGGGGAACCCATGGGCAAGAGAGAACTATGTGACGAAAATATATCTTGAGGGAGAGGAATTGCCACTTGCTCTGTAGGAGAGGGTAGACAAGGGCTGAAGTTGAAGGTAGGCCACTTAAGTGAAACCCCATTTGATGTTTGAGTAGACTGAGGTTCCTTCCGATTACCCTCGGAACGTGCAACCTAAAGGCCATCTGGCTGTCGGAGAATCAAGCTCAGCCTCTGCTCAAGTTCCAACAGGATGTTGACGAGGAAACGGGAGAACGTGTCCTCATCTGCTATCTGCTTCCACAGCAGGGCTATCATTCCGCCAGCATGGGTAAGTCTGATTAGGTAGCTCTCCTTTTCTGGGCCTGTTAGGATGTGGTAATAATGGGCGTTCTGTTTATGGTTTTTTAATTTAATTGTAGGAGGTAATATATAAAACATTGAGATTACTTTGAAATTTCTGTGGAATTTTTTATGAGTTGTTTCATATAAACTAATAATAATAATAATAATAAAAATAATCATCATTCAAACGTAACATAATTCCAAATATCAAATTTGGAAATATACAGTAACCTCACAAAAGCCAATATTTGAAATTTTACCTGAATTTCCATGAAATTATTCCATAATGTCCGTTAGATTTCGTGCATCTATCCTTTAAGTTTCATGTAATATAGTAAAATTTCTACAGGAGTTTGTGAAATGACTTCATGCATTTTAATATAATTTAATAAAATTAGGTTAAAATTTCTGTTGTACTGTATGTTGTGAATTTGTTGGGTTCTGGTTTTCTACCACATTTCATGAAACTACTCAGCATTTCTTCACCTGTAGGATTTATTAAATATTTTAAGATTTATTGTGGTTTCAGAGAATCTGTTGCGGTCGACAATGACAACAACGATGACTGATGACAGTCGTGCCAGTTGGGCGGATCATCCACGTGCATCCGCCATTCGCTGGAAAGACGATGACCTGCCTCCGGAGAAGGATGACGATGAGGTACAGTGGCTCTTTAGTTTGTTCGTAGTCTGGTTTGCTGAAGTCATGCAAGGCGCATGACAGGGATATTTATGCGGGAATCTCTTTATAAAGCTGTGCCAGGTATTTTAATCATGCATCTGTAGCATGCAGATGGATAGACAGGTCAAAATTTTGTATTGTAAAACTGATTAAAATTGCGATCCATGTACCTGGCTTTGTTATGTCAGAATTCATGTTATAGCAAAGCAGGTCATAAGGAGGTTCTCTTGTTTTGGTAAATTTCTGACTTACTGTAGTTTTGTTTGCAGCTTCTAATTTTGAATGAATGAACTGTATCGTCTTACACTGTTTTGTATTTGCAGGGCTTTGAATTAATCCTTCAGAGTATATTAGTATGGGGGCTGCATAGTTAAGAGAAATTGGCATTAAATGGAAATGTTTGATTACATGCAATCACCCTCTGCCAGATGTCAGCACTAAATCCCCAAAATGAGGATGAGGTGAGTTTCAACCGTGGCAGCGGTGGGTCTTGGCATGTGGTCATTAAAATATTCCATTCACAGTTTCTTTCTACTTAAAAGGCTTGTGCTTTAAATAAGTCTTTGTTTGGTCTCCTTCTGTTTCCTAATGTGATGTTTACATTAATTTATTATTTATTGTTCTCGTTGTGCGTGCTGGATCATTTAAGGCTATACTTAGACCTACTTAAATCTCAATGGGAGGCATGAGAGTAGTGTGCATACACAACTTGTCGAAGTTTGTAACGTGGAGTTTAATCAGCAGGCATCAACCTGAAGTTGTTGGATTGGAGATCCAGTGTGCTACCGAATAGAGCACCATTTAGTGCACAATAAACCATTTGGCCAGTTGTGGGTGTTTTAAGAAAACTTCCTATAAGTAACTGAGAGTTTATGTTTTGAGAGAAAAGACGGGAGTTTTGTTAAGTGGTTGTGTATACTGGTTTAGTGTTTATCGTGCTATACATTACTTTGCACTATACTACACTGGTGCCTGGGCTCGTCTGTAATTGCCAGCGTTTTCTTCTCGTTTTTTGCATCGTTGTCAAGATTCATTTAGTTTTTGGGGATGTTAGAATGTTTTTGGTAACAATTTTGTTGATTCTGTCTTGTAGGCTTTAGGTTTGCTTTTTTTTATGTGGGTGTGCTATTCTGTGCTGCACTCTGAACACTATTGTCTGTCTATATACTTGTGAATGTGTTGTGTTTGTTGTGAGCACTTGAGTGTCTGTGGTTAAAGGACATTGCTCTTTGAGTAGTTGACCTGTTTTTAGAATTTACCATGTTGTTTAATGTTGTCTCATTTGTTGTCAACTCAAATGGTGTGGCTGTTAATTTCTGACTCACCAAATAAAATTCATGTTCGCTGGCCTGCCTCCTCTCTCTGGCAACAAGACTCTGACCGCCACTGGACATCGATCTCTGGACAACCCCTATGATACGATGCAGCACTCATGAATAAGCTGGTGCCCTGCATTTAGCTTTAGAGTAGCACTTTAGAAATTTGGATTTTACGATTACAATGTACATACATGTGTAATTGTGTATGTACGCACCCACATGTTATATGCACTGGTTTTAATTTCTGAAGAATCATGTTTTGAACAGCCAATGCATGCTAATATTTGTTTGTTTATTTTTATTTATATTTTTTTTATTACGCTTATTACGTGCACTAAGTGTGTAGAATCTGAGGTGCAGGACAAGTGTGTGCAAACAAATCATCCAGGGTCGTTACATGGAGTCTCCTCAGCAGATTTGAACTTACAGTCGTTGGAGTACAGACCCAGTTGAGTGTTTGTGTGAAATGATGAGTAAAATTTTTAAATCGTGTGTATTTATCTTTGGTGTTTGCAGACTCATCTGATTCGTCATAATACGCCGTTCCCGAAGGAACTTCGCACAAGACATCCAAAACTTCTGCGAGACATTGATGGACATATCATCCACCACAATCCACACCCTCACCAAGTGGTAAACGTAAGCCCCTCTTTAATTTCCCCTGGCTAAATTTTGTCCTAAGGAATTTCATTTCCTCTGTTTTCGTTTGCAGACCATGTGGAAAATCTGCTTTAGTGATTATTGGAGTCCACTCCTATCCTGGTGCAAATACAGTCACTCATCTAAATCCACACATCCTAACGTTGGCTTAGGCCCTTCTTTAACTTTCCCTGTGGAAAATGTTCTGATGATAAGCTTATTTATATCATCTGCATTTTCCATTTGTCGACCATGTGCAAAAAGAATGGTTCTGGACTTAATTGTAATCTGCTTGTATCGTGGTTCTGAATACAGACAGTTGCCTTTGTCTTTGTTTGAAGGTTCTTAGTCTTGTTCTAAAGCTTGCCTTCTAGTTCTTGTTGTTCAGTGTGTATATATATTTTTCAGTATAATTTATTGTATTTACCGGGTAATCAGCCTACAATTAAACTATATTTGGATGCAACACTTCAAATTTGAATTAATCTTAATAGCTGGTAGGTGTGCATAATTGCTGTTTAAAGATGATGTGTCGATGATCAGTGTCCCCCTCCTCCTCCATTATCCAGGCTAAGGACTGGCAGCACCTTGAAGTGGCATTGGCAGAACTGCCACTGGTGGCTTTTCTAGTTAGACAAGAATTGCATGCTAACTGTTGTGAATGACATTTACCATCGTTAATTCTAGCTTAGAAACCATCTGGGAACATTTTTCTTAACACGGCACTATATAAATTTCTACTGGCGATTACAGTGGACTGTGTTGTAAAGGGACTTGGGTGTGTTTGTCTTTCAGAAGTCGTCTGGTCTGCCTACGTCACGGATTTCCGATGCCGAGCTTAATCAGCGTCCACCTGGTGGTCTTCATCATGACTTTCAGAAAGACCCATCCCATCCACAGCCTCGCTCTCAGACTCGTCCTCAGCAGAAAGACCCTCTTGCCTTCCTACCCCCTAATAACAATGCTGGTGAGTGTCGAACTGTATGAGGCGTCTAGGATTTTTGAGTAAAATGGGGGGTTCTCATAACACACTTCTGTTTGTCATGAAGTCCAGTTTGACGTATTCATTACAATAGATTTTTAAAATGTAATTTGTCAAATGGGCATCGACAAGAGAAAGCGGAAAACTAATAAAACATTCTGTGGTGCAAGTCATCAGTTCCAAAGAGTTTGAGTAAATTGATCAGACATCTACAGCAGTGAACTCCATGACTTTGGGAATGCATTGCATTACACACTGGTGCTATAGAAGTTACTAGTTAATAATAATAATGAGATGTTAAAGCTGTGCAAACAGAAGCGACTGTGTGTATTTGATTTGATTTGATTTTGGTTTCAGTGCCTTCGTTTTCAAAACCGGTTGCAAATGCCAACTTTCGGCCGAGCCAAAACGGAAAGATGGCTAAGGTGGATGTGGACGAAGACTCTGTAAGACTTTCCAATTAGCCGCTGCTTGTTTCTTAGTGAGACGCAATTGACGTATGTGAGAGAATGGAGGCTTAAAAATGTCCAGAGATGTTTTAGAATGCAAAGCTTGAGACAGTAGTTGACGTTGGACATATTCTTACATACCTCATTGCTTTGCTAATTGGTTAAGCTGCATTCGTTAATAACCTTTACCATCGTATAATCTAGTGCGGTGAGCTCTACGCAAATGGTCAGTTGCAATTACAACTCCAGGTACATACAATTAGTTGTGGTTATAAGATATCTAAGTTTTATATTTCTTCTTTGTGTTTGTAGATTTTGCCTTTGCTTTATTACAGTTGAGCTTGCTTTAGGCTTTGTTCAATATGGCATGTATATACAAATTTGTATAGCACCTTTTAAACCGTCACAGAGGTTTTTTGGTTGAGCTACAACAATTTTCTCATTACTGTAGGCTCAATTAAGAACTGTGGTTGATCTGTATGGATTTTCAGATCAGTAAATCGATTAAGGACTGTGGTTGAACTATATGAATTTCAGATTACTAGATTAGATTAAGGATTGGTTGAGCTATAGGGATTTTCAGGTGATTAAATAGATTAGAGAGTGTTAGCATTCGAACGAAAATGCTATCGTAAGATTCTCAGAATAGGATGGACTCAAAAGGTCAGCAATGAAGAAGTATACAGAAGAATTAATCTGACTGAAAATCTCATGCAAAAAATTATACAGAGTAAGTTAAGACTGTTCGGACACATCTGCAGAATGAAGGAGGACAGAAAAATTAAAACTTTGATGTTTGGGATAATGGAAGGCACAAACAAAAGAGGAAGACCTCACAGGGAATGGACAAATTTACATTGAAGAATAGTGCGGAGCAAGTCTCCAGGAACTGAGCCACTCGGCACTGGACAGAACGGAGTTGAAATACATTGTAAAGAAGGCATCAGACACCTACGGGCGCTGAGTCCATGGTTATTGAATGAATGAAATAGATTAGAGTGATGACTGTGGAAGTCCTTGGATCTGTTGAGAATGGAAGTCACATGGTCTAAAGCAGCCGAGTTACTTTGATAGGAGGAGGAGGATGCTTCTGATTCGGATGGAAACGAACATCGCGTTGGATTCTCACCGGACACGGTGGACTCACCAACGAAGGAGAACCGACTGAGGCGCAAGGACACTCCGCACTATCTCAAGGACAAGCGCATCTCATCTGGGGATGTCGCTGGTGCTGATCCAGAAGAGAAGGTGCGCACTCTGCTGGCGCAAGGATCGAAGACAAGGCCAAGTGTGAGGTCTCCCAGTTCAGGTCACCATTCAGAAGTAAGTGCTGTTCGATTCGATCTAGCACCAGGAGGACATGTAGTTGTCCACTGTACCTTTCAGAACTTTGTTAGCAAATTACAGTGTATTATATCGTATAGATGTCAAGTTTGTGGAGTGTTTGAGATGTATGTACGTACAGTTGTTTCGCCATATTATTATTACAGAGGTCTTATATAGCGCCCCTTCAAGGTTATCTACTCGCATGTACTCCGAGACCCGGCCAAATTTGGGGATGCCACCCACCAGCCAGGCAGCGGTGCGCAGGAACCGATTGAAGCATCTCAATCGGCAGGTTGGGAGCCCATCATATATGGTGCTACAGTAATCGAGGCGGGAGACCACAAAGCATGGACAAGTGTAGATGCTGAACTAGGAGAGAGGGAGCGAGATATGACCCTGAGCTGTCGCAGCTGGTAGTAACAGCTGCAGCAGATGAGATTAATATGTTGTACAAATGTAAGCTCCTGGTCTAGGGTGATTCCTAAGTCTCGGACTGAAGCTAGGAAGGTAAAATGCAGGTATTCCTTGGCAAGGGATCCAAAGTCTATCTTTGTGAGCCGCTGACGGGTGTCAAGCCAGATTAGCTGAGTCTTGGTCGAATTGAGCCGTAAGCGATTCGATGACATCCAGGCATGCAGGGTCTCAGTTGCCTGGCTCATCATTCCTGCTGCAGCAGCAGCCTGGACCGCAGGGCAGTGGACATAGGCCTGAAGGTCATCGGCGTATGATAGGCTACGAACAGACTCAGCCGTTATGTTTGTATGTGTGTATGTTTTTTTTATGTGCGAGTGTATCTAATTATAACTGCACTGATTTGTATGTATTTATGTTTGTATCTATGTATATGGGTATCGGTGCATATACGTATGAGGTGGGTGTGCAGCGTTATGCACATGAAGAGGCATTGGCTTAGTTTGTCCTTGTAACGGCACATGTCATGTTACGGCGCTATAGAAATCGTCGTATTCATCATCATCATCATCATTGATATGTTTGGTACATGCATATGCTTTGCTTATGCTTGTCATAGTCTCCCTGACTGGATCTTGACTGGACGTCTAGAACGGATTATGTACAGTTCTTGACTGGTTTTCACTTGACAATCAGTCGATCCATTCTGCTTGATATGGAAATGATTAGATTAGATTAGTTGATGGATCTTTTACTTTGATCAGAACGAAACGGATTCTGGTGCAGACGAACACGATAGTCCATCGAAAACCAAATCATCATCTTCACGTGTTCCTGGTAATACCAAGCAACCAGCGTCAGGCTTAGCAGCCAGGCTGAGCTTTGTCAAAGTTCAGCAGAAGCTTGCCGAACCTGACGAGGATGAGGAGGAAGAAGAGGAGGAAGAAGATGAGGAGCAGGAGGAGGAGGAAGAAGAATTGAAAGAGGAAACGATGAACCTGCGAATAGTTCGTGAACAGGGGATGGGACTTGGCATAAGCATCGCTGGAGGCGTTGGGTCCAACCCATACCGTGGGGATGATGAGGTATGTTGAAGAAATTAAATTCTGACCAGTTGACGTTCACTCTATAAATTGTTATTATTATTATTAAGAAAATTTTTAACAGGGACTGTTCTTTTTCTTCTGTGTGTTAAGTTTAAGTCAAAATGACATTTAACGGTTTTCTTAATCTGAATTTTCTATGTTGTTAAATACAGGAGTTCCTCTTAGGAAAGAGAACACTATTGTTCATGCTACAGTTACTAAGAGGATGAGGCTGGCTTAGAAGTTTTCAAAGCTGAAATTTATTCAAAGAACTTGGAAACCTTGAAATATATATTTGGCTGTTTGAAATGGTTGTCTGAATTGTTTGCTCTTTATTATTTACTGTTTACTGCTGATTTTTTAGTACTGATTTCATGTATGTTCGATTGGTTTATTGGCTGTGGCTGATTTGTTTATTATGGCTGTTTTTTAAATTATTGTTAAGGAGTTTTTATATAGGTGTTAGGGAGAGAGGGACCAAGAGTTCAGCTTTGTCAGCCGATTGAAGAGCGGATCTCCACTGGACTTCCGAGGTGGGGCAGCAAAGCTCCCACAAGTATAGGGGTGTTTATTATTCATCTAGGGTAGTTCGGTGCAAAAGATTTGTGTTCATGGAATCCAGTTTTTCGTAGGACTGACCATCAGTTGATGCCTGATGTGGTATGGTAAAGGTGCTCTATAGACGTTTGTTGATTAGGTTAGTTGTGATTTGTTTGTATAGGGTGTCTTCATTTCTCGTGTAACTGAGACCGGTCCCTGTGGACGTTACGGGTTGAGAGTCGGAGACAAACTCCTTTCTGTAAGTAATTCGAACTGAGTTTGTTTTAATTGTAACTTTGGAGTAAATCTGATGTAAATGTTAAATGATGATTGATGGACTAATTGTAACATAAATGTACCGTTCTATAGCATAGTATGTGTTGAACTGCTTTTAGAGTGGTTTACTTAGATGTCCACTTTCATTCCATGTGCTATACTGCTGAGCAATAAGTATGATCTCAAATGAGGTAGTGTTGTCTTTAGTTTTGTAATTAATGGGGCTGATTGGTTAGGGCACCCAACCTGTAATGCGGAGAGTATGGGTTCGAACCTCCACTGACACATTTACTCTGCGGGGACCTCGAGCAAGTCCTTCACATGCAGTTGCTCAATGCCATCAATGTTCTGTTGTATGTGCAGTTCTGCACTTTGAATGGAGGGAAATATCAAATACGTCATTGTATCGTATCTCATTTGAACCAAGAACCAGGGTGTGACCCTGGGACATTTTTACCTTTTCTTACCTTTGCTTACCTGTGTCCTCATTACCTGTTCATCGAAGTTCGTTTGTTTTGCTCAGGTGAATGGGAATACCCTTGTGAATGCCGATCACTTGAGGGCTGTGGCTGTTCTTAAGGAAGCAGGAAATGACGTCTTGATGGTAGTCGCCCGTCTTGTGCCCACCCAGAAGGTTGGATCTCAGTCAGATCTTTTTAAAAATTTATTTGATTTTATTTCATTTATTTATTGCACTTATTAAGTTCTTAAGGTCAGTAAGTCTTAACGAGAAGTGTGAATGACTTGTCTGGAATCTGTTGAGTAGGTTTGAACCTGCAATCGAATTATAGACACAGTGTGATACAGAATAGACCATTTGTTGTACAGTAGACCAGCTTGTGATAACGTTACTGCTGCAAACAATGGCTACAAATAACTGTAATTGATCATCTAATATCTTTTCTACTCCAGTGACTTATAGTTTCATTATCATGAAGCATGAATTGCTTCAAGTGAAATCACTGTGTCGCACAGTGGGAGACTGTAACTTGTCTGACCTTCGCAGTGTTGTTGGTCATCTAACTGGAATGGTGATTGTGAGACATGGTAGTCAAATGGTTAGAGCACCACTCACCTTGTAATGCGGAGAGAACGGGTTTGATTCTCCCCTTAGACTGTTACTGTGTAGGGACCTTCACTTATAATTGCTCAGTGCTATCCTTTGATTTTAGGTGATTAGGTTAGGGCGCTTAAAAAATGCATAAATTGATAATAATAAAAATGTTTATTTATGATAAGTATTAACAGCTTTCCACAAGAGATCGGCGATTGCTTGCAACTAGGAGCACTCCATGCACCTTTTGTCATGTTTCAGTACTCTTAGAAACCGGACTGGGAGTGGTTCGGAGCATATGCACAACTGAGTGCAAGAATGATTTCCCTCTGCTGATTATTTTCAGGTTCCTCAGAGTCCAAAGAAGGCGTTTGCCCAAGCGAAACCCAGTCACTCACCGACCAAGACAGAAGTTTCACCCTCTGTTTTCCAGGAAAACCAAAAAAATCAGCCTCTTCCATCTCCTGTTAAGGACGCCGCTCACAATGCTGGAAACAGAAATCAGGAGAAGCTGGTTCCTTTCAAGCAGGAAACCACAGAAGTCGGTCGCTCCGGTAACAAGGAAAACATGTGGAGTAAGAACCTTGAGGGAAGTCCAAAAAGTCGCCACGTTGGTTTAGATGGCAGACGTAAAGTTGGAGTCAATCTGGTTGAGAGTTCCCCAGAAAACAACGCAACTTCACCCACAGACCGACCAAAATCCGGGCTTCTGATTGGCAAAGAGAGTCCTGGAAAGCCACAAGTGGAGGTTAGAGCAACTGCTCATCATGTATTTATAAATATGGCATCTTCTTCGTAATACCTGACAAAAGTGCTGCATGCAAGGCTGTCTTGCTGATATAAATCATTGCTTCTCTGAATTGCATTTCCATGTGACTTTGCATGGGTTAGAAATAGTGTTAATTATAATAATAGATGTTTGGATAGACATAACAATGCTTGGACTATCATTGAGAGGAGCATTGGAAATGACGAAGGACCAAGGACAACTCAGACACCATACATAGAAGCTGAAAACGAAAATCAATTTCCTCTGCCGCTGTATATTGGAATGCATCTGAGAGCATGGCTTCTTCTAAGGACGATTCAATGATCATGTAGCTTTTCAGTGTATTTTGATTTGTGAATGACTTGTCACTTAATTTCAGACGATAACAACGACTCTTGTTCGTGCCGGAAAAGGTCTTGGCCTGAGCATAGCAGGTGGAAAAGGATCGATGCCATACAAAGGAAACGATGAGGTAGTATGATATTCCTTAATCGTAACTGTAGTTCATAATACCAGATTTATATAGCGCATGTTGAAGAGAGGTCCATTAGAGGCCATTGCCTGATGCCATTCTCACAGGCAACTTCAGCCTGTTATCGGACGAACCTAAGCGACTGCGGCTGCGATCGTTAGTCTGCCGATGTATTCATTCCGGCGGCTAAGATTAAAATAGGCTTCATACCTTTTGGGTCGCTGGCCTGTGTGCCCAGAGCAGCCTTCCTGCATTGATTCCGAAGGTCAAAACTTCATGGTAAAAAAACAGTTGAAAACTTACTATACAACTTAGCTGACAGATGACTTTGTAAAGCGCCCCAGAAGTGGCTTGCTTCTGACGATGCTATATAAATTGTCGTAATTACAATTACATTCTGCATGGCCATGACAATAGCTTTGTTGTATGTATGTAACGTTAAAATTTATACTGTGATTTGGGTTGGTACATGGAAGCCTGTCAGTGCACTAACACCGACAAACAGATCCAACGAGGTTACCAAAAAGATGACCATCTGCAACTTGGTGGTGTATTCATGATGTAAGATTTTCAACTTATATCATTATTACAGTACCGGTATTGATTTGTTTAGTTTGAAGTTCATATGATTTGATGTGAAAGAGAGATATCTCGATCTTGTGTTTGGATGATCATCTCTTGTGTTTTGCGATGATCTCTGTCAATTTTAACAGAGAAAGATGAAGAAATCTTTTCTTTCTTTCAGGCTGTCTACATTTCGCGAATAACCAGCGGAGGTACGGCAGAACGTGACGGTAAACTGAAGCAAGGAGATAAGATCTTAACTGTGAGTTCATGTGCATTATCTTCATTTTTAATAATCATAGTAATTGCATCAGACTGCCTTTGTTTTATGGGTTCTTTGGCATTTTCAACTATATAAGTATTGATGTGAAGGGTATTATGTTAATAAGCAAAGGCTCCTCTTTTTCTCTTTCTCTGTATGGTGTCCAAGTTGAGAGCTGACATAGGTTGTCCAGTTGATGGTTGTTGTGATCTACTTTGGAGCTATTTTTTAAAGCAAGTGCAGGATTTGAACTATTTCTTTCTCTTTGCTCAGTGCATTGTCATTTGATTGTCTGTAGTCAGTTCAATCCTTTGTCATACATCCAGGACTAAGGACTATACAGCAGTTCTTGTTCCACCTGTTGTCTTCCTTCTCTCCTGCCTTCTGGAACTGTTTCTGGGAGAAATACTTGTCCAATTCACTGCTTATTGACCCATTTTGGGATTGATTTTGGAGCCCGAAATGTTGATGCCTTGTGCTTTTCGGCACTGGTGCGATAGAATTTACTGCTTAAGCGTTATCATTTGGTAATAGTACAGAAGGTTTGTATAAGACATTTCCTCCTGAATTTGTTGCTAGCTTATTTATTGTAGTGTAAATAAGAAACGTTATTGTAACTTCTCTTCAGATAAATGGAACAAGCGTCGATAGCTGTCGCCATGACGAGGTTGTAGCATTGCTCACGAGCCGTGACAACATCACGCTCGTCGTTACTCGAGAGAGCGGCGAACCTGCACCCGTGGGATATGGCCGAGATGATGTTTTGAATCGAAATGTTCCCCACATCGACAATGCATTCGTAAGCGCTCCGAAAACATCCTCAAGCATTGACAATTTACTTTCTGCTGCCAAGCAACAAATACCAAGCGCCAATTCGGCATCTGGTAATTCCACCGCGCCCGTTCACGACACTGGTTCCAAGCATCGATCGAAACGTGCGCAGAGTTCCAGTGCAGAGGTTCTTACAGACGTTGCGGGAAATTCCGCAATTTCTGCTAGGACCTCTGCCAAGCCCCACCAGAATACGAACACTCGCCTGAACGCTAGCAATAGGTCACAATCTGTATCTGAACCAGTGGCAGCTGTGAAAGTGGCTCCACCTGCTGTGCCTACGACACAGACTTTCGCACCCCCTGTCGTACTTGCCCAGGACATTTCGCAACCTGTCGTACGACTCGAGACCACTTCTGTCCTCCTGCCGTCGTCGAATACCGTTACCACAGCAACCGCCAAGATTCCGAGTTCTCCCGTTGTGCAGCTGAAGGTGCGAGCGCCTTCAACGGGGAAAAACAAGTCGCGAACAAAGAACATGACTCCTACCATGGCCCATGGCGAGTCACAGCCAAGTTTTGATGCAGTGTCGAATGCAAGCAGCAATGTTGCCAGCCTCTTTGATGTCCTCGAGAAGAGGAATCATAGCTCAAAAGGCACTTTGCCTAACGGTGACCTTCAGCCAAATGCGAGAAACGGTAAATCTGGGAGTACGAGAGAATCATATGGATTTAACAATGTCTACAGCCATAACCAACCATATCCGGTTGAGGTGAGTAAGGGTGGATGGGGTAAATAGATGGGTGTATGGGTGGGTATGTGTAATTATGTGTAAGTGGATTTTGATGGATAAAAATGGATGGGTGGTTGAATAGACGAATGGATGGATGAATTGATGGGGTGGATGGATTTGGGGATGGATGGGTTGGCTGGTGCATTTTAGGTGGATAAATGGATGGATGGGTTGGTGGGTTTGGGTGGATAGACAATCAATAAATAGGTGGATGGTTCGATGGATAGATGAATGAATATTTTAGATTATTCGTGAACAATTCGTCCGCTTGCTTATGAGATTGTAAACGAAATGTTTAGGCGTGGTTGATAGAGAATGTCCATTTAATGTTTGGTTGAATGTTCTTTCAGTGAACTTGTATAACAAACAACAGCCTTTGTCGTATTTTCTTTTGTTTATGCTTTCTCTTTGTTTCCTTTGGCCTGTTGTTCCTTGATCTGTGAGTTCTGAATGATTTGATTGTAGCAAATCGTCATCGTTAAAGCAGGTGGACCACTGGGACTGAGCATTGTCGGTGGATCTGACCACACCTGTCATCCGTTTGACCGTATAGAGCCAGGTGTCTTCGTCTCTAAGGTACGCATAAGGATGGGGTGGTGATGGTGGTGGCGATAATGAGGGTAATGGTGATGAAATGATGGTGGTTGGTGGTGATGATGATGATGTCAGTGCCAACTGTAGTTACTTCACCTACTTACATAATGAAATCGTTAACACTTGATATCGATTGCTACCCAATGAGATTAGCCTTCTTCTTCAAGTCGAGTGCTCTTTAAATGCCAAGTCCGACTTTTAATTATGCGTTTTATTTGATGTTTCTTCTGATGATTTGTAGATCATTCCAGATGGTGCTGCATCAAGGACTAACCTTCGCATCGGAGATCGAGTTCTAGCGGTCAGTCTCATTTGACTCGAGTAGAAGGAATCGTTAATTAGTATTAATTAGTAACTTCTGTCACTGTGATATCAGCTGGTAGTGCATTCAAACCAAGTCCTAATCAGGTGAATATGCAGGAGAGGCAGCATTGAAACTATGGTGGATAAGTTAAGTTATTGCAATTTCAATGGGTCTTTATGTTCCATGCAGAATATCTGTGCACTGTTTTGGCCAATGTCCCTTTTGGAAAACTCCTGTCTTGCTCTCGATTTCTCTTTCTACTCTTCCCTCTCCCATTCCTCTTTGTGCATCTCTTCCTCCCTGTGTCTCTTGCTTTCCCTACCTTTCCTCTCCACTTTAGGTCTGTTGGATAGTGGTGACTCAACACCTTTGGCAGGTTCGTAAAACCCGTTATACATATGTTCACTTACATACATAAATATATACATACTAGTACTTATATACATGCACATTGCATACATTCGTAGGTTTTTAGTGTTGGTGGATTTGCATGTTGCAGGTGAATGGTAAGGATACATACATTCATACATATTTTTAAGAGCGTTGGCGAATGTGTGTATGTGTGGGTGTTGCAGGTGAATGGTAAGGATATACGTTTGGCTACTCATCAGGAGGCAGTTACTGCTCTCATCGCACCCACTTACGAAATCATCCTCGATGTACGACACGATCCTCAGCCTCCGGGATTAAAGGTATCAGTATCCATTTCGGTTGGAAGAAATTGTGACTCTAGACGAAATAGTAAAACAAACCAAACGAATTTTAAACTATGTATTATTTTAACTCTTATTAATGATTTTATCATTCCGGGATTATCCTAGGCATTAGTATTATTTTTTTATTATTATTAATTATTATTATTGTTATTATTATTAGTAAATTTATTAGTATTATTATTATCATCGTCATCACTATTATTGTCATTATTATTTTTACTTGGGGTGGGTATTATACTTCAGGAAAGAGATATTATAAATATTCTCTCCGAGGTAGATGCGAAATCTTAGAAAAATAAAATTACTCTTATTTTTTGCATTTTAATTTTAATTGTTATTATCTGTTTGACATCGTTTAGGAAATCCGACTGACAAAGGCACCGAAACAGAAGCTGGGGATTAGTATTCGTGGTGGAGTGAAAAACCCCTTGGGAAATCCACTTGATAAGACGGATGATGGAATCTTCATCTCTAAGGTATGTTTCACTTGTGTACTTAGATACAGCAATTAACAGGTGTTGGTGATGATGATGATGATGATGATGATGATGATGATGATGATGATGATGATGATGATGATGATGATGATGATGATGATGATGATGATGAATCAGACTTAGATGATGGTGGTGATAATGATATTTGTGCTGTTGATGTTGATGGTGATGTGACAGTGTGATGTCCAACAGCTGCAGCAATCATGTTTTATGGATCTGAAGCAAGTTCTTGACAGAGTTGCATAGCACGATCAGTTGACATCATCTTTCCAGATAGTAACACTGCATGAACAAAAATTACAGATAACTGAATGAATAAGTAACAAACATAAATGAATGAGTGAATGGAATTATAAGACATCTGGTGATGTTTAGGTCCAGCCGAACGGTGCGGTCGGCAGAGATGGTCGACTGCAGGTTGGACAAAGGATTTTAGAGGTATGCTTATTAATTTCTGTTTAATTAATTCATTATTTGAGCATATTGTAATTGTAATTGCAGATTTAGTGCATCTGCAAGATAAACATGTATATCAGAGGCATTTTGTACTATGCCGTAGACTTGCGGGTGTAATATGGGTGGGGACTTAGATCCCAAAATTAATTCACCCTATGGAAAATTATCTTGTTATAACATGACCTTGCTATAAGGCAGTCTTCTTGATGGACTCCGAAAGATGGCATTATAACGAGTGTCCAGTGTAGTAGCAACTTATTAGCAAAATGGTTGAAATATGTGGTTGTTGGGTTAGGTGAATGGAGTGAGCATGTTGGGCGTGAGTCACGAAGAGGCGGTAGAAGCGCTTCGATCCGTGGGTGATGAACTCATGATGATGGTCTGCGATGGCTTCGATGCTGCTTTGATCAATGATCAATCGTCTTCAAATCTTCCTCCAATGGCACGCATGGAGTCGACTTCGAGCATTGATCGAGACCCGGAACCAGCACCACCTATGAAACGAGTATGATCGAATGAGATTCTGTTAATTCTATGCCTGTTTTCAAGAGATACAGCCAAATGTTATAATAGTAGAGTTCGTGAACTGTTATATAATGTGTCAGTACAGTTATTATTTTTAATAACACCCTTTAGTTAATGCTATTAGTGTCAATATTTATTAACTATTACTATATTTAATTCAGTTATTTGATGTGATAATTCTTGTCATATCCGTATTAATTATTATTATTTGTATTCATATTATTTACCTGCCTTTCACCGTGAGGCTTTGTTAAACCTTTCTTTTTTCTTTGACGCTGTTGGAAATGATGTGAATTCTGTTATTAGAAATTTGACGACCCTGTTAGCAGGACTTGTCCCTTTTGGTCTCACCTTTGAATGCCTACTAATACTTTATTTGAGTGGCTGTAATATCGATTGTTATTCAACGAAGTGTATCTATCTAAAAGTGTGAAGAGAGCTAGGTAGATTGAATTTCTGATTCCTTTTTGTCGGATAATCACTGTATACATTGCATTGGCGTGTTTTACATTTGCAGCCGGATCGACAGCTGCGGGTGAAAGAAGAGGAACAAAGCCGCCAGATGGAACCAGTTAGGAATGAAGAGGTTTGTCAAACTGAACAACTCAATAGTGCTTGATCCAACCATTTTGCTGTTTAAATATGAACCTCTGCAGAGAAAAGAGAAATTTGTGTCATGTTCAAAGCATGAAGACTGACATAATTGGAATCACTTCTAAATTCTTAGCCACAGATGGTGTGTTACTGGAATCTTGACTACTGTCTATGACAGTGGGAGCTCATGTAATACAATAGGACTGTTAACTGTATTTGATATTGTCCTTCCAAAGTTCGGAAGTGCATTTCGTCAGTCTGCTGCTTAGAGAGCATTGCCAAAGCTAAACTTTATTGTGAAGAACTAATGAAGCTGTGTGTATCTTTGTGTGTGTCTGTGTGGGTGTTTGTGTATATCTATGTGTGCGTGCGTGTGTGTTTGTGTGTGTCTGTGTGTGTGTTTGTGTGCATGTGGATAATTGATATACTTGACTGTTTTTGTCTTTGCAACAGCAGAATAAACCTGTTCTGAATTTCATGAAATCATCTCCTCGTCTTCCATCCTCTTCAGCAGCTCCTGCCTCATCAACAGCAGCGTCTACTGCCCATCATACAAGACCAGTCGTACGTATCTCTAGTAGATGCCATCCCTAACCACCTGCTCGCTTCATTACATTCACTAAAACTATGAGAATGACTCTGTTTTTTGTCAGGCTTAAAGGACGTACATGCAGATTTGTTCTTAAGGGATTGTTATTAGTTTTATTGTTATGCATTTATTGAGCAACATTGTCTAATGACTAAGCATCAGGTGATGGGGCTGAGCAGTCACTGGATCTAGCACTACTGAAGAGTCCACAGGATGTTTATGAAGGATACTGGATGTTGATTGATGTACACTGAAGCATTGTTTTTGGTAGCTATAGCAGGTACTGTTCTATAGTGACATTGCGTTTTATTGAAATTGTCTTATCAGACTGAATTATCTCATGTAATCATTCCTATGACCTCATCTCTTTCTTAATGAATCAGTGTTCGGATGAGGAGAGTTCGTAGTCGAGACTCGTGACCCATTGGAGAAACACTTGAAATCTGATAGGTCAGTGAGAAATCGATATGGTTGACCACATTGTTTGCAAGATTCATTTCAGTAGGGCATAATCAGAAGAATTCTTTGTTTTTAGATACCTTTGGTTATTGCAGGATAAAGAATTGAGAATTCCTTGCATTGTTTGTACTGCTTTATTTTCAGGTGGCAGCCAAACCATGGAAGGCTCAGAATCATCCATCTGGGACGACAGCAGCATCAAATGCTAGGGAACCAGAGGCAGCCTATTTCGCAGGGAACCAGTCCAACAATGATGCCCAAGGCCCAGGGCGTGCAAAGGCATCAGGATTTTCGACACAACCAATGCTCTACACTGGCCAGGTTTGTATTTTTTGATAGAGGGATGGAACTTTATCCAATAGAATGTTACTTGGAATTTGGATGTAATTGTGTGAAGTGTTATTTACCATTATAATGCCATTCTCTGCTTTTCTTTTGTGGTGTTTAGCAGGTCGATTCGTCGAAAACAGCAAGTCATGGCGTGAAGCTGTTTACCGCTAGGAAGAAGGCGATCGATGAGGAAAATGCTCCATCTTCTACTCATCCTTCGACATTTCACAAACCCTCCGAAGGTATTTGAGTTTGAGATGCTGCAGGACACACTGCAGCTACCTCAAGTTCTGCATCACAATCAGTTAGCTTATCATTTGCATTGTTATCAAGACATTTACATGTGTCATAGCCGTATTGATCATAAAGTGTGGACTCTTTAACACAAAGTCATCAAGAGACATGCCTTACGATAAGGGATTATACTGAAGAAAGTCATTATTTTGCACTACAGTGCAATTCTTTGACAACGCGTTAACCTGTACAACAGCTTTGGGTGGACATAACAGCACTTTGGTCTGAGCAGTGTGGTGCATAAGCGGGGAGCATCTAAATGGCTGTACCCAGGGGCATTTATCCCCCCTAAGTCATTGGAGCAACGTCCCTTTTCCCCCTCTTCTTCCCCCATCCCGTTCCTTCCCCCCTAAAATGGTGGAACACACACTGACAGATCTTCCCCCCTATTTCTTGGATGGAGCATTTGCTCCAAGGTTTCTATGGTGTAGACGCCTGTGGCTGTGCCATTGTCATCGCTATGATTACAATATCATCTCATCATCATCATCATTGTTGTCATAATCATCTTATCATAATCTTCGTCGTTTGCATCTTAGCATCGTTTGCAAAGCTTCATTGTTATCGTCATCATCACATTCATCATTTCAGACTGACCTCGTGATGTCAACTGCAGGTGGCAGCACGTGTTTTACCATGACTAGACCTTGTTCGCAACTTCCTCATTATTTGACATGGCTACTGAGTAAAGGACTATAATTATTATTGTTGCTGTTAACTTGCACTTTCGGATTTACAAGCTACTGTAAATCATGTGTACGTGTTGTGTTGCAGAGTCAGAGTTTGTCTACTCAACTGATGCCAACTACAGAGGTGCAAAGCAATCTACAGTTAAAGTGGTACCAAGGTAAGGCAACAATAACAATGCCATTGTCAGCTGTCTCCTTGTTATCGCCAGCAGTGTCTTTGCCTTTATTGTCACTGACACTGGTGATCAGTGTCAGAAGGAGAGGCTTTATGCAGGCTTAACAAATTGGCCTTGTCGATGATAATAACATTGGCAGTCACTGTCAGAAGTGTGTAGTTGGTGAAATGTTATTGTATGCAAAGTATGTAAGTATAAGAGTGTAATCACAATAAGTATGCGAAGTTTGCTGTTATAAGAATGTGATCATAAAAACTATGTAAATTGTTTAAGTGTGAGAATGTACTAATAGTAAGTATGCAAATCCAGATTTGTCATAGTTTGTAAGCCAGATATTGGAGAGTGAGTGTTGTTGTGTGTGCAGTTCTCCTGTCCGAACGGCCAAGGCCGAGCGTCGGATGCTTGACCGCCTCCAGCAGGAAGGAGGAGGAGGAATGGACAATGGAGGAGATGGAGACACATCAGAGATGGCGCTTTCGGCTGCTGATGAACGAGAAGTGCGAGCGGAGAAGAAGGCCGCCTGGAGGAAGGCAAGGTATGACGACCGTCAGCTAAGTAGATGTTTCAGTTCAGCAGTTGTAGACTCCGGAGACATTGAAATTACAGCTCAAGACTTGTTGTTTTAAACTACCATATGTCTATCATTGATTTTGATCTCAAGGACTGCACCCTTCTCTTAGACCTTGGCTGTGCTATAGTGCTGTATAAATCATATTATTATTATTATTACAGTTGTAGCACATGTATTTCTGGTATTACGGGGAAGTACTTGGCAGTAGTACTATGCTGTTGCGTCAAGAACCACCTTATAATGAGATTGTATTAAATGGAGACTTTTCTTCTGTAAATCTGAACTTGAAATAGAGGTCTTTGATGGATGGCTGTATGGCATGACTGCAGTTGCTCATGTTGTATTTCTTTCATAGGATGAAGTCACTTGAGGATGCGACTCTCCGCGCTCAGGCAGTTGTTGCTCAGTCAAGAGGTCTGACCAATGGTCAACCACCACCTCCCCCTGGAATGACCTTCCAAGCGGTCAGCATCGATATCAATAGTAAGTCCACATCGACTATTAAGTATATGGAAATATCCATTGATTTGAATGTTATTTGCCTTTACTTGAACTGACCTTTCTTAATTAATCATAGGTTCGTTGTTATGTCTATATGACTGTTGATTGATTGAGCACTGGCCTTGTATTGCAAACTGTGTATGCTTGAATGTTGCTGTGAATGCAGATATGCTTCACTTCGTCAACTGTTGCATTATCTTTAACTCATTGTATTATATAAATGTAAGAGCAGTAATGTAAATAGCAGGACAAACGCACAAAGCGAACGAGTGGTTATTATTGCAGTACTTTGTGCAGCAAATTCCACATTTTCTACCACATTGTCTTATTGTTCACAATGTTGCAAAGAGTTTTTATTACATTGTGAAACATTTACATATGAATGCTGTAATTCTGTGTTACAGGCAATTCATAGATAACCTTTGACCTGGTTTCGTTGGATCTGGGTCGTGCTTCCGAAGCTTTTCAGTTAACTAACACTGCTTCACTGCCTCGAGAATGGAGACTGAGTCGAGTTGAAGCTGCCTCACCCCAGTCTTGCTCTGATCGGGCTAGACACATCTCCAGAGATTCAGTGTAAATGTCAGACATTTTAATTATGCAAATTTATGCGGGCATCAAGACCAAATGTTACTATGCCACAGTGTCACTGAGTTTGTAATTGATGAAATACATTATGATATATATGTTTGTATATATACGCATATATTTATATATACATAAGCTTATATATATATATATATATATATATATATATATATATTCTACATTCTCTACAGTGTACTCAAATATATAGATTATTACCAGGTATATGCATACTTATGGTCATGTGTATATAAATATATTGAATCTTTGTATATGCCTTGAGATGTAGATATGCTATTGAGCTGTGTAATCATCGTTTTTTTATTACTGGTGCTGATGAACCCTTATTGACGAACAGTTGTGTACAGATATGTATGTCCTTAAATGTTTGTGTGTATCGCCACACAAGCATGCATATATATCATACATACATATGTGGACTTTTATAAAGATTTATGTATAAACATGCATACGTATGTAATATATGACGTCTGAGTACTGTTAAAAGCAGTTGTAGAACAACATTTTATACGATATATGCTCTTTGTACTTTTAAATGCCTACTGTCACTGGACCAGCTGTTGTTTTGCCAAGAGAAGTTGGTTTATTAGCTGTATCCTTTTTTGCCGAGTCAGTTTTGAGTTGTCTAAACGGATGAGTTATGACCTGCAGCTGTGATAGAACTGCCTGAGTATGAAAACCTGAAATCATGGATCTTGAAATAAACCTTCAAACATCTAATAAAGCATAGCTTACATTGAGTAGAAATCATGAATGAATCTTAGAATGACAGGTTTTTAATTGAACAATCAAACAGTTTCCACATCGGATGTACTGATCTGCCAGTTTGGCATCGTTTGCAATACTCTGGCTTAACGTAAATTTGAGATTTCTTTAACGTTTTACAAACCAATGGAAACCAATCGTCCACTGGTCTTGGGACCAGATTTTATTCAGCAAGACACGAAGAGACTGGCTTTTGTAGACTGCAAAAGTCGTTGGAGACCAGATTGTTGACGATAGAGACAGGACGGACCAAGGGAATGGGACCAGACTGTGTTAGAGAAGACTGTTCGCAGATTAGACCTTTTGTAAACAGTTTAAGGTGCAGACGAACAGTTTAAAATGAGATATTGTAGAACTGCTGTGTACTCGTTTTTATCTGTTACAAATTGTAAATTATGTTAAAATATTCGTGCATATCAGTAGTTTTAACATTTATGACGGATTTTGTTGTTTCGTTTCTGATAAGATGCGATCACTGTTTGATGGTAATTTCAGTAATGAAGGCTAATTAGAAAGAAATTGGTTGAAGAGTTTGTGTTGTGTATTTCTTAATTATTATCAGCAACTACGTGTATGTATGTAACTTAAGTTTGGATGCTACACTACAGATGAACTTGTTCTTCAGGCATTTTAACACCATTAGGTTAGCAAGTGCAATAGCCATTTAGCCTATTATTATTATTCGTTTATTAACTCCACACGTTGTCACACCGCAACATGGTACAAAACACAAGTTTAGAATAATAGAATTAAGAGTCGCTTGCAATCATGACTGTAAATAAATATTGAGTTATAGAGAAACTGGATTCTACTTTAATGCATCATAGAGAACCCTAGAAATAAAGGACATCCGCAAAATATGACCTACTTTGGAACCCCTCCCCTTGTCCGCATTCGACTTTAACCTCCCCATTTGGGGACGACCGGACGTCCGCACGCCAAACCCAGTGAACGAAAAACCAGCATTGTCACTAACGTCATTAATTAGCTACCAGTCTCTGAGGCAATCAAGAAAAAACTCAGTATTTCAACGATCACGTTTTTCTTGTTTAGTTTTCAAGCTTAAGAGTGTATTAAAGTTCCAGTACACGGCATGAGGTTTTAGGCAATCACCTCGCTGACCTTTTCGTCTCTCGGGAAAGGTTGAAAGGACGTGTTTGAAAAACTATGAAATTTAGATGCGGACGTCTGCGCTGTTCATAATCACCCCTCCTTTGTCCGCATTTGAATGATACCTTCATCGCGGACGTCCTTTATGGATGACCTCAAACCATGTCATTTGACGTAGCGCTCGTGAATAGGCTGGTGCCCTTCGCTTGGCCTTCGAGTGGGCTACTGGGCTTTAGAAATTTGGAGATTACGATCAGAGGATGTTTTAAGAAATATTTATCACTGCGCAAATTCGCAACTCTAGTGGATCAATAATAAAAATCGTAAATAATGAATTGCAATAGCCTACGTAGGGCCTACACTTCCTGCACAAACAGCTGCTCTTTCATCACTGCACTTTTCAATTTATCGCTGCACATTTTGTGCATCAATGCACGTTAAAACAATCCTTTTTTTGAAAAATTGTCATTTGAACATAATACATTTGTAATAAATATTATAGGCCTATTCGAGACCACAAATTTGGTCGTTATTGGCACAGTATAAATAATTACATGTAATTATTTATGCTGTGTTATTGGTTAAAGTTGATATTTGGGGGCGCTAAATTTATTTTGGAGGGATGTTATATTCACGCTTGACACAGAGCGCAACTATAGCTTGCTACGACCCTGAAAATCAAAATTTGAGAAGCAATTAGATAGTTATAACATGCAGACGATTGAATTTCTTCTTTGAAATCTTTCAACCTATGCAGTCCCGCCTATCCCGCAGTCCCAGCTCGACAGCATTATAACGTCACAAAGACGTTATAAACTTCTCTTGCATAAATACCGCTTAAAACCATACCTATTGGCGATGTGCCGCGTGGCTGGTTGCCACCGTGTCACTCACCAGATGTGTACGGACCCCGGTTCGATACCCGCCTGCGCAGTGACATGATTTTTATTTCAATTTTTTTTCCTTTCTAACCTCACGATCCGCAGCATGGGGCCTACAGATTCTGAATTTCTTGGTTTTTTTTTAAATTTTATTTGTACTGTAGATGCATATATTTATTTTTATGTAGAACCTTTTTAAACGGCTTGTGTAGCAAATTCCATCTCGCCTGAGTAAAAGCATTCATTTGAAAATAATTAGAATTTTTCACTTTAAATCAGGGCTGTAGACGAGGGTATACGCGGGTATACAGCCGTGTACTCGCCTCTAGATACTGTATAGGGCCTATATCACCTCGCAAAATATTTTTTAGTGTCTTGGCCTATACTCACCTCTTGAGAGCGTGTCCATAGGCCTATATTCACCTGCAGACAGAGGTGTCTATCCCCCTCTAAGTCATTAGGGGGATAGACACTCTTCTTCCCCCTCCGACTCCCCCCCCAGTGAATGGTGGCACACACACTGACAACTCTCCCCCTATTTCTTGGATGGAGCATTTGTTCCAGGGTTTCTATGGTGTAGACGCTCCTACCTGCAGGACGTACTTTGACATGTAGGCCTATTAAAAATCTGATTACATTCCACTACATTACAATTAGTAGGCCTAAGATGTAAGAGCAGAATGGATCGAGTTCCGAAGTTTCAGATTTTCAGTTGCTGAAGTTCGTTTTCGTTCTCCTAACAGCAGCCTTAGTAGGTTAGCCTATTCACTAATGGATTCTCCTTAGGCCTAACTGGAATTAGTTTTTCCGGGCGGTTTCAGACCTATTCCAGGAAACGAACTGAACTTCGACAGAATGAAAATTTCAATGGCTTCGCTAGACTTAGTTAAATCTGCTGCTGACTGTTTTAGGACTACTTCAAGCTACAACCTAACTAAGCATTTGCCAGACGTGCATCAGATCAGACGTCTGAGTGGCTCAGATAGCTCTGCTAAAGCTCCGATTGTGCAAGGTTGTCGATAGCTAGACTCTATAGAAGATAGAAATCACAGAACCGCACTATTGTCTATAGCGACTAACAAAACTTTCAAGTAGAAGAATGCTAAAATATTTTAATTTTTAACATCTGTCTTCAGTTGTCAGATATTCAAATATTAGCCAATTGCTTTCATAGTAGGCCTAAAATGTTATAGTAGGCCTACCTGGCCTAGGCCTATTAAGAGCCTGATTCATACTCCTTTTCATAGGCGCCGACTTCTGCTTTTATCTCTGCCTCTCTGGGTGCATGAGTCCACTGACCCTTAATTCGGTCTAATGAAGCAACAGGACAAAAGCCGAAAGGACGTTTTGAGGTGGATCGTATTGAGGGGAAAAGACTCAACCTGAGGTAGGTGAGTTTTAGCGGATTTTCGGAGAAAGAAAATTGTTTTCTTGTCAAGGGTTACGAGGTTAGAAAAAGTATTGGAAATCGGTGACTTTCGGACGTTCCAGTGTTATTATTTATTTATTATTTAAAATAAAATAGGGGGTCTAATAAATAAATAGATAATTTATTTATGTTAGGGCTGTGACTGTGAGATCATGCAATGTTAGGTATACCTACACTAACGATCCCACTTGCCGTAATAAAATTCGTTCGATTACAATAAGCTCTCTGTTGGTAGTCTAGTCGAAATAATGTACTATTTCCGATACAGAACAATATCTTTATAATTAGCCTCTACTGGTACTTCAGTGTAAATTTCGATTTATTGTTAACAGCTGCGTTTTGACAGCTGTTTGATTGAATAAACGAATATACAATACAATACAATGCATCGATATCAGATCGATGCCATCGTGTCGGAGCGTTAGCGTAGAAAATGTGATCGAGACGTTGTAAACGAGGCTTCAAAGTACTCGTTGAAAAGTTGTACATTTGGTTGCATCCTTATACACAGATGTCGCCCGCTTCAATTTTATGTCTAATATTAAATATGACGTTTTAAATATCCATAGACAATTATTTTACATTGCAATCATTATTATTCGTCAATTTTCCTTGATAAATATATATAATTAACTGAATTTATTTGTTATGTCAAAAAGACGCGATATTTTCCTGGGAGCCCGATTATCGCCCAAAACTAGTCACACGACGTTTAAAAGAAAGTTTCCATTCCTGTGTATTATAAATCCCTGACGTTCCTTTCTCGTTTTCCCTTTCGATATTTCACGCCATCTTGGAAGCCATCGCTAGACAGATTTCCAACGAAAAGAGTTTAAAGAATTAATTTGGACTGTTACTCGTCTGTGTGTATGTAACAGGTGAGCAATTTGGAAGTTGTGTTTCGTGCATTGATGCGAACTTTTCAATAGAAATTTCGGTACCGAGTACGGTAGATGACGCGTGATTACAAGATTGCGCTACGGATGTTTGAGCACGTAGTATCCTAAATGGGTCACCGATTCTTTCAGTTGTTAAGTGAAATCTGCTGCCTTCTGGCTTCTGTTGCTGTTATTAATGTTATATACAGTGTTTTGGTTTTAAAATAGAACTGGGGTAGAAAATGTTGCAGATTACCAAAGTACGTGAACGGGTTCGGCCCGAATCCCAGAAACCCGAATCGAATTTTGGCCGGATCCCCGAAATCGATTTTACACTAAAACTACAAATGACCTTGCGAATAGGCAGTATATCGAGATACATCAAGGCCACGCTAAGGGTATGTCACGTATAAAAGTTTACAATTTAGCTTTGAATAGTTTTCGGGAGTTCTGCGCTTTCTATAAAACTGTTTTCGGGAAATCGAGCTTTTGCGTATTTTCAACGTTTTCGGGGATTCGGGTTTCGGGGATTTGGGTTGACCTCAAGTGAGCACAGGTCAAGAGTTGTTACTTACTTGTTGCACACGAAACAACTGACAACTAATGAGATAGTTTAGTTTTCTCTTTAAATTTATTTACTCAACAAACAAGAATTAAAATGATCGCACATATTAAAAGAGCTGGGTTCTTCAAGACCTAACCCCAACATCTTTTCAATTGGTTTACTAAGCTCTGATTTACTGGATGTGATAATGACAAAATAGTAAGTGTTTGTATTGTTGCTATGTTTGTAGAATTTTGAGATTGACGATGCATCACATGAGTCGTCAGAATATGAGCAGAGGATCGAGAAGAATGGACTCGGCTAGGTCTTCAGGTGGCGACTTGCAACACCAGAGTGTGTTTCAATCGAGATCGTCGCAACGTCTGCCACAGAGAAAACCACTGACTCCACTTAGGTCATCTGCCAGGAGAAGGTCACCGTCTCCCAGACAGCCACCAATGAATCGTGACGAGAAACGGTTTCGGTAAATCTGGGAGTTTCTTGAGCTTTGAATTCACTTCGTTTTCTCTGCTTTACTACAAGATGTGGTAATTTTCTCATGGAAATTTGGTCGGCCGGCAGGATCAGATTCCTCAAGAAACCATCATCGTTCCTAAAACACCTAATTCTCTAACGACCTAGCTTGATTTGGATCCTGCTTTCAGGATTCAAAGCTACCCAAAACAACATGTGTGAAATTTTACAGCACTAGAGTGCTTTGTGTTTCTCACCGCAAGTCCAGATCATCACGGCATCTGCCACACAGAAAACCTTCTTGTTTAACCTTATTGTTTAAACTTGTTACAACTTATTGTTTAACTAGTCATGGTTAATGAGAAGCATAAGTTTGTAACGAGTTTGAAAGTCTGGATAAGAATTCTTGAAGATCAGCTTTCTTGTGGAGTGTGTTGGAAGAGTTGCGAGAAGTGGTGACTAATACATGTGAATGAATGGGAGCTGCCGCGATTCGCTTCATTTATAGAAAAATTTGATGTCGTTTCTTGGATGATTGTCTGCAATATCTAGAAGTTCATTTTGGAATCTAGTTCCTTTCATTATTCACACAGAAATTAAGAAAGCACTTGGTCATCTTTTCTTCATTAAGTTTCCTATTTTGACACCACTAAACGGGCTACACAAGTTTGAGGTCATCTGATGTGCAGAAGATGGTTTTCACATTCAGTCAGTCCTACATATTTTTGGCTGCTCAAGATCAGAATGAGGTGCTTCTCCAACATCCGACCTAAATTTCTTTAAATTGTGGAGCTTACATGTGTGCATATGAAGACACAAATCCATCTGCTGGACCAACACTTGCTGGACCATCTACATGCTCAGTCGAAGGTTTTGTCCAGCGTCTCCTATGTACAGTATCTACTATGCTTGGACAGCTCGAGCTTAACCTGGCTTGTTTGCTGGGACTCTGGATTCCATGCTGATGAAGTTTAGGAGAGCTACAGCGAATGGGTCTCTTTACGTCGACTACTCCTGTTGAGCAATCCGTTGGTGGATTATCAACTGATTTTGGTGACGTATCTTGTGCAGCACAGTTGGGTTTTATGATACAAAAACCATGAAGATTCTTCCAGTCACTAGACACAAAAGATCCTTTTTCCTGTTATCAATGAGGAAAAATTCCAACTATGAAGTTGGCTGTACTACAGAATCATTGCCCAATTTTTCAATATTCGCATAAAGTGGAGTCTTTGTCACATTGAGTAACATCTCTTGGTATTTGGAATTGCTCTTCTTCGCATTGAAGGATGATACCAATGCTTTCTTTGACAACGTTTCTTAACTGAACCTAAAGGATTCAAGATATCTACAAAGTATTTGCTGCTCACCTGAAAGATGGATCATCAGTCTGAATAACTAAGCGTAAAGAGCCGTCATACCTATGGAACTGAAGGAAAGATGTTGGCTTAGTTTGAATCAATACGTAAGACCAAGAAACATGACTCATCATGGATAAAGATTTTTTGACATCATCAGGAATCTTCTATCTGCTGATGAAATCACTTTTCTACAGACTATGGTCATCAGATATCTTCTCATTTCTAAACAGCTTCATTATGTCTTCAGGTTTTGAAGATTTCTCATCTGGCTTCTGATCAAAAGCTTGAAATATGTCTCCTGCTCCTGTGCTCACGTTTTTTATTCTATCGTGTTGGTAAGGATTGCTTACGCAAAGCGGCTTGCATTACTGCTAAGCTGTTCACACGATGTTATTTCTTCCAAGATGCCGATCTTGTCATGCCACACATGGAACAATCTAACTGCTCCGTTGTTGAAGCTTATACTCTGTGGGTCTCCACATTGGGCTTGCGATGCGGAAACCAATCACCAGTTGTTTTGAGGCAAGCACTTCCTGCAGCATTTTCCACTCTTTGACAACATATTATGGCTCAGGGCCATCAACATCAACTTTAGCTTACCTGAAAAGAGCCATGAGTTGCCCAGCTCTTCTGAGCCTTCAACAGCTTTCATCTGATAGCCGACTGAGACTGATCACCATGTTTAAACTCAACAACTGTGCGTGGTGGTAGTTGCTGGAAGCGCCTTTGAGGAGTTTTCTTGAAGAGGCGCTATATAAATGTTCGTTTGTGTTATGCTACCATCAGAGTCTTTTATCATGTAACGATCTGCGGGAGAAGAACGGAAAATGTAGATTCTGCTTCAGTGTTGAATCGAAATGATTGACTGTCATTTTACGAAGAATCAACGATATTTCACCTGATGCTCATTTGTGATGGATATATGTGGATTCGATAGGATTGTGAGTTCAGAAAGAATGATGTCTGAAGAATGGCGACTCTTTCATCATAAGAAGAAGTAGTGAATTATTGATGGTTGGGCAGCATACCAGGATCAAATTGCTTGTATCACCATAGGCTGCCTCTCTGTCATATGGACTGATCTTCTGGATATTGACCTGATTACGGCTTTTTTTGGTGTGTCATCAGTTGATGCCTTGTGCATTAGACACCGACGTAATAGAAGTTACTAATTACAATTACAATCAAAGCAATGTATGAAGAATGTCCAGAATGAACAAGTAAAGTATACCAAGGGAGTTTCGGAGTGAAGAACCAACTCAGAAGTACGACATGAATGAACTTATGATGACTAATTGTATCAGAATAAAGAAGAATGCAGAATGTCAACAAAGGATTACGAAAGAGTATCACAATGAAGAAATATTTATGGAGAATGGTAAGAATGAACTAAAGATGGATGTATACAAAGAATGGCAAGAGGGTATCACAATGAGTTAGTAGTTACCAGTGTTTAACAACATCTTATGGCTGCCTGGGCTGTTGACGTCTCTCATCATTTATCCAGACTTGGGACTGGCACTACCAGAGTACTGGCAATGGTGGAGTTGACATCACAATGAAAAACTCTTTATAAAGAAGGGCAAACATGAACTGAGGATGGCAGAGAAGCATCAGAGTGAAGACTGTCAATGAAGGATGGCAAGAGCATATCAGAATAAAGAACTGTATGAAGAATGAACTATGGATCCCAAGATAGCATTAAAATCAAGAATGAGTACACTAAAGATTTCTGACTGATAGAAAGAAAAGAAGAATGTCAGACTGAGCAGGCAGAGTGGTTGAAGCAGGGTTAGAATGCGAAAATAACGAACACCAGCATGTAACAAGAGTACTACAATGCACGCCAGCCAGAATAGCAAGAGTCGAAATAGAAATCGGCAAGACTTTTCAAATGGTCGACAGCACAAGAATCTGATTGAAGAATGGAACAAGAAGACATGAAAGAGACCTTAACCGTGGAAGTTCCAGGATGCAGATCACAAGATTTTGCCAAGGAAGCTACAGGAAGAATCTTTGACTACTTCTGTTGGTGCTACGATCAAATGGTGTTTGATTTTCCATTTTTACATGAATACCTCTCAGGTGAGAAACCAGGTTTCAAAAGCAGCATCTGTTGTGTTTGGGAGAGCCATGTTTGCATCATTTACACGTCATGCAGCTGTAATATGAAGACATGAAGGCTCTTGATGGTTCTTCACTGGAGTTTGATCCTAGAGCATAAGAGATAATGGTCGCTATAGAAAACTTACATTTTGGTGGATCATCCTTGCCACTTTCCAAAAAGACCAATTGAATCCTGATCAAATGGTCCACAGCACGAGAATCCTGAATCGTCCTTTCCACTTTCCAAAAAGGCTGCTTGAATCCTGAACAAATGGTCCACAGCACGAGAATCCTGGATCATCCTTTCCACTTTTCAAAAAGATTGCTTGAATCCTGAAATCATCATTGCCTAGGTGTCTTGGGCTTTAACACATTAACCAAGCCTCTAACAGTCATTATCGTTTTACCATGACCTGTTGTGGAAATGGAACTAAAGGAACCCATGACTTGATGATAAAATCGACGGAAAGAATCAAGGTTAAACACACAGAATGTGACGGATGAAAGTGGCCAGAGTGTGGTTGTTGTGAAGATGACAAGAAACACCAAAAGCAGACTTGCCTATGGTCTATGATCAATATTATTCTTCAGGGCTGAGTCCTAATGGATTCAGTAACAGAGCCCGTATAACCATCAGATACATCCTTCTGCAAATAGTTATGGAAATATACTTCATTCATTTTTGGAAATATACATCATGCTGGAAACATTTATGAAATATACATCATCCTGCAAATTTTTATGGAAATACACATCATCCGGAAAATATTTATGGAAATATGTGGTAATATTGTTGCTGATCTTTACCATAAAAGACAGATGCTCGAGAATCAATTTCTTATGGAAGAAAAAGGTTGTGGAGTGAACTTACTGAAACAGCAAGCCTAAATCAGAAAGAAAAAGCTGCCGAAAACGAGAACTGACGTCTCAATTTCTCTTGGGGCTATCTTCGAGGGCACGTGTTCTCATTTGTTTGGCTTGTTTTCTTTAATGTTTTCTTTGCTGAGGACATTTTGTTATTTTGCTTTGCCATTTTATTTACTAGTGCCAACATTGCCATATTCTTTAATAGAGAACACTTCGACTCGAAAGAGAAAGAAAGATCAACAGGCGGAGGATACAAGCGAGAATTTTGGACGTCAGAATATAACACGTCTTCTGCTCACAGTGCACCACGCATTATGCAGACTGAACGTGGTGGCTCTCACCGAGGAGCCTTCAGTCCTCGATCGAGGGCGACGGGGTTTCGGCCAATGCCCGAACGCCACCCAGTGACGGATCCGAGATACGATGATTACAGGCGTCGTGACGTCGTATCCGGATACCATAGAGAAATGCCTGGCCGAAATGAGGCGCCTGTGAGAAGGGAGTTCGATGACTCTTTCTATGGCAGAAATGGAAGGTTTGATGAACCAGATCGAGGAACCTTCCATAACAGGTCGGTTAATCGACCAGCTCAGCACTATGAGGTAGGGGACAGAGGTATGTCGACACTGTACCGAGGCCGGCCTTCTAGGCGGGTTGGATACGAGCCGAGACCAGACGTGCACCGACCCGGGTTTAACAGGGATAGAGGAGATTGGGTGGATGTGAGGCGGCCAGGTTCGCCAAAGCGCAGAGAGGAACCAGATGCAAGAATCCAGAAGGTTGATGCTTACAGTGCAGAGAGGCGTAAGAGTTTTGACCGACCTGATCTACGAACAGGCTACAAAAGTCTGGTAAGCAGTGATCCTCGAAGGAACGAGAGGCCGAGCGATCGCCCTCGAAAGACTTCCACTTCCCGCAATCCGCAGTCTCCGACAGAAGCCGAAACGCGCCTGACTTCGAAAGTGGACTCGAACGCGCCTAGAGATTCTGCAAGGTCTTCTTCGAGTGCGAAGAGAGAGTTCGACCGAGAACTGCGACCTGAGGAGATCCTTGTGACGAGGAAATACCAGAACACCACAGTGGAGCGCAAGGAGAGCGCATCAAACATCTTCCCGGACGAGGAACGCCACGTAAAGATCGTCCGTGAATCGTCTAACGAAGCAGTCGTTTCAAGACCTGGCAAGGGCTTAGGAAGCGCCGGTGAAAGCGCCCAGGTACGGAAGAGCAATCGGAAGTTTGAAATGGATCGAGATGAAGCCAATTCAGAAGCATCATCTTCAGTGGATGGTGGAGACGCACCACAGATGGATGCTCATGGCGACACGGATGAGAGAGTCATGAACAGATCGCTCAAGTAAGTGCATTTTCAAACACCGCTTTTGATTAGTTGAGATACGAGGTTGTAGTTACTTTATTTTGACCTCTGTTAAGGTGTAGAGTAGTTGTGGCATACAGGACAGTACAGTAGTAGCATGCTGGAAAATGCTTCCATGCAATCTGTTATATGAGCTTCTGTTTCACCAGCGTTTGAACGTCATTATGTTTGATCGTGGTCTTGTATAGTTAACCCATTAGTGCCTAGCGTCCCATAAATGGGACGGGCAGTTTAAAATTTCCAATAAATTCAAATCTGCAATAATTTGACACGTATTTGGTATCAAATTGTTTGTCAGATGCTAGACAACATTTCTGGGCTGCTATTGGGCTACTAAAACAATATTTGCGCGTGCTGATAGCGTTTGTTCTTAGCGAAGACCTACCGTCGCTGGTTGTGATATTTATGCGTATAAACTCTTAATTATTTCGGATATAATCAATAATTCTGCAAGTTTATCGTAACACACACGAAGGTCAGTATGTTTTCCAACTGTTTCAATAACTTTGTCTAATTTAAACAGTCATTATGGAATTTTAGTGCTGCTTGACCTAGCGTCCCATTTATGGGACGCAAGGCACGAATGGGTGGGGCGTTTGTGTGAACGCAGTTTCAAGCTTACAAAATTGCATGCATGAATTTCTCAGTTATAATTATGTTCATTTGCATAATTTAAGTTGTCCTACACAGTACACTATATATGTACCATCCTGTATTGCAGGCTCTTTATTTGATTTCTTGAATTGGTGAAATATGGGCCGATTAGACTTGTAAAGTGTGATATTGTTGTCAATTCGGGTTATGCAGTTTGGGTTTGAAAGTCTTTCAATTTGGACACATGCTTTGATTTCAAACTACATAAATGTATCTGATTTTTGTTGTTGTGAACACTATAGCATGCCGAGATAGAAAGGATTTACTTTCATCAAGTACTAGCTATGCAAGAAGACGTTGTCTTCACGCATGCAGATATATTCATCACACCGCCGTGGTATCAAATCTGTAGCGATGAGGATAGCGGTGACGAAGATGAAGGCATGTGTCATAACCTGACACAGAGACAACTACGAGTAGCAACTTTGACAAGAACACTTCAGGATTGATGGAGGTGATGAATCTCACACAGTGTCAACATCAAGAGTGGCACCGATTTTGATGATTTCTTCACCGGCCAACTATTTGACTGAAGGTATATATATATATATATATATATATATATATATATATATATATATATATATATATATATATATATATATATATATATATATATATATATATATATATATATATATATATATATATATATATATATATATATATATATATATATATTTCATTCTTCAGCAGAGATCTTGACTCATGGTGGTGCAAGAGTGTCGGATACAGCCAAGATTTCAACCACCAATGGTTTTAGGTGAAGACTGTCCAAGTCATATACTTTGGCAGAGATCTCAAACTCTCCAAGTCATATGCTTTGGCAGAGATCTCACCATCTAGCTGTTGGACTCCTGTTACTGTCAGCAGGTGATGCTGACAGAGACTTTGTCAGCCATCAGTTCACGGTGAAGAATATTGAAACCATCACTGCGTCTTCGCGAATTCCTTGATAGTGGTATGTCAACCACGATGAATACTGCTGCGAGAACTACATCGGACAGCAACTAATCCTATCACGGCGACGAAAGGCACAACTGACCGTGAATCACACGACAAAGGCAACAAGCCTGAGAGGAAATAGGTGAAAAAGACATGCCTAAAGCTGTAGTCGGCTGAACTAGTATGCTAAAACCGACTACTAGCCAACAACTTTGTTTGAGTGCTTTCCGGAGTAATCATACAGTTAGTTGAAATACTTACAAGTATATGCAAAGAAGTGCTCAACACTCTGCCTACTCTGATAACTCTGTTCTCTATTTTGATAATTTCGTCACCAGCCTCCAACGCCTCAGGACACTAAATACTCTTGCAACAGTGCATGCAAATCAGATTGAAGATTGTACTATAACTTCTGTAGATAAATTTAAAATAATTGTCCGTGGAACAAAAGAGCACAGGTTGAACAAATGAACACAGTCCAAAATTATTGTGACAAAATGGAATGACAATAGCTTTGTGACCATGGCATCCAGCTGCCATGGGGTAGAACCAATAAGTTTCGGTACAACAGTGGTCGAAGGCTGCCAGTAAAGTTGTAACCATATTTGCTCAGCCAATACAAGAACATGGGTGGAGTGGACCAGATGATCCAGAATATTGTCACTTGCTGCTACTCAGTTCGTTCGCACAAGTGGTGGTGGCCTCTCTTCATGTACCTAATGGATGTCACCATGCAGAATGCCTGGCTAATCTATATGTTGACTCAATCAGCGAGTCATAAGTCAATGGGTCAGCTGGAGTTCCGAAGCAGTGTCTGCAATGTGTTGGTTCTACCTCATGGCATTTGGATGCCATAGTCACAAAGCTATTGACATTCATAAGAGCTATTTTCTTGAACGCACAGCCATTGGCAGACCATCGGGGCATACATAGCCACACAGCCAGAGAGCTCCGATGGAGGTCCGCAAGGATGGCAAACACTATATCAAAGCAATTGAAACACAGAGACTTTGTGCAGTTTGTAGTCTTAAGGTTAAAAAACAGTGCAAGAAGTGTAATGTTGCCCTGCACATTGACTGCTTTGAACAATCTCATGAAATCTAAGGGAAAACAGACAAATGGCATATTTGTACCATCGAAAGGAGACACTCAGTAACTGTTTTTTTAATATTATGCTCTGCTATTACAGGTTGGATTATTAATAGTACTATTAGTACTAATATATCATTCTCTAAAGCTAGTCAAATGCAAGTTTTGACAGTCAGTTTTGCTAACTAAATAGTTTGAGAGCTGTAAGCAGGCAACTACCAGTATGATACTCATGGATTAGTTGAGCAATATGTCCAGTTTTCTTTATTTTTTCTTTTTATTCCTATTTACTGTTGACTGTTAGCTGTAAATATTTGTAGATAGTGACCTTCTTGTTTGAATTAAACTGATTTGACTTTTATTTGATGCAAGAATGCAAATTGTGGTTGCAAATACATGCTTATTAGTTGAGGCACCCTCTCGTGCCTAGCGTCCCATAAATGGGACGCTTACAAAAGTAGCTCAAATTCACATATTATACAAGTTTTGATGAAAATAATATTTTTCCCTATGTTTATACTATATATACAACAAATTAAAAGTGAATAAATATGATTTTGAAAAATCAGGCACTAATGGGTTAAGTCAGTAGTGCCTCTGATGAGCATTCTTGAAGACGCTCTGTAGAAATAAGCAATTACAGTTGAATATTTCTCTGGACGCAGAGAAGGACATGGGAATGGAAATGATTTGACCTGGGAATGGAATTGATTTGACCTGGAAATGGAAATGATTTGACTTGAGATGGAAATGATTTGATATCAGTTGGACCTTTTCTCCTGCTGTGAACATTCATTTCAATTACATAAACCGCTAAATTAACATTTTCAATGTTTCTCAATTCACAGCTTGTTAGATCTCTCCTTTGGCCATGTTTCAGCACCTTTGTGACGATTTTAAAATGCACTATATCAACATACAGATATGTACATACACAAAAACTAAACTCCAGAGACTGTAACGTTGTTACCAGGAGTCGACCAGGAGCTGTCAAGTTGCGATCAAAGCTGCGTGACTTTGGGGACAAAGATGATCGACCAGACAGGCCAAAAAACGCGGAAAAGGAGACTTTCTGCTTTGATAACTCTGATGATGTTTCCCAGCACAGAAGGTTGGTCAACAAGTTCCAGAAGTGAATTCCATAGCACTGGGATTGCTGCACCATGATGTATCATTTGATCACATTTCAAAATCACAACAGCAAAGACCCTGTGTGTTAGACCTTAATACAGCCAACTGAAAATGGAGAAATATCGTAAGAACTGTGGAGGAATAGTTGTTGATGCTGCGTTTGTGATTTCTCAGTCTTCACATGGCTTCTTCGTAATGTAAAGAAAGGTAATATAACTGTAATTGTAAAACTTTTTCGAACACAAGGGTGAAGGACTAGATGTCAGGTTTTGCAAGGCTTTTTCTTTGTACATCTTGTTTTAGCATACAGTATATGAGGGCAATTATTTCAGGAAGTTAGCAACAGGGCATTGATTTCAGATGGTTATTGCAGGAAGTTCTTTATGATTAAAAATCATGTTAACCCTTTCCCTCTGGACCGAGTCACCCGTGACCCGATTAACCCAATAGGTATCGAAACAATTCTGGCGGGAAAGGGTTAAATTATGGTAAGTCAAACATTTGATGTTCAGAGTCTAACCAGAACCTGGCTGAAACTGCCCTTTAAACGCTACAAATCTGCAGCACTGAATTGTTGATGAATTTAGTCTTCTGTTTCTGGTGAATCAATGGTTTTCATTCACTGTCCAGTCCTTTCAGGTCGCAGTCACGAGATGAAGAAGGACCGAGAGAGCGCTTTGACAGGAGGGTCAACACCCGTGACCCGGATGACCTGCGCAACAGCCTTGCAAGACGACGAAAGATGCAAAACGCCGAACCAAGCGAAAGGTAATTTAGACAGTTGCAACTAGAGAGTGACACGTGGACAACATTTCTCTCCATCCCCACCCCATTCCCGTGGGTCTGTCCCCATCCCCACTCCATCCCCATCAGGTCTGTCCCCATCCCCACCCCATCCGGTCTATCCCCACTCCATCCCCATCCGGTCTGTCCCCATCCCCAACCCATCTCCATCTGGTCTGTCCCCATTCGAAAACAGATGATGCTCACAACTGAAACAGTAACAGCTTGTAAAACAGAGCATACTTCAAATTCAAATTATGATAAACATGCTCACTCTTAAACAGTCAAGGCGGACCGGAAGGTGGAAATAAGTCGAATATTCAAGTTTTCAATGATAAAGAGCAATGCAAAGACATTGAAAGAGCAGACCCGTTTAGAGTAAATGCTGATTATTTCATGCAGTGGACAATGTTAAAACCGTTACCGCGGTAATTACCGTGATATTATTTCCATCCCCACGGTATTAGCGTAAGCCTTTATTCCATCCCCACGGTATTACCGCCGGTTATGACATGATCACCGCGGTAATACCGCTTTCCCCATTACCATGTCACTCTCTAGTTGCAACACCTCAGAGTTGTAAATAACTTTAATTTTTGTGTCTGAATTTTTTTCTCTTTTGGCGTAATCTCTCTACTTTCTTAACTTCGTTTATGTTCTACATATTTTTATGTTCGTAACTAGACTAATTGTACTTGATTATTCCTTGTTAATGATCTGAACTGCGTATAACTTTGTTAATCTTTTTTAATCTTCCAGTCTTCTGAGCGTTTTAGTCTTTTGTGAACCCTTTCTCTGATACTGGGTTCATTTGTTGAATTGCAGAGTGACTGAGAATGGCCTTCCATCCAATAGCAAACCAAGCAAAGAGCCATCAAGAGATTCTGTGAAGCGACGATCAGCAGGTGGGTAAATGAGTCTTAATGCAATGTTAATTTTCGATGTTTTTGTTAAACTCTCCACTGTTGAGAAAGGTTTAGTCTCTTCGTTTGAGTCTTCGCAGGACCGTGCCGCCGCGTGTTTGAATGGACAGTTGAACTGCAGTACTTGGGAACTTGTTTTTTGCCTGCTTCCATACATTGACTTGCGTGGTGTTATGACAGTGGACCATCTCTTTGTGGAATAATCAGTCCACGAGACTGAAAATTCTAAACTTAGCGTCAGAAAGAAATTTGCCAGTTGCTAATAAAACACATTTCCAGTCTGTCAGATTTTAGAGATTCATATTCATTACATCAGAGCCTCCTAGCAGCACTATTGAGGAGCTGATGTATCTAGGGCTGACTTATAGCAAGGCACTGCAGCCGATCAGTTAGAGTGCGCGGCTTGTTACGGAGAAAATACGGGTTCGAGCCTCCACCGAGGCAGATGCTTCGTAGGGACCTTGAGCAAGTCCTTCACTCACAGTTGCTCAGTGTGGGTTGTGTGTGCACTTCTGAACTTTGGAAGAAGAAGGGCAATATGCAATGCTATTGTACTCTATTATGATGAGTTTGTGTTGTAAGACTGATTACAATTGGGTTCCATGTATCTGATCCTCTGTCACATCAGGATCCATGTTACAATGGAGCATGTTTGGTGTATTTCTATTGTATTCAGTTTATCAAGTAGAATGATTGTATGGCCTGGTGTCAATTGCATTGGAATGTATTTGCATGGAAACAACGTAATGAGGATTGATGCTTTGCTTTTCCAGATGCCTCACCATCCAGGTCTAGAGATCGACGAGAACCTTCTCCAAAACGCCGCAGACTCTCCTCCGAGGCATGTTAACACTGGCATCTTCAATCCTGATTTAATAGTGATAGTGACTGGATATATTCCTATATACGTATAATCAGTTCTATAATGAGTGTCATGATACATATTTACATAGCGTGGATTATACGTGAAGTTCTGAATGCATTACCTTTGAAGGTGCAAAGGAAATATCCCTCTGCATTTCAAACTTGTCTAAAGCTGTGCCCTTACTGATAAATGTTTGCAACATTGTTGAACAAACTGGTGACCAGTTGTTGTTACATGAAGATTTTAGTTTTAGTAAGATCTAATTCAGTTCATCATTATTATGTTACTTCTGAATCAAATGTTGACATCTGGCACATTAGTCTGTCTGTCTATCTGTCTTTCTATCTCTCTGTCCCCATGTGTGTGTGTGTCTCTCTCTGTTTGTGTGTCTCTCTCTCTGTCTCTCTTTCTGTGTGTGTCGTACTCTCTCATTCTCTGTCTCATTCTCGTATTGTCTTGTTCTATGCTTACCTGAAGTCACACTTGCTTACATAATTTAGATAGCCTGCACTTTTGAGAGATGCGTGGATGAGCTATGTCAATAAATGTTCTAGAACACACGTAAGAAATTCTTAATATATTGACTTGTTGTGCAAAGGCTGTTTATTTCTTAAAATTATTTAAATAAATTGGCTATATTAAACTTTTATTTTTCCAACTGTTGTCTTAGGGCAATCACTTCCGACCTGGAATGTCGGCATTCAAGAGACCGTTTGCAGTTCCGAGACGCGACTTCAGTTACCGCTCCTCATCTACCACTTCATTGCGAGGACGTCGTTATCCAGGAGCTCTTCCATCTGGTGGACGAGGGCTCTCCGGACGTCGATTTCCCCGAGCAAGTTTTCCACGCGGATTCACGTTTCGGCGAGCAGCTGCCCGTCAGTAACCGCGAAGTGTCGAATGACATTTGCAAAACCTGTTCAGGTTCAGATGATTTCTGAGTTGATGTGGATGGAGGAAGTTTGGACAGTTTCGCTTTTTCTGTAGCGCTTGATTCCTCTGTGTTGTCTCCGCTTTCCGAAACGCAATGGAAAAGCTTTGTTATGTTCATTGCATGTGTGTGTATTATAGTTTGGTTAGGAGTTTGCTTGTTTGTACAGTGTGGATTCTTTTGAGTTGTTTACCAGTTTTAATATGTGTGAGCTGATGGGAAGGAACTCTTGGGGAAATGTGAGTTTGTGTTTAATAGAACAACTAGCTTGTGATAATTAAAAGATGATTTTTGGTTGTAGTGTTTATCTGCTTGTCTCGTTATTGTAAATTATTCAGCGTTTTGGTGAAGCTGAGAAATGGGTTGGGTTGTGCAGTTGCTGTTACACGATTCCGTTCCAATTGATCGAAAACAATACAGATCTTGTTTCTCAGTTTCATTTCTCATTGCTTTAGGTCCACTAGTGAAATTTCCATTTACTGCTGTCTACAGAACGTAAACACTGGGTTGTGTAATACCTGCATGGTCGATGGCCTTTATGTGATGTGCTAGAAGTTGATGTAGAGTGGTAGTTGCCCAGGTTAAGCTGTCCATATTGCTGCACTATAAAATGTCCCAGAGTCTTGTTTTAGCTTGCTTAATGTTTCTGCAAATGCTCAAAGACCATTCTGTTCAATTGTGGTTTCATTGTGTTAGGTTGGAAGCGCCTCTTATGAGTCTGTCTTTAAGTGGTGCCGTATAAATTTGCAGTTACAATTCTTTGTGTCTTTGGTTGTGTGGATACAGATACTTGATCCTTGCTTATCACTTGATGCATTTTAGTTTCTTTTTGACCTCTGTTTCCCTGTTTCTGTTTGTTACATTCTAAACCTGTCCGTTATCCAACAATTATAGACTGAAATATAGAACCTGTGTAAGCGTTAAGATATTATAGTTGTTATAACAACCTCTGTTGGACAATTAGAGCTCATAACAGTAGAGTAGTGAGATTCCACAGTGTTTTTGGTGTCCGATTTTGCCAAAGACTTGCAGTGGAACTGTCCAGTGTGGACTCCTTGAGTTTGAAGTGCTTAGTAGATGTACAATTGGATTACAATTTTATGTATAGTTTTTCTTGTCGACTGTTTTTGGTTCTCCACTGTTTGGAACAACCGATCAGAATAAATTGTAAATAATATGGGAATTGAGTTGTGATTTTGTGGATCAGTTCTGGCTACTCTGAGGGGCAAGGTGTCTTTGGACAACCCTCTGACTTGACACAGCGCAACGCAAAGGGAAACGTATGCTTACCTTTGAGTTGTGCTTTAGAAACTTACGATTACAAGGGAAGGAGTGAAAAAAGCAGGAAGAGAAGGATTGAATGAAGAAATCAGGAAGTGAGCAAACGAGTGAGTGAGTGCAAGAACAGGAGAGGAAAGGAGGAAGCTGGTGAAGAGGAATCGTCCATTACGGACGTACAGAAAAAGAAGGGTCACCTATTGCGGACAGAGGGAAGGGCGTCGTGCCCAACGTGGGGGCCGCATCTAACTGTGATGTATACCTGCAGTTCGCATACCGGTGGGTGTCTTATTTCAGAGATTTAAATCTCGGGCTAACAGCCTAACATGGTTCGTACACGGGGGTCCTTAAATGGGGTGGCGCCCCTTCAAACGGGCAGGTGTCAAGGATCTCACCAGGTCATTTAACTGAAAATGTACAAGGGGACAGATATTGGCCTGATTAGGGTAGGCTGTCGGTTGATGCCTTGTGCAGATAGATATCGGCGCGATAGAAATTATTAACAAACAATTAATAGTCAATGCCAAATACAGATAAGGGGTAGTGGATCTAATAAGTAGGTCGTTTTAGCCATCTTTGATGGATTACCCCGCACAGGTTTAGCTATAACTGGTAACCTAATTGAAGGAGGTGAGAATTCTGATCGCAACCACTTTCAGTCGAAGGCTGTGGTTCTGCTTCATTAAGCGTCATATGGAAAAGATTCAGGTGGTCGGTATTCGCATTGTCACGCATGACCGATCGCGATAATTGCTACTTGTGTTTTGACGAGCGTAAGTGAGGCGTGAAGACTGGCACTCGAAGGAAGTAATAACGCCTTGTTCTGCCACTGATTGCGTCCGGTGCCCTGGTTCGGTTAGCTACATCGGTTAAAGCGCACGTCCCATCCAACTATGTGCGTGAGGATGCAGATTCGCATACCAAAAGTGGCTTATTGAAGCGATTTAAACCTCGGGCTAGCACGGGGTTCGTACAAGGGGACCTTAAATGGCGCGGCGCTCATTCCAATGGACAGCAATGGTCAAGAATCTCACCCGATCAATTCAATGATGTATGAGCAGGGTAGAGGACACACGGTCGTTATAAAAGAACGTGTATACTTACTTACATCGACCTATTTCGACGACGATGCAGTTTCCTAGCGTTGTCCCTAGAGGGCCATGTGACGACCTCAGAGTGAAGGCGGTCGATTTGTGTGGCTTTATGGCGGACATTAGCCTGATCAGTCCATGTGTAGAATGGACGAAGAAGACTATGAGTTACGACGTGTGGGAGAGTCTGATGGAAAGACGCACAGACAGACAGACAGATAGACAGACAGAGACGTATACTCTCAGTCTATCTCAGTCTGGGACCTCTGTCTGTCTATCTGTCTCTCTGACAGACATATTGAGACAGACAGACTGAGAGTGAGAGAGTCAAAGAGGAGAGACAGAGTGTGTGTGTGTGTGTGTGTGAGAGAGAGAGAGAGAGAGAGAGAGAGAGAGAGAGAGAGAGAGAGAGAGAGAGAGAGAGAGAGAGAGAGAGAGAGAGAAAGAGAGAGAGAGAGAGAGAGAAAGAGAGAGAGACAGCCAGACAGACAGACACATAGACAGAGACAGAGAGAGACAGAGAGATCCAGTGGGAAAACTCATCTTCAATTCCAAATAAAACAAACATCTAACATGTTATCATCTTCCAGGGCGCGCGATGCAAAGCTCACCATAGGCCTAATAATCTTTCGGCAACCGCTCTTCGTCCTTCATACTAGGCTATATCTCAAGACAACCCTTCCGATTTGACGCAGCGCTTGTTAACAAGCCGGTGTCCTGCGCTCAGCATGACCAGCGCTTTAGAAATTTAGACTTTACGGAGAGGGCTTTTAACGAACAGAGTCCAGGCCATACGGTCGCTATAGAAAAGTGTACATTTACATAATATGACGCTATAAAATCTGTGCGTCTGTTAGGGAGAAGCGAGTGTCGAGATAATAACAGACCCGTCCTTGTTCTAACGAGGGGCTATATCACCTAGATGTGACAGCCAATTATTGTTACGTATGCGAGGATGTTGGTTCCCTGCTGTAGGCCCCTAAGGTTTTACCACGCGGTCTTCTGCATGGCTGGCTCCGCGGGTTTTTGCTAATACCCCGATGACTAGACTGAGTCAGAGAGGCACCTCTCTGTTTACCTGTCACTGTCTGTATTTCTATATCTATCTCTGTCCCTCCTTTCCAAGCTCCAAACACGAGTACAGTCTTATTTTATCAGCGATTAGCATACATTATAATCTCCACATCTCATCTCTGCGCATAATAACATCGGTGGCAAGTGCGCCTCTTTCGGCCCAAGGGTATAACTACGATAATGCGCCTTCAAATGCGTGAAATACGACATTATTCAATGCCTACACTGCATTGTTAAAGAACGCTGTTCGTAAACAACACACGTCGGCCGCGTAGTAACGATATGGCCGAGTGGTTCGAAGAAGGCTGCTCTATTATTAAATTTAAGTGTCTATCGGCCGAGAAAAATGAGGTAAGAGCCTCTAATTTCATCATCCGTTACCCAGTTAGAGAACTATTGGGACTCCCATTTTCCGCAACGTCTAACAGCGACTTCTCTTCAGCCGTCGAGGGAGTCTCGGCCGAATGATCGAGTGGTATGCAAGCCAAGGAAATTGATGCTATCGGTCTACTCTAGCCTATTGGAGAACCGAAAAGAGAAGTTGTGTCTTCCAATTTGAGACACTAGTGAATGTAATTGTACACGTTCCTCTATAGCAACCATCAGTGGCGGCCATCTTGTTTGATAGGTGGGGGGGGGACACGTTTGAACTGATCTGGTCAAAAAAGAGGTGACAATTTTTTCTCACCTTTTTGCGGGTTTCTTCCAAATTTGAGGGGCAACTCTATAGTGTGTCCCCCACTGTTAAAGGTGGGGGTCTTGTCCGCCTGGACCCCCCGGAATCGCCGCCTATGGCAACCATGTTGCCTAGACCTTGCATTGATCGGGTGAGATCCTGCACCAACGCTGCTCGTTTGAATGGGTGCTACCCCATCTAATGTCCCCGTTTACGGACCGTGCTATAGCGATCGTAGGCCTATATGGCATCGACCATGCTCATTTGTTAGTGAATTTATAACGTGGAGATCCCTCACTTTGGCTGTCAGTTGAATGGGTGCCACGACATTTAAGGTTCCCACGAATCGTGCTAGTCCAAGATTAAAATCTCTGAAATAATCCATGATCGGCATGCTAACCGGCATCCTCACGCGCCTTGAGGGGCATGGGACGAGCGCTCTAACGATGTAGCTAACTGGGCCAGATATATGATAAGCAGTGAAATGTTTGGAGGAATTCTATCCTCAACGAGAGATGCATGTGAAAGTCTGAACCAGTGGAGGGGTAGTGGAACAAGGCCTATTTCCTGTGTATTAATCACGGTTCTAGGACTTTTCGCCCCCGGAAGATTCGCCCCCGACATTTCGCCCTCCGGAAGTTTCGCCCCGTCGATCCAGCTTCTACTCTTAGTTATATTTTCAGCATAGATCCTTATAGTCTTCTAGTTACATTTTCATCGCTAATCCAGCTTCTAGTCTTAGTTACATTTTCATCATAGATCCCGGAGGCGAAACTACCGGGGGGCGAATCTTCCCGGGGGCGAAATGTGGGAGGCGAATCTTCCGGGGGCGAAATTTCCGTATCCCATTAATCACACCCTGGGTACCATAATTCTTTACAAGAGATAGGCCTATATAGAACTCGGCAGATGAATTTAATGGGCCACAGGAGTGACAGCGTTGAACTGTATTTCAGTTCTGATTTTACTGCAGGATGCGTTCGACAAAGTTGTCAACACGTCCACGAACAACACGAAACAGTTTCCCCAAAGACGTTTGTTTAGGGCCGCCTTAAAGGGTCAGAATTCGATATATATATATATATATATATATATATATATATATATATATATATATATATATATATATATATATATATATATATATATATATATATATACGACTGTGCAGGATTAACAAATGGACCAAAGTCTCAAACTTTATAGCTATTTTCAATGCATCAATAAGTGTGCGAACTTACAGCAGGCAGTAAATTAATCTGTCACTGGACTGAATTCACAAACAGATGCACAGAACAGTGCAACAATAAAATTCTATTGCTACCACTACCACTGCCAGAGCTGCTGCTGCTCTACAATTACTACTACTTGCTGCTGCTGCTGCTGCTGCTGCTGCTGCTGCTGCTGCTGCTGCTGCTGCTGCTACTGCTACTACTACTACTACTACTACTACTACTACTACTACTACTACTACTACTACTACTACTACTACTACTACTACAACTACTGCTGTTGCTGCTGCTGCTGCCTCAATTGCTACTACGTCCTCAGCCTCCGTCTTCTCCAACTTATCCACATCGTAAGTATCATCTTCATTATGATCATCATTCTCATCTGGAATTCTGGTTCATCATCATCCTGTCATTGTTGTCGTTATCATCATAATCATCACCCTCTATTTTCATCGTCATCATCATCATCATCATCATCATCTGTTACCCTTTCTCCCTATAGACACAAGAACGTCATAGGTTATTACAATACATCTCCGACCATCTTGTTAGCCCATTACCTACCTAAGCGTGAATGTCACATCCAATATGGCCGCATATTGTTTACCACAGACCTCAGGGGCGTGATCTAATTAACGCCGAGACAGCTTATGCAAACAGTCGAAAATAAATTTAACGGGAATCTCTTTAGCACCGTCCAGAACTCTATAGGAGACTTCTGGCTTCTAATCGTACATGACAGACTGCCAAGCTAACCAAAGGGAAATTGTCCGAACCGTCAGCAACGCGTCCACTACAATTTGCACCATTGTCAGATAAAGCGAACCTTTTTCTAGCACTAGCCTACTGCATACATTGGCGGACCCAGCAGCGTCCAACGCGTGGAGGGCGAAGAAAGACTAGACTTAACTTAGCCCTAAAATATTCGACGACTTTTGCAGTTGTCGAAATATTTTGAAGATCTTGTTTTTCTTCATGAAACATTCTGAATGACTGTTTTTGTTTTGCAGTTCCCTAGAATTTTTGAATTTCCAGGAATTTTCCCAGAATTGTACGAATTTTTCAGAATTTTTTAAAATATGATATGATTGTTTCAGGAATTTTACTGAGATGTTTGTGAATTTCTCATAATTATTTACCAGATTTTTATTAATTCCCACAAAATGATTATTCGTTATTTCAGTTTCTCCCTCTTATCATGACCCTCGTTACTAACAACATTCATAGTAGTTCAAAGGAAGTTACTTAATTACCATGCCATAACCAGTAGGAAGGCTATGATTGGTACTGTAACATTGTAACAGTGTTACACTGTAACCGAACACTTATACAGCGCCACTCAAATGAGCGGCTCTCTCTACCCGCATCAGTGCCAGCACCGGCAAAGTTGGCAAACGGAAGGTTTTCAGAAGTCTGCGAACTGGAGATGAGAGAGGGCAAGAAGCTGGTTCTGGATACGCCACTGACCGTAGAAGAAACCGGAGGATATGATTGAAACGAACTATGAACAATTGAACATAGACTTTGAAAAGATGGATCGGATCCTCATGAATATTCACTAGGTCTGTGTCTTCGCTCACGAGCAAACACATTTGTTTATGACCTCATTTCTACGAAGTTCATTGGACGCTCGGCAGAATTTCTCGGACAATATTGGCCCGAGTTACATACAAACACAGAGGACAAACAATACACTAACACAAACGCACCTACACACACCTACACAAACACACGCACACACACACATCATATATGGAGATGACATGCATGCATATTTACATATATGCATACATGTATAGTCTACATGATACATGCATATACATACATAGTGGACAATATTAGAATACTTTCACTTTTAATGTTTAAAATATGGGCCTACATCTATGATCCCTACCAACATGAATGCATACTTACATATTTACTTGCATACATGCTAGTATACATATAATTATGTCGTTGCTGAATATATAAATTTACGATTTTGATTACGATCATGATAATTCCATATACATACATACAGACATATTATGCATATACATAGTTAGTTATGTAGTTACACAGGCTTACGTCCGTCCGTACATTCATGCACGCTTGCTGCATCTATAGATACAAGGTCGGAACTACAGAACGAGTTAGCCAAAACTAGAGACATGGGACGAGTGTACGGACATCTAGCGGCGTTATTGTGTCCATCGGCCGGCAGATGGCTCGCTGTAGTATAAAACGACGTCTACAGTCGATAGAGGGCATTTCCAAGCGCATTCTTAATGCCTGAAAATCATTTAATAGGATCTGAAACAGTGCAGCGATATCCTTCTTGTTATGCGCTCGAACTGAACAACTGATGAGCAGATTGTAAAGAAAATCATTTTTGGTTGGAACGTTCGATGGACTGTTCTTGATATAAACATACTTCGGTTCTTGATATTGAAGAACAACAATTGTGAACTTGATTGTCATTTGTTCTTGAGGGGTATATCCGTTCTTGAGACTGAAGTAAATGGATCACGCGTGACTGAAGATAATCTGCTACGTAAAGAACGCCATTCAAAACTTGAAGCAAACGAACGTTCTTATTGGACAGGAACACAGGTTATAAACCAACTGAACAGCATCTTGTTCTTAAGTCGAAGAACATTGGTATGATGCATGACCAAGAGTAACTTTGTTCGCCAAGATTATCCGGTTCAAGATTATCCGGTTCTTAATAATATTATAGAACATTATTCGGCTCTTGGTAATAGAAGGACAATGTAGAGTTCTTGATAATATCCGAAGAATATTATTCGATTCCTGATGATATTCGATTCCTGATCGATAACACGAAGAACATTATCCGGTTCTTGGTAATATTTTAAGAACATTATCCGGTTCTTGGTAATATTTTAAGAACATTATCCGTTTCTTGGTAATATCCTAAGGACATTATCCTGTTCTTGGTAATATTTTAAGAACATTTTCCGGTTCTTGATAATATCCGAAGAATATTAACCACCTCTTGGTAATATTCTAAGAACATAATCCGGCTATTGATAGCCAGAGAACGTCATTCGGATCCCAATAATAGCCGACGAACAGCTTTTTATTTCTTGATCCTCGTCAAGTTCTGCGAAATGGAGAATTTTTCATTGGAAGCAGAAGAGGTCAGCTGGGTCATGAACTCAACGACCTTGACCCGAGAAGAGGAATTGCAATTCATTCGATTACAGACGATCCTTGTTGTCCAGAAAATCTTCTTTCCAATCGTCGTCTGCTTTGGATGCTTCGGAAACACAATCACAATAGTCGTATTGACAAGGTAACTAAATCGCAATAGTATTTAAGCACCATCACAATAGTCGTACTGACAAGGTAACGCAATCGCAATAGTATTTAAACGCCCTCATAATAGTCGTATTGACAAGGTAACGTAATCGCAATAGTATTTAAACACCATCACAATAGTGGTACTGACAAGGTAACGCAATCGCAATAGTATTTAAACACCATCACAATAGTCGTACTGACAAGGTAACGCAATCGCAATAGTATTTAAACACCATCACAATAGTCGTACTGACAAGGTAACGCAATCGCAATAGTATTTAAACACCATCACAATAGTCGTACTCACAAGGTAACGCAATCGCAATAGTATTTAAACACCATCACAATAGTCGTACTCACAAGGTAACGCAATCGCAATAGTATTTAAACACCATCACAATAGTCGTACTCACAAGGTAACGCAATCGCAATAGTATTTAAACGCCCTCATAATAGTCGTACTCACAAGGTAACGTAATCGCAATAATACTAAGTACCATCATCGTCATCGTCATCGTCATCGTCATCATCGTCATCGTCAGCGTCATAGTCGTCATCATCATCATCATCATCATCATCATCATCATCATCATCATCATCATCATCATCATCATCATCATCATCATCATCATCATCATCATCATCATCATCATCATCATCATCATCATCATCATCATTATAAGAAAATTTATTAAGCGCTAACTAATATAACTAGGCTAACAACACCACAAATGTGCTACCAATGCACAAATTCTATTTTTCGGGAGCTCGATAGCATAATGGTTAGCCTGCTGGACTGTCAACCGAGAGGTCGGGGGGTTCAAATCCCATCCAGGGTAGAAATTGGTTCGATATTTCTGCTCCGCGTGCGCCCATAGCAAACTCAGCTATAATGAGTACACTGACGTATACATACACTGTCGGTGGGAAGATGAGCCGACGAGGGAAAGGACTGGCCAGCAGTCCTCATATACCGAGGCTAAGAAAATGAAGTGCTAACACTTCATAACCATGGCTGCTTAAGGGCTAACTGAGGGACTGCTCTTCTTTTTCTACAATCTCAACTGATTGCGAACATTACAGGCCGTGGATGAAATCGTCGACCAATTACTACCTGACTGTTCTGGCCGTCTACGACATCCTCTACCTCGTCTTCGCTCTCTCCATGAGTTTCGAGCACTACCTTTGGCTTAGTAGTCAGTATGCCTACATGCTGTTCCGGGCCTACGTCGGTAGGTTCCTCACAGACACGTGGAGCAACACGGGCATCTGGCTGACGGTCACCTTCACCGTTGAGCGCTACATCGTCGTCTGTCATCCGATGAAGGGAAAGGTCTGGTGTACGACGCAACGGGCCAAGTACATCCTGGCAGGGGTCTGTTTGGCTGCCGCTCTGGCAACGTTTCCTGAGATCTTCTCGCGCAAGGTAGCTGCGATGATGGACCAAAGAAACGACACTGTCTATGCGGTAGGTTTCACTGGCGCAGTGGCGCTATATAAGTGCGGTTGATCTTGTTCCTCTTTCTTGGTTCCTATGTTCAAAAGTGGCCTATAATGTTTTTAAGCACCTGGGGGTCTTAGTTCAGTGTTTAATCTAGGCATCTCTGGGGGGGGGTTATGTTTCCCCCAGAAAAATGTAAAAATAAAATAAGTTTTGAGTTGTTTTTGACCACATTATAAAATTATATGACCTGTTATAATATATAATGATATTATTTACTATTATATGATATAATGATATCATATATATATATATATATATATATATATATATATATATATATATATATAATATATATATATATATATATATATATATATACTCAGGGGAGACTATAGACTCTGATATTATAATGAGTATATTCTACTGTTAATATAATATTTGTACAACTAAATGCCTTTCCTACAGTGTTATCTTTAAAATTTCAAAATATCACATTTCAAAATGTTTTGTTCCTTGAACATTTAGTAATGATAATGATCATTTACTATTATATGATATAATAATATTAAATACTGTTATAATATATGATACTATCATATTATAATGTGTATAATATACTCATTTTGTACAACTAACTGGCTTCTTTCCAGTGTTATCTTTCAAATTTAAAAATGTTTTGTTCCTGGAACATTTAGTAAAATCACATCATTACTACATGGCTTCCTCATTTGGTAGTTGGATTCTTCTTGCTTGGTTTATATACCATTTGTGAACTATTTCTACTAATTTTGTCCTGGTCAGCAATTCGTGAACCTTCTTGAGCAATAAAGATAAGCTGACCCACTCCTATCGGCACTGAAATAATAGAGCAATTTTGTTAAGATGACAGTTTAAATTACTACCATTACATTGTCGAAATTAAAAAAATTTCTAAAAAGGGGAGGAGGCACATCCTCCTCCCCAAACTCCTCCCCTACTCAACGATGCGCGCATCGGCGACCGTCCTGCGGACGCTTATTAATCATCCCAAGGGACGTCATTTGGGGGGTAAGGGGCATTTGCCCCCTGATTTTGGGGATAAAAATGAAAAAGATGGAACAAGAAAAGGAGGAAGAAGAAAGGGGTAAAGAAAGAAAAAAAGTTATACTCAAATTCATGGAATTATTATGTACTATTAACAAAACTAGAGTTTGCATAGTTTTTTTTTTACAAGACCACACCTCTTTAACAGTGGGGGGAGGGGGCGCACTAAGCAGTTTGAGTCCCCACATTTTTGAAGAAACACAAAATGTAAAAGTTTTTCGCGCTCGGCGCGAAATTTTTTTTACCTCTTTTTTGAAGTCTCTGCCCCCTCAAAAATGCTGAAATGACGTCCCTGGTCATCCCCTCCCACGAACCTTGATTGCCCCAGCGGAGGGGAACTCGATTAAACACTGATCTTAGTTGGGGTGTGTCCTACTGGCGTCTCTGTGAAGCCGCCATTGATAAGTTGTCAGCAACAAATATAGATAGAACAATTTAAAGCAGAAGGAAAATCCTCTCAAGAGCAGCTGTAGACTGTATCTACGGTATGCGGTCAATTGCTCGCGAACAGTTACTCGCGAACAGTTGCTCGTTAGGACAATTGTTCGCTATGACAATTTCTCCAATAGGCAAAATTAATAGCGAAATTGGCCTAATCATAGTAACAATGACAATAAAAGCCCGGTGAGCAACTTTTCGCAAGCAATTATCCATAAACCGCATCTTTGTAGTTGTGCTATAGGTAAATGCAGATATAAATCCTATTTACTTTCAATTAATTACCTGACTAATTTTCTAATTTATCAGGTACGCGAAACGGACTTCGCTCAAACGCCTGGCTATAAGTTCGGCTACCAATACCTCAACCAGGCTCTGTTCACTTTCATGCCTCTCGTCCTTCTGTCCGTATTCAACACTCTGCTGATACGTGCTCTAATCTCAGCGGCCAAGCAGCGGAACGAGATGACCAAGACTCCGAAGGACAGCGCAGGCGGGGGTCAAGGTCGTGACCCTCAGCAGAGAATAACCCTCATGCTCATCTGCATCGTCATCGTCTTCCTCTTCTGTCAACTTCCGTCGGCTGTGGCTCTGCTCTACTGGAACGTCATCAAGACAAAGTCGACTCTCGAGCAGCAACTGACTCTCCGCATCGTCAACAGCGTCTTCAATCTGCTCGTCATGATCAACAGCTCCGTCAACTTCGTCCTCTATTCGGCCTTCAGCACCAAGTTCAGGGTCACCTTCAAGCGCCTCTTCTGCAAGTGTCTTGGCGAGGGAGGAGGAGGTCCCGACCCAGCCAATCCTGGCGGGTCGAAGCAGGTCAGGCGAAAGGTCACGGGTGACACATCGCCCAATGCCAAGTACACTTCAGTCGTCGGCGACGCCGTTTAGGTGACCGAGCGGTTAACGCGTCGGATTTTCATCACAGCAACCGGGATTCGAATCCTAGAATCTTTAGTGTGAAATCCACGCTGAGCGCATTATCGAACTGTGCTTAATCTCGGAGGCCATCACCTTCCGAAGGAGTGCCCCCTACTTGACCTAACTGGTAGTTCGTAGTGAGTCTAATGTCGAAGTTAGTAAATGTCATGGTGTTATAAAAATAGCCTATTGCAGACGGAAAACAGTTCGTATGCGTTAGTTTTAACGGTTCTCTATCACTCATCTGCATTTCCGCTTTAGTTGGCCATCTTGATATGAAAATCAATAAAAAAGCGCCATGTATATTGCACGACCATTGTCACCAATACCTACAGTACGCACCCAGTTTTACTGATGCAAAATCAACCGAAGTAACACCAGGAAAAAGCGAACGGCTTTGTCGGTCTGCTACTCTCACAGAATTTCGATATCATTTTTACTTTAAATTAAGAATATTCCTAAGGTACTTCAGCTAATATTTTGACGGTTACTTTTTTCTTTACAGCAGGTATAACCTGCCCCAAAAATAGTTATTTAAAAACATACACATCTTAAAATAAAATTCAGGGCGATGCTAGCATTAAATAGAGTATAGTGATTGGCAAATTGTGGTGTGAACATCTTTGAATGCGTTACAATTTCACTCGCCAGATGGCAATAATTTCATCTTGATCACACCTCTTGGAAACGATAAGGCCTACGCGTAATCGTAATCTCCATACTTCTAAAACGCCACTCGAAGGCCTAGCGCAGGGCACCAGCGCTGTCTTAACAGCATTGTGGGCCCTGGGCAAAGCAATGCACTGGGCCTCTGTCCACCCACAGAGATAAAAATTGTTGCGCGTGGAGGTCATGTACACATTAATTTTTTTGGTCTTTTGGGGCCCCAGCATCGTGGGGCCTCTGGCGACTGCCCACTTTGCCCATACGTTAAGACGGCCCTGCAGGGCACCAGCTTATTCATAAGCGCTGCATCAAATCGGAAGGGATTTTACAAAGAGTAGTCCAAAGGACGCCCGAGTCCTGTTACCATAGATCAAGAGAGGAGGCAGAGCAGCTGTTAAGCCTAAAGGCGGGTGTCGCTTAGGGAGAGACAAATTGGATGGCGGAGGATCAGATGAGTCAGGGTAGGAGTTGGCCTAGGCCTACTTCAAAAGGTGAGACTTCAGTTTTGAGTGGAAAGCCTGGAGTCATAGATAGAGGAGCATGAGGAGGAAGATTGAGGAGGGGTTGCAGTGACGATGGAGGAACCTTTTTCTGGTGAACTGTCCAAACAGGCCAACGCTTTACGTTGGCGTTCAATTTTGCTGTTTTAAATTTCCATTGTGCTTTCTTGTGAGCCGAAGAGAACCGTCAAGAACCTAAGAATGTGTTATCGATTTAAACAGAAGAGAACCGTCAAGAACCTCAGAAAGTGTCATCGATTTTAACCGAAGAGAACCTAATAAAGTGATATCGATTTTAACAGAAGAGAACCGTCAAGAACCTATAAAAGTGTTATCGATTTTAACCGAAGTGAACCGTCAGGAGTCTCAGAAAGTGTAATCGATTTTAACCGAAGAGAGCTGTCAAGAACCTCAGAAAGTGTCATCGGTTTGAACCGAAGGGAACAGTCAAGAACCTCAGAAAGTGTTATCTGAAGAGAACCGTCAAGAATCTCAGAAAGTGTAATCGATTTTAATTGAGGATAACCGTCAAGAACCGACAAACTCAGTAAGATTACATTGAGACATGACAGTACAATTATCAATATCTTAACTTTTCTGCTAAAATCGATTTCACTTTCTGAGCTTCTCGACGGTTCTCTTCAATTAAAATTGATGACTCTTTCTGAGGTTCTTGACGGTTCTCTTCAATTAAAATCGATGACTCTTTCTGAGGTTCTTGACGGTTCTCTTCAATTAAAATTGATGACTCTTTCTGAGGTTCTTGACGGTTCTCTTCAATTAAAATCGATGACTCTTTCTGAGGTTCTTGACGGTTCTCTTCAATTAAAATCGATAACACTTTCTGAGGTTCTTGACTGTTCCCTTCGGTTCAAACCGATGACACTTTCTGAGGTTCTTGACGGTTCTCTTCTGTAGACGAGAGCATAATAGTCTACGAGTAACAGTTGTGCAATTTCGAAGATGGTAGTAGTAGAAATATCAACAAAACCTCTATAAATTTTAAACATGTCGTCGTCAGTCATGACATCAATATTTTATACCGCAGTAAACTATTTCCGTCCAAAGACTGCATAGAGTAGAAAATTTTGTTATGGCACACCGGTTGTTTACTAAATCATGCATTTGGACATTCCACCTTCAGATTCATCCAATAAAACTATTGAGTCGAGTCATTTATGTACGCCGTTGCTAACTTGCTCTACATGTAGATTTACTTTTAGGCTAAAAATAACTCTACTCGCTGCCAGGGTCCCTTCTGACCGTCGGGGGCCCTTGTGCATTGCACAACCTGCACAACACATTGCTACGCCACTGACCATCTACATAGTCGTTTGTGTCATTTCGTGCTCAACTTATAACTTACCTATTTCGACTTTGGTGTGCCATCGGCAGATGTCTTCTGCAGTTTACATAGGCGCTACAGAAGTTACTAATTAATAACATCCGATTCCACCCTGCGTTACAGGGCGAACGCTAAGACGTATCACCTACCATGAAAGGTTGAATTGCTGAAATGTAATGAAGTTGGCGACTTCGAATTCGGTATAGAATATATTATGAAACACGTATTCACATTTAGAGTTCAGTACCCTTAACATGCACATGATTTTTATTAAGGCTAAAAATACAGAAAATATAGTATGGAGGAAATTGTTTTTAAAAAATCAGGCATACTTGTAAATGAAAGTTATATGGTAAGAAAACATTAGTAAATGTCGAATAAATGTACTCCAAAAAGTGGAAGAATACACATTCATATATAAAGCGATTATAGCTGACAATAAAATATATTCTAAATTAGATGGTGAATTTGAGACTACATAATTATTTGACAAAGACATGCCAACCAATATCTGTAATGTATCCATCTACAAAACGCGTGTCTTAAAGAATGCACAATCAAGGTATTTACTCAAGACCTGCACTTTTGTTGCAATACAGGTTTTGCTAAAAGAGAATGAACACTCTGTTCTAATCCTTGTGATAGTCAAATCTTCTTTGAGAAAATTGTTTTGCACCAGGCCCGATTCAAGACATTTGGCGGCCCTAGGCAAAGCTACATTTGAGCGGCCCGTCGGATGCCACAGTAACTGGTATTTAAAAAATAATGAAAATGGTCCAACCGTCTAGACTAGAGTAAACTGAACTGCTGATTCAATACTTCCGGAAAAACTTATGATTAAAACTTAACGGTGAACCATACCTTAATAGAACATAATTTATTACACCAACACTAGGCCTATAATAATTAAAAAATAATCCAACGTTGTTTCATTTATGAATTTCCAGAAATTATTTTTTTAATTTTAATTTTGGAAAAATGGAAAATTGGCGGCCCCTAAAAATCGGCTGCCTAGTTTGCCTAACAGACGAACCGGGCCTGTTTTTCACATTCTATACCATGACCTGACCGGAAGTTTCAAAAGATATTGAAGTCGGCAATGGTCCTTTCCCCTAAATATAACCACAAATTTCAACGATTTGTGACAAATGAATACAATAGCCGATACTTAGCATATTATTTACAGCTTCAAACAAGAGCAAATGTCAAACTTTACTGAAACGGCGTCTTGTTATTGATGTGAAAGAAAACGAGGATTACTAAGACTTTTACGAATTTTTGCAGAACAAACCGCTGAATAATGTGTTCAAACGGATGATTGTTCTTCATAGCAGCAAATTCAACCAATGCTTCTGTCCATGGCTGTTCACAGTCGACTAAACATCTGAGTTTCAAATACTTTGCAAGAAAATGCCTTCCGACAGAATATTGACAATTTAAAGGATAAGGCCAAGTAAGAGAGTTTGCCAGTGGATCCTTATTACGGCAGACAAAGGCAGAGAAGTAGTGTTTAAACGCCGACTCGATAGTAGGCCTAATTTCAAATTGCTGCAAATCGTCTTTTCTTAAATAAAAAAAGAGTGTGTGCAAGCCAAGCAAACACTGCGAGTCAATATCGAAAAAAGTGTCGAACGGAGGCAACAGCAAAACATCTGTAAAATGAAACTCCTTCAAATCACTCTGAAGATCAGGTTGATGCAGAATTCCTTCACATAAATGTAAAACTTCATCGTACTGGCGACACTTGTAAAGGTATAAAGCACGATAGCAGTCAGCTGTGTTGTACTTCATGCCAGTAACACTGTAGAATGATGTCATTCTATCTAAAGCATATTCCAATACAGCATCAGTTATTTCTTCTTCAATTCGAGAATGATTCACATTTAAAGTCGTATTTGCTGTCAAGGAAGCCGTTCTACGATACACACACTGTCTGACAGCTTTGAAACAAGTGCTTGACTGAATCGAAAGGTAGAATTTTCGTTTTGTTGAAGCAACAAAAAATTGGTCAAAAGGAAATGATGGATTAGGTAAATTAAGATTCAATTCTAATTGCTTTGACAATCTTTCGGTGGACATTACTATCAAATAATGAGCAAAAACATTTGGTGTAAGACGTAGATCAAGATAAATCTGCCTCTTAGTGAAATGCTTATTTTCACTAAACTTCTTGCATAGCAGACAAAATCCAACGATTCTAACAACATCGTCAATAAAAAATAAGCAACCCGCATTCAATGTTTCACTTGGAAAAGCTAACGGATGCTCTTGCAAGACTGGTAAGCAGAGGTCTACTACTATTTGGTATTGTGATTCCGCAAAACGGAGAGCAGCCAGGTAGACCAGTGCTGCAGGAATAGTGATCCTAGATTGAAAATCGTCACATTCTACAGCCCTTATAAGAGCTTTGATGAGAAACCCTTTTGACATGAGAGACATTAGTTGAAATTCTGAACGGCTCTCCGATCCACTAAAATCTTCCAATAAATTCTGTGCACGCAAAAATTGAAACTGACTTGCTGTTGTGGTTAGCTCAGGATATCTATGATATTGACACCTCACGATATTAGGTTTCAAAGAAAGACCTTTGACAAATTCAACAAATTCTTCGCTTTCCCATGAAATATTTCCAGAACCTAAATCATTTGCAACATTCAAACAATGCAATGTAGAATCCCAATATGCGAAACACCAAAAGTTGTCCGGTATTGGTAGTGTTAGCGCTCTACTACGCCTAAATAATAAAAACTTTCTAATTAAACTAAAAAACCTTACACAGAATCTTCGATCTAATATTTTAGATTTTATTTCATCACGACCATCTTTGTTACAGTAGTGAAATCCATCCGAAAAGAAGGCATTAAAGGATAGTGACTCCAACCTTTTACGCATGATAAAGAGAGCTTGCATGTAATATACAAAATGTGGCAATACTTTCCATTCGTTTTCAACTTTGAACTGTGTCCGAATCAATAAATGTATGTAATTTTCCACGAACCAATTGCAAAGAATTTTAGAATCGCAGAATTCATTTAGTCGTCTTTCTGTCTTGTCAAGCATTGCAGAGCTCGAAGACTCATGAAATAAATTTGCTTCAGGTATAAAATAGTTCGGGCAGAATCTCCTCTTTAACAAGTTTAAAATCTTTTGTAGTAACTCACAGCAGATTGCAATAACAGAAGTGCAATTCCACCATTCAGGAGACATTTCTTCACAAGCCCATAACATTATAACGTCTTTAAATGATAAGTGCAGAGAACTTCATCTTCCTTTGGACAACCGTCATCTATTATTTCTCTTTTGGCGAAGAATCTGAGCAAGTGATAGACAATCTGTTGAATTTGAGTCCAACTCTGAAGTAAAATTACTTCTGCCACTGAAAATGAAAATCTCCACTGTTCCTTATCATCTCTACAAGAACGATGCTGAACGTATACGACATGACAACCATTTTGTACAACTTCGGCGATTGCATCAAACGTCGGCCATCCGTAATTTCTAGGTCGGTGAGGCCAACGTTTGGCTTCTTTAGGCCATTGAGGGCACCACAAACTTTTGACAGTATCAAACATTTCAAATGCTGGGTATAAATTAACCGTAACTGCAGGACCTCTAACAACATTTGCAATTCCTTTTCTCGGGTCGATACGAATTGATTCAGCAATCAAATCAAACACACGGTATCTATTTGGGAAAGTTCGACGGATAAATTCATATTTTTTGTATTTCCAATTATAATTTATTTTTCCCAAATCACGAAGGCGAACAAAACCCGGATAGCTGGGGTATGGCTCAATCTTGCAGCATTCGATCGAGTCTCTTAAGCCACTCATATCATATGGCAACACTGGAAAGTCTTCTGTGAAGGCCAACTCATCATTTCTTGACATCAATATATCAACGTCTGCGACGCATGGGTTCAACGGTCGTATGTAAAATTCCATAGCGCTTCCACAATACATGTAATAGTAGATTTCGTCGTGCATGCGATCATGAGCAACACCACACGACTTTGGAAGCAACTGGCATGTACCAACTATGAATTCAGAAGCAATTTCTTCCATCGATTTATCCGCGCATTCCGTCATCCTAAATGACAATTATAACAATTCCTCTCTGAGACTCATCATCCGTGTTATCAAATCCACCACCAACATCATCGTACCATTGTCAGCAGCATCACACCATTATCAGCATCATCATACCATTATCAGCATCATCATACCATTATCAGCATCATCATACCATTATCAGCATTATCGTTGTGGTAGTCATCGTCACGATCATCATAGCATCAAAATATCTATTGGCCTTATTAACCACATTGATTAAAACGTACAAAGGCTGTACAGTGGGAGCAGAATCGGAAACTATATAACCGTATTTGAGGACTTGAGATCGTCCAGTTAGGAAGTCAGTGACGCAGTTTGACATTTATAGCCATAACTTGAGGATTAAAATTGAATGGTCAACAACATCAAATGCTTTAGAGAAGTCGACTAACAAGCAACGTACATAAGGGTTGCCTTGCAACATCAAGGTGACGAGATGTAGGAAGAAGGTGATTGCGCTGGTACAACTTCCGGTTGGTCTTAAACCAAACCGGTCCTCCGGAGCTTCCCGGTCAAATTGGATCAGACCACTTAGAAACAACCATTTTCCTGCGATTCTAGAGAGAATTGGAGTCACAGTCAGACAGGGTAGATGGTTTGAAAAGTCTTTCAATTTCTGGTATATTATTCACGTATGATTTAGTTATATAGGCTTGAAATCAGACAGAGTAGATGGCTTGGAAACTTTGTTCACGGGAGTGATCACCGTAGTGTGCAAGTTATTCGGAATGGACCAAGTTTGAAAACAACAATTAAAAACATGAGTGAACAATTCCACCAACTCATAAGAAAGTTTCTGAAAGAGCTAGTCAAGCCCTGCGGATGTTTTTCGCTGTGTGCGCAGAAAGTAAGTAAGTAAGTAAGTAAGTATGTTCTTTAATAAACCACCTGCAAACGCACTGTGGCTGACAAACATGTTAATACAAAAAGAGGTGCACGAAACATAATATAAAAACTTATAACCGTGTTAAAGAAGCATATTGTTTTTAAGACCAAGGATTTCCTCAACCGAATCGTCCACAGTAGTCCTTGGTTTTCGATTGACCCTTGGTTTTTACTGTGGCAGTTCTAGACGGGATGTAGGCAATGTAGAAATCCAAAATTTTTCCGCGGGAGGACCAGGGAACCCCAGCTTCAATGGGAGGGGATTGGAGGGAATAGTACATGAAGGCAGTGGCGTAGAAAGGTTTTTGGGGGCCCTTTCTGCAGAGCTTCGATGATGGGCCCCTTGAACCTGTTTCGATTTGAAACCAAAAAATGCTGTGTAAAAAACGCTTGGCACTTTTGCGATAGTTGCATATTTCGCACCGTGAGAAACATGCACATATCATAAATCGCACTCCAATTAAATAATAACTAAATTATTAAATTTTAATTATTTTCTACGATTTATTTTTATAAACAATTTTTTATTTCTCCAGGCTAGCATAAAAATTGAACTAGAGCTTATTAATCTAAAAATATTGTTCCATCTGCTATGACAGCTAAAATATGAATTATCCACAAGTAGGCCCAAATTCTGTCAAACTGTGAAACAGTTGGGTTGGTTGATAAAAATAACGAAACAATTTAACAACTTAGACAAGTGTTTAGTCTACGGTAGTCTAAAAAGAAGATTCCGAAAATTCTGAAAAGTTAAAACGTTCGTTTGCGCGCCTTCTCTTGCGCAAAAATTATATACCACTTTTGAAGTATCAAGCTTTCTGGCATGTTCATTTTCTATTGACAACATTGCCAAGTCGCTCAGCCGCTCTTCTGACATTGCACTTCGTCGATAGCCTATAGTTATCTTTCACATGTCGCAACAGTCACAGGCAAAGTCAACAGCAACATGTAGGCTAGGCAGTGCCGACATTCCAGCTTCAAATTCAGCAATAAGACTATTCAGTCGAGTCATTTGATTGTGTAGTAGGCCTACTGTGTACGCTGTTGCTAATTTTGCTGTACATGTAGATTTACTTATAGGCTAAACACGACTCTAGGTCCTACTCGGAGCAGGGGCCCTTCTGACCGTCGGGGGCCCTTGTGCATTGCACAACCTGCACAACCCATTGCTACGCCACTGCATGGAGGAGGAAAGGGAGAGGGGAGGGAAAAGGGGTGGGGAGGGAAGGGGGCATGGGGTGGAGAAGGGTAGGGGAAGGAAGGGGAGGGGTAATGGAAAGGGTTATAGTAGGGGGGATTGCTTCCAGCTTACAGAGGCGATAGTAGGCTCTAGTGCAGTGTAGAAAGTAGTTCCTTCAATTACATTTTAAAATCAATACTTACTTTTGTTGTCCATGTTCGTCCAGTTTAGAGAGCGACACCGTGAAGATGGTCCCTGAGAAATCCGATATTCCGAGATCAAATATATCCAAATGTGAATACTAAATCCAACTATTGTTGTACAGCTACTTAAGATATACTGCAGTAGCTTATATTGAAGCACAGCAGTCCACTCCAACAGCTACGTTTAAGACAGGAGCAGAAACAGAAAACTACGATTCATGCCCTAGGAATGGTGCACGTGCAGTCATAATCCAAGTTCAAAGAGATAAAGTTCGATTAGACTCATTAGAGCGTACATTTCATGACTCAGGCTGAACGATCGACCAGGAAGATATAATGCAACAGAGATCGGAAAACAAACTATCTACACTATCCAATTACTAAGGGAAATCACATGGTTGAACACCAGTTTTATAATGTCTCATACTATGTATAGTGACCTGCAAGAAATGCAGAAGTGGCATCGTGAAAGCCCTCGCCAAAAGCAATAACCACGCCAAATAGCTCTTACCTATTTGCCGTTTACACTACAAATTTCTTCAACAGTAGCAATCATTTTACGGGATTGTCACAATTAGACAAAGCCTCACCTCTGTTGATCGTTCTAATTATATAGGAACTCTTCACATACTGATTAACTTCTTGACCTTAATGAACTTTGGCACTATCCGGGCTAACACAGAATACAGCACTCTACGACGAGTGTTAAGTGTCTAAATAGGCGTGTCAGTAACTAACTAGTCTAATTACTGAGCAAGTGACAATCTAATGTCTAAACGACTAACTCGGTGGCTAAGCCTAATTATTCAGCAAGTAAATAAGAGATAATCACCTTTATCAGAGTTTTAATAAGCAACTTCAATTTTCATATGGGTCTTATTTTGAGTCACATTTCTTGGGAGAAAAACGGAGGAAAGATGGAAGAAGAACGAGGAGAGAAACGGAAACTATCCAACCAGAAGTAACACCACAAGCTAATCAGATGCACAACTGCAAACCTTTATGATTGAATTCTGAATTGCAGTTTACTTGTAACATTTCGGCCTGAGAACAGCAAATCAAAACAACAAATCTAAGGTTTTGTTTGAAATTTATTAATATAGCGAAACAATTAGTTTCAGGTTGACTATTTTGTAGACTAAGTCGCACGCTGGTTAGGCACTATCCAAGATTTACTCAAAGACCAATTCGCATTCAGACCTACTGGATCAACCACAGCGGCTATAACAGTGCTTCTTCAACAGATTTCTAACCTACTAATCTCAAATGAATATGTAGTAGTAATTTCAAACGACTTGTCAAAGGCATTTCATACTGTCCATCATTACACACTATTCCAAAAATTAATTAACATTGACATCCCTGATGAAATCCATAACTGGCCTCACCAATACTTTCAAGATAGGGGCCATGTATCACAAAATTCCTGGAAAGTTCTTCCGGACTAAAAACGATTAACTCCAGTGTTTTCCAAGGGTCAGCTATGGTCCCGCTTTCTTTTCCATAAATTACTCAGATCTCCACCCTAAAAATCCTTGTAATTTTATCAATAAATTCGCTGATGACACCTACCTCCTTATAGGCTCCTCTAATATAGATACTGCCCAAGAAGAATTTGCACATATCACCTCCTGGGCGAGTAGTTTAATCTTCGCCTCAACCACCATAAAAGTCGTGAATTAACTATTTTCGCCAGAAGGAAAGCATTCCCCTCCATCCCCTTATTATCCCGGAGGCCATCCGTGTTACTTCCCTTCGAGTTCTAGGTGTCACCATCTCCTCTGACCTCGGGATGGGGTCTCATCTAGAAGATGTTCTATCAACATCTTCCTCCTTACTCCACACCCTCCGAGTCCTCCGCTCCCATGGATTTCCACCTAATGTCTTACATGATATAGCAAGGGCCACCACTGTAGCTTCCCTGATGTATGCACCCCCTGCATGGTGGGGCTATACTTGGGCAGGAGATAGAGTGAGGATTGACCAGCTACTTAGAAAAATGTGCCGAACTGGCCTACTTTCTCCATCCATCCAAAGCGCTTCAGAACTGGCTAGGCAGGCTGATGAACGCCTATTCAATGCAGCCGTTGCCGACCCTGGCCATGTTCTGCGACCCTATTTCCCTGCTGACCGAAATATCACCCATAATCGCCGGGTGTGAACTCACGAACTCACAATTTCACATTGCCTGGAAAGAACGATAAAAACTTTATATCCCGTATGCTTTATAAAAACATATGTTTTTACTGATACCTAATTTAGATCTGATTTAATCACGTTTGCTGTCTATATTTTTAAAGACTGTAATCCTGTTGCGTTTGTGTCAACGGGAATTTCTGCAATAAACGAATATTGATTGATTGATTTACATGGCGCACATCGCTCGAATCTGAAAAAAAGAACAAATTGTACCTTACTTGTTACTGCAGATTGTATCATAAATGTCTGAAAACATCTCAGGCTTGTGATCATAACAACAAAATTCAATACATCACAAGAAGGATATGATGCCTGTCATGAAGTTGAACGAACGTAGGTCTACCTTACTTTGAGCTATTCCTAGTGGCAGTAGTTGTTTAATTGGTAAAACTAGAACGTTAGATGTCGCCGGATACTGTGGTACTTTGTATGCGTCATGCACGCACTAGTAATTATGCGTGATCAAACTGTCAGCTGCAGTTCATGTATATGTATAAAAACGGCAGTAGGCCTAATGTGGTAATCAAACCGTGGAGCAAATTCAACAAGCAGTGGTATAATCGGAACAAATTTCGTTATTCAACCAATTTATCTATTAGGCAGATCGTTTGAAGGTCAGGGTGTCTTATTGGTTTCGCTGGTTGAGACCGGTTGAAGCCAGTATGAAAAGGTTACCTTAGAGGCAAACAGCTTAAGAAACAGTAGTGAAGGATTGAGTGGCTGGCCTACAGGATTCAAGAAAGGGAGAAACCCCATTAAACCCCTAAACCCTACACTACGTGGTTCACTGAATATGCCAAATACATTTTGCTTGTCATGTCGACGCTACCCTTGATCAGTAGCCTAACTAGGCCATCGACCGAAAATTGTATATAAACCAGACTCTTAAACCAGGCTCTTAAAAACGCACTTGTTCAACTGACTGTTACCCTCGTGTTTGGCGCTTCTGTGAGGTAATTAAGAGACGATTTATAAATGTTCTATTACATTACGTTACATCTTAAGTATTAGTAGAAGATTAGACAATTGCTCCTCTGTCTGTTGTTCGGAACGTTTGGGTGAAATAGGGCCTAAAGCATCTCTACAAAACATCTTGATCGTGTGTTCCTTCAACTGTTGATCGGGTTCGGGGGTAGAGCCGCCCCCTAGCGGGCGGTCGGCACACGTCATCGGCAGGTCATCCAGCCAAGGTCAACGACTGTCTTCAGAACGACGAGCGACCCGTGATACATAGCGAGTCCGCCCGTTGCAGGGAAGACCTCATTCCATCGCAGCAATACCTACATTATGTAGGTATTGTCTGCGAAGGAATGAGGGTTATATCCGCTACAAGTGGTCTGGAACCAGTCGGTCTTTCGTGCCTCTCCAGCAGGTTGGTTCCCCACGTCAACATCAGTCAACCGATACGGGACCCGGTTAGATTTTCAGCGATATCGCAAATCCTTCCTCGTCTCGCCGCTGTACCTCGACCCTCCGCTTAACGTGGCAATGATGAAGGTAACATTTCTACATGTACCTGTATGTATCATCGTGGCCACACTTTCCACGGCCAGTGTCAGCCATTCGTCATCTTTAACTTCCACACCATTCACCGATTGTTATCTGCACCGTCACATCGCCGTCACCGAAAGAATTCTCGTCGGTTTTCCGTTACGGGAGGGACGACCTAATTCTCATTCACAGAACCATTAATCGCGAACATTGGGAGCTAAAACTATCTTCATTCGTCTCAACCAACTCCTTTACTTTCTTCATCATCGGAGCAATTAAACTGGAACCTTTGGACTCAATCGAAACTGATTACCGGAACACATCCTCATTGACATATTGGACAATTTAGCCACCGAATTTCTATGAGTACTGGCTGGACGAAAAGTAGTATGGTCTTAGCAAGTCAACATTCTATTTGTTCTATTTTACATAGGCCTACTGTTACAGTACTTGTTGCCGTTTTTAAGGCGCATTTCTATTTTTTTTTCAAATTAGGTTACTGACATTTTTTCGCATTCATAGTTGTCGTTGTATCACCATCATCTTTAGACTTTAGCATGTTTGTATCGCAGATTAACAATATTCTTTAGACGGTGGGGGGAGGCTTTGGTCATAATGCGCACGCCTAGACGTCCTAATTGAAATTCATTCATTCATTCATTTGAGCATTTATATAGCGCCCCTTCAAGGGGGCTACTCAGAGGCGCTCCCGACTCCAGCACGAACGAACAAAGCAGTTTTTAAGGCAGTATAGAAATACTCAGATTGGATTTTAGGAAGGAGACGCAGCGCCAGTGGTAAGGCATTCCATACCGCTGGGCCAACCACCAGAAAGGCTCGATTTTGCATAGTTGCAGTACGAGCAAATGGGACCGCGAGTTCCCCCCTCTCTGCAGAACGAAGTAGTCGGCCGCGGGTCTCGCTGACAGGTTGGCAGAGGGACCTAAGATAGGTCGGAGCAAGACCCAACTGGCAGCGCCAGACCAAGTTCTTCATAGGCTAATTAAGAGAAATTCTTCCCAGTTGCCAGACCACCCGTCAGGACTTCTATCTAATGGTATTTGAACTTAGCTCTCAAGCCGCCTGCATGAATGCCTAACCACATGTCAATTTGCAATGGTCTTAGGTTCTTGAATTCTTAATTCTTATTCGTTGTCGTTCCATCATCATCATCATCATCATCATCATCATCATCATCATCATCATCATCATCATCATCATCATCGTCGTCGTCGTCGTCGTCGTCGTCGTCGTCGTCGTCGTCGTCGACGTCGTCGTCGTCGTCATCATCATCGTCATCGTCGTCGTCGTCGTCGTCATCGTCATCATCATCATCGTATTTAATTAGCACCTGTATATCTGCATAGCAAATGACAAGTATAAATTAGGCAGATGACCAACTAACTCAGGTGTGCTGCTTCGGTAAGCGCATTATTTTCGCATAGACGACAGAACAGTAATCAGAATTCCTCCCTAACAGTATTTGCTTTAAATACGGTAAATAATAATAATAGCAGAGATTTAAGTGCCATAGTTCGTAAACAGTTGAAAGGAAATCGATGCAACGATTCAGAAGCACTGAAATAGCCAATTAATAAACGAAGTCACAGAATGCCAGCGCCATGGATTGAATTGAGGTAACAGTTCAAATCCACAGTGACATGTACGCTTCCATAGCTACTTCTTTGAAATCATGTTGTACGAGTAGACCTAAGTTGATACAGCGCTCCCCTAAGCGACGTCTAGACACCTAATGAAACGTAACGTCCAAGCGAATCACGACCCAAATTATTGTGAATCTTTGCCTTACCGATACATCGCACTTGTTTTCATAGTTATTTCGTTTGACGAGTTGTTGCTCTAGGCTCTTTCAACGTACAGTTCCCAGACTCTCTTCTGTTCCCACTCTCTTTTTTATCCCCCGACACACCCATAAAAGATAAGTAGTGTCCTCTTACTCTTTGTGTACAACACGCTCTGTCCACGTGGTACCCGACTCCATCCCACCTTGGATGCTATCTCTACCATCCCTGTCCACAGGTAGGCCGACATACAACAATATTTAGACACACACGCAACACTGGAGTCAATTAAACGTCCAAACACGAATGCTGATTAAAACTAATCAAGATAAGCTTCGACTTAAATCAATTTCAATGCTTAACGAAAGCGCGTTCACAAAGTAGCTAATAAGAAAAACTTCCTTAGGTCTGAACGTTTCTCAATTAAAGAAATTCCTCAAGTTCTCCCACCGAGTCATATACAACACAGCATCACGTCTCTAGAATGATCACCCCATGAATTCCGCAGATTCTATGTTCCATCATCATCATCATTGCAACCCGTTATTCATCCTCCTCCTCATGTTCCTATCTATCACCCCCAGGCTTTCCACCTAAAATTGAAGTCTCACCTTTTCAAGTACTCCTACCCTGACTCATCTGATCCTCCGCCTCCCAATTCTACTCGCCCTAAACGGCACCCACCTTTAGAGCTGCTCTGCCTCCTCTCTTGATCTGGCCCTCTGGAAAATGGACTCGGAATTCTTTTGGACTATTCTTTCGAAAAGCCTCTCTGATTTGATTTGGGCTTCTGGAAACCGGACTTGGACCTCTTCTTGATTACTCTCTTGAAACCCCTCCGATTTGACGTAGCCCTCGTGAATAGTCTGGAACCCTGCGCTTGGCCTTCGAGTGGCGCTTTAGAAGTTTGGAAATTACGATTATGATTGCTATAAATTTATTATTACGTTAATCCCTTAGATTCATTTGTTAATATAACCCTAATATAATTAACTTGTTTGCCTACGTGAACTACCTTGTAGAAAACGTTCTACTTCTTCAGACGAGATTCTCTCAAGTTCCGTGTCTAAGATAAGTCAACTTGTGAGCACTAGAACGGATCCTGATTGAAGCAAGATGTTAGGCAACGAAAGACTACTGAACAAAAATAATACAAAGCAATGTTTTGATGTAGCGCTGCTTTATCGCTTAATCCTGCAAGTCTAGAACAGTGCTTCAATACCACAGTCAATATTATAAGAAGGTTGGACACAGGTCTACGTGGCCAGTCAGTTGTTATGCAGGCGAAAGAAATGAGGCTGAGTAGGCCTAGTTCATTGATTAGAAAATGTAATTTTTTTTCAAGATATGATCAGGTGTAAAGAATTTGAAGTTTGTCCATGATATTGTTTCACAGAATTCAGCGTCAGTAAATATGGCTTTTTGAATGTATTATTACACCTATGTTTATAACAGCAGTTTAATTATTGTTCCACACAAACGATGTTGCTTTCTTATTGGCCTGTTCTTATCACAGGCAATCTACACATAACCTAATCAAATTAATTAGGTATTACACAACAAAACTTAAATAAATAAAATTTGGTAATTAGTTAAAACAAAGTGGTAACCTAGGGAAGGTGATAGCTGTAATAATATAATACAAGCAGAAAATTCTGAATCCAACCTCTCTCTGGTCTCTTTGGCAGTCGGACTCAGATCTCCAATGGAACAGCTGGATGGGTTGTCCTGAGATGAAACAGAACAGCGCTCGTGGACAAGTTCATGCCCCGCGCTTAGCTTTAGGGTAGTGCTTTAGGAATTTGAAATTCACGATTACAATTTAAGAGGTTTCGAGCGGAAATTATCAGTGAATGTAAACGAGAACAGCAGAAGTTTTACAAAGTATGTTAGAAGGAAGCAGAAAAAGAAAGAATGGCTATGACCAGTAAAAAAATGAAGAGGGAAATTGAGAAGGTATTTTTGATAAGTGGATGAAGTGCTGAATTGTTCAATATATATTACAGCTAAATATTAAATATGCCTGAGCCCAAAAACGAACCGTGTAACTCTAGACCAGTCAGTTTAATTATAGTTAGGGCCTAAACTAATTATAGATCAGTCTGCTCACTAGAGTTAATTCAAACTAAGCCGTGCATAGCCCACTAACTAAGCTGTGCATAAGGCTAATTGAAGGCTAGGCAACCATCACTGATTGGTACGAAACTATTAGTCAAACACTGAGTACGAGAATAAACTCCTCCTTTGTCCATCAAAACTGAATTTCTGCTATTGTGCACTCCACAGCAGCTTAAACAGTTAGAATGGTTTTAATCTTTTAAACAGGAGGACACATTTGTTGAATTTGCTGATTCTGCTCGAAACCTGGGCGTCATTTTCGACTCCACTATGTCCCTTACTCAGTGCATATTTAAGGGATTTTGACTACTGGAACAAAGTCGGCCTCGACTACGGGTTTAAGAGGGAGCGTCGTAAACTTCCTTTGCGGGGTCTGGCGGAGCCCCAGCCGACAACGCATTTTAGGGCATTTGCTGCCAAATGGAGTCAGTTTTAGCCACTCTATTTTACCAAATTTGCTTTCTATCCCACTATCCCTATTTAAGTCGTGCATAGAAGTTTGAAAATACGAAATAATTATTTGAACCATACCAGCAAAATAATTTATATCAATAAGTCAGTGACAGTCTGATTTAATGTGACCGAGTGGAGGAGCTGCAACGACAACAAACAACGATGGCTTTAACTTAAGCAAACACATCCAACTTTATTTTCCAATTTAGACACACAAGGAAAACAAGTAACATTCTATAAATGTTTGCTTGGTGGGTGGACTCTTATAGAATATAACTACAGAATGAGCCAACTATTATGTCACTGTTTTATCATGACATCCGGTTCCGATCATCTGAATGTCCCTCGTGCCTGTCTTTGCTAATAAGGAATTTGGCTACGCATGGAACCAGATCAAAATATGCAGTGCCAACTCCATTGACTGATACCAATAACCGATCATTAACGGTATCGGTATCCAAAGACACTGAGAGTCGATGGCTCGTTCTGAGACTGTTGTAGTGATCGATCACTCGTTCTACTTGCATAGAATGTGGAGCCAATAGCTTACCCAAATAGCCACTGGTTGCTGGAAAAACTTCAAGTGGGCACCGGTCCCGAGGATATAGGCAGACTTGTATTACGTGTTAACTATTTATGTATTTAAGGCGTGCATTGATTCGATTGTCAGATAATGTTTAATTCGTTAAATATTTCGAAATAGGTTAATAATTTAATATTGTAAAACAAAAAAGTAGAGTATTACCTGGGACAAATCACCTAAACTACTGGGACAAATCCTGAAACTACTGAGACATTTGTCCCACTAGTTTATACAGCTAAAACATGCCCTGCGTTTACTTTTCATACGGGAGTAGTGTGTCTCGGTCGCATCCATTCCTGGCCGAAGATTATTCGCAGTACTACGCAGGGTGAACTGTTTGTTCCCTCAAGTAGGCCTAGAACATCTACGTAACGCATAGACGCTTCGCTGTGGTTGGTCATCTTGGTCTTTCTTTTCCTTTCTTTCTAAGCGTTCGCAAACCATTTTGTTTAATCCTGGTATCCATCGTTAGGTCTAGAGCGCCTTAGACGAATATTCTTGAAGAGGCGCTATATTAATCTGTAATTAAATGACATTACTGTCGCGAACGCCCCACCTTGGGTGCCCATGCGCTGTGTTGGGTCCTGGTACTGGACAGTGTCAAGTGATTTGAAGGACTTCCTGGATAGAGGACGCAACTCCTCTGGTCCGTAGTACATGGCTGATTTTCCCTTCAGCCTCTCACTACGCCTAGGCTGGCCTAAGGACAAGTTCCCCTCCCTTGACTCACCAATTTCTACTGCCCTTTCAGCATCTACCAGGACGGCTGAACGGCTGTCCGCGGTTTCCGGTCTGGAAACGAGGCCTCCCTTGAAGGTTTCCTCAGGATTCGAACTGGACTCATACACAGATTTATTGTTCATGTCAAGGGGAACTCCCTCTTCACCTAGGCTCATCCTATCCAGGTCTGTAATTGAAGCCTGGGATCGAACCTCCCATTGGGCTGAGTCCTCGGCTCCTTCAGAAGCTGGCGCCTTAGAAGTCTCTCTCTTCTGCGCTAATACTCTTTGAGTGAACTCTGCTATTAAACTATCATCATTACACAACAATTCAAAGAGTTCAGATTTGCTTAAACTCATTATTTAATATTGTCAAACAAGATAAACTTAAATGCGCAATTACATAAAAGATCTTTCTGTCTTAAATCGATTAATAATAGTTCTCGTTAAACACTTATATAGCAGTACAATGTCAGCACCTTACTAGCGATCGTGATCAATACTCTTTCAACACAATGCTAGAAACTCGTATGACATCAATCAAATTGCAATGAAGGGCCCCACCCGGCTCACGAGAGTTATCAGTGCAATGCAATGCTTGACATATTAAAACAATGGCAATGTCGCAACTGGACGTCCTTTTCAAAGCTCACGGACTTCCCAAATCAAAAGAAACTAATATGCGATTCAACTATTACCCTCCGGCCCAAAATTTAACCTCCTTAAATTTTGAAAGTAAGAAATCAAATAGTTGCCTGTCCTTTCGAGAACATTTGACCTCGGCACACAGATCACTTTGGCTGAGCTTCACAGTCACGGCACTGTCGACTCGAGTTCCCCAGGCTTGACTTCGGATCGTCGATATTCGATCCAGTTCGGTCACAATCTCGACTCAAATGTAACAAAACTTGAGCAGCTCACTGTCCGATTTCCAACTACTCGAAACTACTCAAATGTACGCTACAATTGCATCTCAAATCGGCAATTTGGCGACAATTTCCGAGCCTCAGAAATACACGTCCGACTGTCATGGCGTCCTTGTTCACACTGATCTGACATCAGCTTGGGCGAATCTAGCCTAGCTTAGCGCGCAGGCGGCCGTCAAAACGAGGCCAGCCCTTGGGTCACTTATGTAGCGCAAGTCGGTGATGTCGCACTTCGCCACATTACTAACTATGTTAATGGCGTTCTATAAATCATCATACCTGCATGTTCGTAATTTGCTCAGAATCTGGCGTCACATACCGATTGCACTAAGATATCTGTGGCGACTGCATTGATTTCCAGTCACTTGGATTAAGTTACTCGCTTCTTACGTATATCTCTATGTCCATTATGCACATGTTCCAGAGGGTTCAAATCTCTTTGGCTAGAGTCGTAACATATGCGCCAAGATATGATCATGTAGGCCCTGTACTTAGATAGTTGCACTGGCTTCCTGTTCAGCAGCGGATCTCTTTCAATGGGGCGAAGGGATTTTGAAACACGGAACTCTGGCCATCCATAGTATTTAAAGGCAACCCTTATTTCTCAGTCTCACCAAAATTCAATACTTTCATCAATATTGTCTATTTTTAATCACAACTAAAGCAATAGAACTATGCTTTCCCTGTATCTGCACCATCTGCGCAGTCGTTTGTGTCATTCGTACTCAACTTAAGACTTATCTATTTCGGATTGCTTTATTCTCCATAGGCTGTCTCTTTGTCTCAACGTACTGCTCTTCTACAGTATGCTGCATCATTACTGCTTTGACTTTGGTGCTATAGAAGTTACTCGTTAATAACATCCGATTGGCCCCGCGTTATAGGCTGAACGCTAAAACGTTTCGGCTACAATGAAAAGTTGAGTTGCTGAAATGTAATGAAGTTGACTCCTTCGAACTCGGCATGGAGGATATCAAAAGACATGAATTCACTTTTAGAACTCCAGTACCTTTGATATTCACATGATTTTTATTAAGGCTAAAAAAACACAGTAAATAGGCCTATAGCTTGAAAGAAATTGTTTCAAAACAAATTGGTCAAACAATTGAAGATTAAATGGTAGGAAAACAATAGTAAATCACGAATAAATGTACTCGAAAATGCTGAAAATTGCACATTCATAATTATATGAAGCGATTATAGTTGAAAATAAAACATGTCTTACATCAGATGGTGAAATTGAGACTACATAATAAGCTGACAAACACAGCTCAACATATCAAAGATCTGCAGTGATCTCTAAACGCTTACTTATACGTATGTCCATCTACAAAACGGATATCTTACAGAACACATAGTCAAGTTTTTAACCTGGTTGTATAAAGAACGTGCACTTTGTTCCCAATACAGGTTTTGCATAACGAGAAAAACAATCCGTTCAAACCTTGTGATAGTCAAAGATCTTGTTTGGGAAAATTGTTTTGCACATCGTATACCTTTGACCTGACAAGGTGATACCGGATCCTGAAGTTGCCAAAGATACCGGAGTCAGTAATTATCCATTCACTCATATAGCACAAATTTAACATTTTGCGACAATTGAGTACAATCGCCTGCCAATACTTCGGAAATTATTTGCTGCTTCACATAATACCAAAGGCTAAATTGAAAACGGCTTCTTATTATTGATGTAAAAGAAATCGAGGATTACTACGAACTTTAAGAAATTTTTGCAGAACAAATCGATGAATAATGTGTTCAAATGGATGATTACTCTTCATAGCAGTAAATTCAGCCAATACTTCTGTCCACGAATGCTGACATTCGATTAAACATCTGAGTTTCAAATACCTTGCCAGAAAATGTCCTCCAAGAGAATAGTGACAATTAATGGGATAAGGCCAAAAAAGAGATGTTGACAGCGGTTCCTTATCAGAGTAGACTGAACGAGAAAAGAGGTGCGTAAACGTTGATTCGGTAGTAGGCTCAAATTTTCGTAAATCGTCATTCAAAGGTAATAAAAGACAGAAGAGTGTGTGCAAGCCAAGCAAACACTGTAAGTCTCTATCGAAAAATGTGTCAAGCGGAGGCAACAACAAAACATGTGTAAATGCAAATGGCTTTAGGTCGTTCTGCAGATCAGGCTCCTTCAGAATTTGCTCACATAAATGCAACACTCCATCATATTGGCGACACTTGTAAAGGTATGAAGCACGATAGCAGTCAGCTGTGTTGCATTGAATGCCAATGACATTGTAGAATGATGTCATCTTTTCTAAAGCATATTCCAATAGAACATCAGCTATTTGTTCTTCAATTCGAGAAAGATTCACACTAAAAGTCGTATCTGCTGTTAGTGAAACCATTCTACGATATACACACTCTCTGACAGCTTTGAACAAGTGTCTGACTGCTTCGAAATGCAGAATTTCCTCTTTATTATAAACATAAAAAGTTGGTCTAAAGGAAATAATTGAGTTGGCAAAATGCGATTCAATTGTAATTGTTTGGACATTCTTTCGGTGGACATTACAATCAAATAATAAGCAAACACCTGTGGCGCAAGACGTAGATCAAGATAAATCTGCCTCTTACTAAAATGCTTATTTTGACTAAAACTCTTGCAAAGCAGACAAAATCCGACGACTCTAACAACATCGTCAATGAAGAACAAACAACCTGCATTCAGTGTTTCGCAAAAGAAAAATAACGGATGCTCTTGCAAGACTGACGAGCAGAGGTCTATTACTATTTGGTATTGTGATGCTGAAAAATGGAGAGCTGCCAGGTAGACCAGAGCTGCAGGAATAATGATGCTAGATTGAGAATCTTCACATGCGAAAGCTCTCATAAGAGCCTTTCTGAGAAACACTTTTGACATGAGAGACACTAGTTGAAATTCTGAACGGCTACTAGATCCATTTAATTTTTGCATGAGATCCTGAGCAAGCAGGAATTGAAACTGATTTCCTGTTATGATTGGCTCAGGATATCTATGATACTGACATCTTACGACATTAAGTTTAAAAGAAAGGTCTTTGACAAATTCAACAAATACTTCGCTTTCCCATGAAATGTTTCCAGAACCTAAACCATATGCAATGTTCAAACAATACAATGTTGAATCTAAGTAGGTGAAACACCAAACATTCTCCGGCATTGATAGTGCAAAATCTCTACTATGCGCAAAATTTTTTAACTTTCTCATTAAAGACAAAGACCTCACACAAACGTTGTTAGAGTAATAAAATCCATGCAAAAAGAAAACATTCAACGATTGTAACTCCGACCATTTCCGAATAATAAAGAGAGGTTGCATATAATCTAAAAAATGTGGCATTACTTTTCGTGCGTTTACCAATTTGAAATGTGTATAATTGAATGGCTGTATGTAATTTTCCACGAACCAATTACAAAGAAGTTTAGAATCGTGGAATTCATTTAGTTTCCGTTCAGTCTTGTCATACGTTGTGGAGCTGGACGGCTCATGAAATAAATTTGCTTCGGGAATAAAATAGTTCGGACAGTATTTCCTCTTTAACCAGTTTGAAAGCTTTTTAAGCAACTCACAGCCGATCGTAATTACAGAAGAGGAATTCCACCATTCGGGTGGCATTTCTTCACAAGTCCATAACATCAGCGTTTTTAAATGATACGAACAGAGAACCTCATCCTCTTTTGGACAATCCTTTTGTATTAATTCTCTCTTAGAGAAGAATCTGAGCAAGTGATAGACAATCTGTTGAATTTGAGTCCAACTCTGAAGTAAAATTAATTCTGCCACTGAAAATGACAATCTCCACTGTAGTTTATCGTCTCTGCATGAACGATGCTGTACGTATACAACATGACAACCATGTTGTACAACTTCGGAGATTGTATCAATAGTCGGCCATCTGTATGCTCTATTTCGTTTGAGCCAATTTTGGGCTTCTTTAGGCCACTGAGGGCACCACAAACTTTTGACCGTATCGAGCTCTTCAAATTCCGGGTAAAAACGAGTAGTAATTGCTGGACCTCTAACAAAGTCTGCTGCTCTTTTTTGCAGTTCAATTTTAATTGTTTGAGCAACCAGATCAAACACACGGTATCTATTTGGGAAAGTTCGACGTCTAAATTCGTATTTTTTATATTCCCAGTTATAATTGATTTTCCCCAATGCACGAAGTCGTACAAAACCTGGATACTTGAGATGTTGTTCAATCTTGTAGCATTCGATCGAATCGCATAATCCACTCACATCATGTGGCAACACTGGAAAGTCTTCTGTGAAGACCAACTCATCATTTCTAAACACTAATGCATCAATGTCTGCGATGCATTGATTCACCGGTCGTATATAGAACTCCATAGCGCTGCCACAAAACATGGCGTGACCTTTTCTGAATTGGAAGCGATCAGAAACAACACCAGACGACTTCGGAAGCAACTGGCATGTACCAACAATGAATTCAGATGCCATTTCTTCCATCGATTTATCCGCATATTCCGTCATTCTAAATAAGAATTAGGCCAATAGTAATTCCTGTCTGAGTCTTAATATCTAGGCCCACTTTATGAAATCCATCACCAACATTTTATACCAACATCAGCATCATCGTTATGGTAGTCATCGTCACGATCATCATAGCTACATTGAATAAAGTGCACGAAGAGGCTGTGCTTCATGATTCTAGTTCGCATATCGATTATGGCTTATTAAAGAAATTTTAATCCCGTGAAAGTAACAGTTTAAAGGTTCATGTGACAATATAAATCACATCGGTGATGCTCAAGTTATGTTACGAGTCCTGCTAAGCTGTCACTGGACTGAATACTAAGACCAAAGTAAGCAATTCTCTGTCATATTAATCTTTCAAACGAATATGAATTAAAATCTAGGAGTTAAGCCAACAAAACGGGTTACTCTATGGTACAGTCAATAACTGGAGGAAAGTATCTATGAATTACCTTCAACCAAACACTTTGTTTCCATATTTATATTTTCGCAATAGAACAGAAACCGTTTGTGACGTAGCGTCCTCCGACACACACGCTATATGTATATTATATGTATGACTAGTGTATTTGCCAGTCATAATTATGACGGCAGTGTATAGCCTATCGTTGGTCGTTGATCGCCGTCGTCAAGGCCGTCGTCAAGACCGCCGTCGTCAAGACGGCAGTACTGACGTCACAAACGGTTTCACAATAGAACAGAAGCCGTTTGTGACGTAGCGTCCTACGACGGACAAATTTGCATTTAAGGAAACTATATGTATAGATTATCTTCAGTCGTGGAATGGAATTGCCAATATGTAGTCGATGGTGCAGTTTGGAGATGGCATACTCGCCTTTTTCGGGTGTCCTGGGCCGCGAAGGACTTTTCAAACATTAACTGTGAATACGTGCAAATAAATCCGCCAAACCCACTCCTATATTGTAGATGTTTCAGAAACATTAACAATTTTTCAAAGTCAATTCATCTCCTAAATTTTCTCCCTAACAAGCACTGCGAACAGATCCTATCTCCACCTCTCTTTTGATAGAGCGTCCTGGTTCCTGTAATCACCAAAATTATCATTCTCTCACTCTCTACCGGCAATTTCCCTATGGCCATTAAGCACTCTTTTGTCATTCCCCCTCTCAAAAATGGCAAACCTTGACAAGAAAACTATTTAAATATCGTCGTATCTCCAATCTTTCCTTTCTGTCTAAATTAACATGGCGAATTGTCCTTGCTTGACTAAACGACTACCTCTCTTCTAAACCACTTCTTAACTCCCACCAATCTGGATTCACTTAACACCACTCCACAGAAACTTTGCTTCCCTCTCTGTACGATAAACTGGTCTCTGCCGTCAGCCATCAACAAGTCTCCTGCCTCTGTCTTCTTGACATTTCCGCCGCTTTTGGCACATTTGATCACAGCCTCCTTCTTCAATGACTATCTTCTTGGTTTGACGTCTCTGGCACTGCTCTACTCTGGTTCCAGTCCTACTTGTTTTCCCTATCCTTCTCTGTTAAAGCCTCTAGCCACTGCTCACAACCCCTCCCTCTTTCCTGTGGTGTCCCTCAAGGCTCCGTCCTGAGTCCACTCCTTTTCATCCTTGATACCACACCTTTAAACCATCTCACTAAATCCTCCTCTGTTGACCACCATCTTTATGCAGACGAAACCCAGCTCTTCATATCCTTCTCTCCAAGCTCTTTTTCCACCGCCATCACACAATTACTCAACGTGGTTAATCTTATCTCACAGTGGATTTCATCCAATCTCCTCTGTCTTAACCCTTCCAAAACTGAATTCATCATCCTAGGCCTTCCTGAATGAAATCAAGAAAATCTCTGACCTTCCATAAACCGTTCGGCTAACTCGTCGTCTCTCACCTTCACATCTGACTTGGTGTTACTTTTGATCCACCCCTCTCCTGCTCTAACCACATCTCCATCCTCTCGCGCTCCTGTTTCATGCACATTCGTGACCTTTGACTCATCCGACCCATGCTCGACCTCAACACTGCCTCCACCATTGCTACATCCATTGTTCATTCAAAGCTTGACTACTGCAATACTCTTTTCCTGAACCTTGAATCCACTGAAATCAAGCGTCTGCAACTTATCCAAAACTCACTAGCCAGAGCTGCCACCAGAACGCCCAAACATCATCATATCACTCCCATCCTCAAATCACTCCGTTGGCTAAAAATTCCTGAGCGAATCTACTTCAAAGTCCTATCACTAGCCTACAACTCCCTACAATATTCCTAGCCGAAGTACCTTCACTATTCAGACAACCCTCTCCACCCGCTCATTCTCCTGTCTCAGTCTTTCTCGACCCCCAGTCACTACTTACCTCAAGTTCTCCAACCGAGCCATATCCATCACAGTACCACGCCTCTGGAATGATCTCCCCTCTGAATTCCACAGTTTCTCAGTGCCTCTATCATCATCGCAACCCGTCTTTCATCCTCCTCCTCATGTTCCCCTATCTATCATCCCCGGGCTTTCCACTCAAAACTGAAGTCTCGTCTTTTCAGGTACTGCTACTCTGACTTA